>VXBZ01005641.1:30094-247362 GCA_013399135.1 Heliornis fulica | reverse complement strand
TTTCAACTATAGCAAGCTATGATTTTTTTATATATAAATATTATATAAATAATGTATAAAACCTTAAAAATTAACTATGTAAAATATTATTTCTGAAACAATTTTAGATATATCCACTATGACTATAAACTGTGTCCTGACCTGTGTTATTTACATTTTGCTGCTTAAAAAAGCATTGAATTAATTTTTTTATAGTCGACTAAAATATTGTAGTTCTGTGGTAGTAATATTTTAATGAAAATAACTACAATTAGAGACATTTGTATAAAAAAACATATTAAATTGTCTGTATTTTTGTAATGTTCCATTTTGTAAAGAGATGAATATTCAAAGACTTTTGTAGAATACAAAACTGAAGTTTGTATCTGCGAAATTATTGCTGTATAAATGTGCTTTTTAAATAAAAGCTCATAACACAACTAAACATCCTGGTGCAAGTTGTGTTCTGCCTTGGGGTTGACCCTCTTCTGCCAGGGACATAAGGTCCCTGCTCGGTGGGATGGACTGGGGGTGAGTGACGCTTTGGTGATGTGTGGGGGCATCAGGCAAGGACCCGATGGTGGGCATGCAAGGAGGTCCCACCAGGAGCTGGTGGAAGGGGGTGATGGGGATGTTTGTGTGTTTGTCCTTGGCTATGCACACATCCCTTTTTATCCAGGGAACAATTTCTTTCTTTAGTAATGTTGTAAGCTTTGTTGAAATATTATTTCAATTAAAAAAAGAGTCTGAAGAACCCCAGCCCATCTCCTGGGTATGCTTGTCAAGGACTCATAACGATGCTCAGTACCAACACCTATTCCATGCAAAACAAACTTTTCAGCTGAACAAAAAAACCTTGCAGCTTGATGGGTTGCAAAGATGTGGGTGGAAGTGGGAGAGGCGAGGAAAACCCAAAACAAAATTAAAAAAAAAACCCACAACAGCATGTGCTCACGTATTCACATGTGCACAGCATACAGTTGCAAGGCAGCCTGGATTTAATTTTTTTAATCTTTTTAATAATTTATTTTTTCTTCCTCCTCCTCTAGAAGAAAATCAACTTCTCAGCAGTGACACACGGTCAGAGCTGCGTTTCGGCCACTCCTTGGGTGAACCTCATCAGCAAGATAACGTGGCACTAGAATAACTCACAAGAATGCATGACAGGCAGCGCATACCACATCAAACTGCAAATAAAGAGCAGGTGGAAATTAAGCAGGCAGAGCCCAGCTAGCACTTGCTATTATTATCCTAATTAGTAGTAGTATTGTATTACGTGTGGCCCGCATCTGTCCTAAATGCAAAGGGAGTTTTCGTGGTGCCGCGTGTGATCTGAAAGCCTCTGGGAGTCGAGCGTGTTGTAGAGGTGAGATTTCAGTTTCAGGGCAATGGGTGTGAGGACAGACTCTTAATCCCCAGTTTATCTCCAAAAAACGCTGCCTGGGTCTACATATCCCGGGCGGGAGGAGGAAACCTCTCTGCCTGGGCCTAGCAGGAGCTTGGCCGCGTGGAGCCCTCCGCGTGCGGGGCTGGCTTGGGTGAAGCGAGCTCTGGGCTGAGCAAAGCGTTTGCTTTGCATCTTAACCCCCAGCTACTGGGAAGAAAACAGGAATACAGATGTCTGGGTGAAAGAGGAGGGCTTGGAGAAGTGTCAGAGGGGAAACGACACACAGGCCGATAAGAGCTGGGGCAGAGCCGGTGGCTGCAGGGCCGGCGAGTGGTTGGGACATTGCTCAGGATGTGTGGGTCAGGTGGGGGAGAGGGGTGAAAGGCCATGGATAAATCTGTGGAAGGCAGCGGGCTTGAACTTTACAGCACAGAGCTGAGGATCAGCAGAGCCAAGTCCTATTGCTGGCCGAGCGATGGTTTTAGCGCTGTTGTCGTTTCCTCCTGCACTTCCCGTCTGGCTGCCTCCTCCCCCCACCCCACCCCCCCAGTGCTGTCCGGTCCCATCCACACCCTGGGGCTGGGAGGTACAGGCAGCTTCACATGACAGCCTGTGCCTGGAGGGGTGCAGCTTTGCAGGGGCTCACTCCTCCAACTGGGAAATAATTAAAGGCGAGTGATTTTTGCTGATGGTTTGGGTGGAAGAAGGGGGTTTGTGGTGAGACCTTTCTGGGTTAGCAGAGCTTAGAGGAAGTGTTTCAGTGCCTCCAGAGGAGCTAATTCTGGTATTAAATGAGTATTTCTATGAAGCTCATAGTAGAGAAGTGAAAGCATCTGGTGGGCTGGCCAAAGTAGTGAAAGTGTAGGTACCGCAAGCCGCAAGTGGGTGATGGGCCTTATTTCTTACCATCACTTCCTGCAGGACAGGAAGAAAGTGAAAGAGAAGTGGGTGAAATGGAAGAAAAAAAAAAAAAAAACAACAAAGCCAACCCATTGGAGTGCTAGGATCTCATGGCAACAGCTTTTGTAGGCGGTCCTCAACCAGCACCAGCACCTGCAGCATGAGCTTGCACTTTGTCCAACCGCGCCGTCCGTCCGGAACTTCACACGAACACACGTCAGTCAGCAGGGATGCTGGACGGCCAGGAGACCTCGGGGCTGGTGGTTTGCATGCTCTGTTGCACGTTGCAGCTCTCTGGTGGAGAGGGAGATGGATGAAGAAACTCAGATATATCGCTGGAGCCCGAGGCTGGATGCTGGTTGTGGCCTTTAGTGCTGCAGAATCCGGGCTCTGCTCACGCCGATGCCAATCGGAGGCTGTGGAGGTCCCAGTGCAGCATCTGCCTTTGATACTCAGGCTGGCAGATGTTTCTGCACAAGGGGTTGTTCTGGTCAAACCTGTCTCTTTCATTTTTTTTTGCACAGGGACCGGTTCAGCGTGTTTTCACAGGCCAGGATTCGTGTGCGCGCCTGACTGCCATGGGAGCAGGTCTTTTGTTCCTGGCTAAGAAAGGTTTACGCAAGCCTCAGGTTTGGCCGTGTTTTGGTGAACCTAAACAGCTTCACTCAGCAGGTATGCTTCTGCTCAATGATTTTCAGATATGAAGTTCTCAATCAAGGGAGGGGGAGGGAGGAGATTTGTCCCGCAAGCAGAGACCTGTTTTTCTCATGTTCTGACTCTGCCTTGCTTTGGGTGTCCAAAGTTTTTATCCAGGAGTTTGTAAAGGTAAAACCAGGATTCAGGCATGGAGCTGGAGGACATCTCTGGCTGAGGTCCCTCAGAGCTGGAGGGCTGATGTCAAGCCCACGTCCATGGTTGGGGTGCAGCATGGCCATTCTTGGAGTCAGCATCCCACATCAGCTGCATTTCTCCCTCCCATCTCCCTTTTCTCTTGGCACACCCTCTGCCTTGCTCTCATCCCAAAAGGCAAGTGATTCCTCCCTTGTGTTTATCCTTACCACGGGAGATCAGATAAGAGGTTCAGATTTTATGAATGAAGTGAATCTCAGGCTTCTCTACACGTGGTCCATACACATCCCCACCGACAAACTTACTACCCATCTCCTCCAGATGTTCCTACCCTTGTTCCCTGGATGCCAGGCACTGGTCATCCTGGCACAACCCCAATGGCCAACTCCTTGTCTTACCAAAATGCATCAAGGCTGAACAGAAGGTGTTGCCTTCCCCGAAGGAAGCAGGAGGGAGCAAACAACCTCCTGTTGACTCAGCGGTGGGGGGGGGTGGGGAACAAACAAACAAACCCCAAAACCCAACCACTTTCAATTACCATCTTTGCACACCACCCCCACTGGCACCAGCCGGCACGGGAGTGCCTGCGTTAGCTTGTCTTGAGTTACAATTTCCTCAGGGCACAGACTACACCTATACTACACCTATGTATATGTTTGGGTAGTAGTGATCAGACTGGTTGTGACGAATCCCTGCCCCATCCTATCTGTAGCTAGAAGGGAGCGAAGTCACCAGGAAAATCTCCTGGTTTCCTTCGAAAGTCTCGTTCTGCAAGTTCCTGCCCTGCTCGAGAGCCGCCAACTGCCACCGCGGCGGTAGCTCGCAGGCAACGCTGCTTTTAATATATAGTGGCATGGCCTCACGTAGCATTTAAGTTTTGTCTTTAACCCAGAAAATAACCATCTTGTTGTTTTCTTATTTTGGTTTTTTTATCTCTCATCAGGTGACTCTCAGCGCTGTGAGAGTCACCTGTGAGCTCAAGGCTGCCTGCTAACTCACTGGGATGGGAGAAATGGGAATTGGGAATTCAGCCAGCTCCCAGAATCTCTGGAGTGATTAACATTATACAAAAAAAAACCCAAAAAACACAAAAATGAAATAATGTGACTTCCCTTTTCCCATTGAAAAATGGATAAAATGAAACGATGCCATCCCTTTGTTGGTATTGGAACAGGTGTGAAAGCCATGGCTTTCCAGCCACCCTTTGACATCTCCATTTCCAGGTGAGTGGTGTGAGTGCATGCTAACTGAGGTCAGCCTGAGATATAAATTAAATAAAGGAGTGTTTCATCAGTGCTGGGCTGGCCTTTGCCCTGAAGAAACATCAGGAATGGAACAGGAAGAGCTGTGCTGTTTTAATGAGGAGCTCAGAATTAAAATAAAATCTAAAAACTAAAATTAAAAATAGCCAAACTAGACTAAACTAATAAAAAAATCCCAAAATAAAATAAAATAGAAAAAAGACACCTCCTCTTTATTTGGAGGGGAAGGGAGCCAGCTGTCCCCTGAGCACTGTCATTTCAAAGGGACCTGCTTTCTTCACAAGTGCATAATTTGCTTGTTTTCAAAGAAATTTTAGTGATGTTGAAGGCAAATGAAGAACATTACTCCAGTCTCCCAGGGCTTGTCTGAACAAGAAATATTGTTAAGGTTTAATATGAGGTAAAATTTTAATCCATTTCATTAAACTGTGTAGATATTCTTAGTTCAGTTTTAAGCAGGATTAGTCCTGTTTACCTTAGGTCAAGTAAGCACAAGTATAACTTCAGCTGATATGAGACTTGCTTAAATTAAAGGAAGAATAGCTGCTAAGGCTTAGGGGAGAAAAAATAGCTATCAGAAACTTTTCTTTAGAACAAACATTGGGGTTTGACTTTTTTTTTTATTATTTACAAAGTATTTCTTTCCTTGGGAAAATAATAATAATTAAAAAAAAAAACAGAAAAAGGCTATGAAAGTTTTGCTTGAAAATGATGAGACAATTGCAGCTGAAAAAACACTACTTAAGCTAGGTCATTCTTTTCAGCTGAGCCAGCCTGAGCATCCCCCTAAATGGGCACAGAGCAAGGCTGGACCAGTTACACCTGTCACTTTCAGCTCACTCATTTCTAAGAGTCACCAACACTGACGTGAATCTATAAACATGAATCAATGCCAAGGCCAGTGGGATGCTCCATCCCTCGCTCAGAAATCATCCAGCAATGTGTTTAATCTTCTAGACCACGACTAAAGTACTGCATATCCTTCTGAAAGACACCCAGGCCAGATATAAAGGTATGAAATTATATTGGATTTACCACATCCCTTGGCCAACTGTCCCATTGGCTCATTGGTCTCAGTGCTAAAAATGTATGAATACTTCCCTTGCTTTTCATTACTGACTACTTCTGTGTTCCCATGCCCCATATCCCTGTAATTTTATTATTAAAAAAAAAAGTCACTTATTAAATCATACCATTTTCCCTCAGATAAAACCCCTGGTAAACTTTTCATTGGATTTTCTTCACAAAATAGTGATTTTAAATTGAAAGCTTGCTCATTTTTTTGCTCAGGGTTTTTTTTCCTTCCCCTACAAGACCATAAGAAAGTCAACGAGATAACACAAAATCAGCAGGATAGGGACTAGCTGGGGACCAATTTTTCTCTTTATAGGCAATAAGATAGGAGCACCTTCTGCTTGTAGGTCAGATTTAATCTGATGGTCTCCAAAAGGGGTTTTTCCTTATCAGGTCTTAACCCCTTCCTCCTTCCAGGCCACAGGAGAATCCAGGCTAGCTATCATTCACCCTCCTTCACCCTCCTTTCTTCAGTCAGGCACCTTATCTATGAGACCTCAGGGTACTTGGGAAAAACAGATAATCCTCTCTCCTGGTGCTGCCTGAAGCCACAGAAGAGGTCTCTTTTCAAGAGGAAGGTTAATGACTTCCGTGCCAACATGTAAGACTTTTTCTTATGCAAGAAAAAATGTAAGACAATGTTCTTCAACATGTAAGACATATTTCTTCAAGCAGCATTGATGGGTGGGCAGCATTTCTCAGCTTGGAGGGTAAGTCACTTCTTCCTCGCTTTCTACTTGGTGGAAATCAGGTGTGAAGGCTGTTAGGCTTGTGAACTGGGCCACTGTGAGCTAAGGTGTATATCACAAAAGTCTTAGAGATTTGGAGATGACTCTGTGGGGTGATGTGAGGCTGGGGAGGGTTTAAGAATTCCTGGAAAGACGTTTTTGTCATGGATTGACGCGTACCTTAAAATTCACACAGCTGTAATATCTATATTCATTTCAGGTTTCCAAAGCAGCTGCAAAGGAACTAGAAGTTACCTCTATTCTAAATTCTTCCACAGCAGCTGACACACCAGTAGAGTCAGAGCTGAACGCAGATTTGACCTTGCTGAAAGCAAAGAGCAGCGCTCGGGGTTGATAACAGATAACTAACTGCAACTGACACCAGCGAACAAAAGGCTGCAGAAGACTTTCCACCCACTGTATGGTAATAGGCTGGAAGGGTAAGGAGGGGGATGCTGGGCAGAGGGTTACATCTTCAGTCTTTATTTATGAAGGAGAACATATTCAAATAACTGTGTGCCTGCTCCTTGTCTGAACTGGCACCCAAAGTAGGAAGGCAATTGCCTTTCTAAGCTCTTCCAGGAAGATTTGAATAAAGAAGGCAAGTTACTCGAGGCACTAAGCCACACATGTCTTATCTTGCAGTTGCCCACAGAAGTGGGCCAGGCTCGGCATGAGCAGGTGGATTAACTGTTCAGAGGAAAGAGCATGGAAAGTAGGTGCCTTGTGGAGCAGGTCTGCATCCAAATAAGTCTAAGGCAGCAGGGATTTGTGCTTAAGCTAATGAACCGCCCGTCAGACCTCTCTGGGAGAAGGTATTAGCGCATAGCGGTACAGCCCTGTCGACAGGCTGGCACCTCTGCGAGGAGCCAGAGGGTTCAGGAGAGAACAGGCTGCCTGTAGCCAACCTCCCCAAACACCCATTGTGCTTTAATGGAAACCTAACGCAAACATTTCCAGCACTGGGACCAGTAATGAGCTTCCAGTTTGCCTCGGGACGTTTTCTCCCGATTTGGTTATATTTACGAGCAGCTATTTTTTGCTTAAGTACAGAAGAGGGGGAAAAATTTGCATGGGTTGAGCTCCACATGCCCCTTCACCCACTGCTGCAGTGGGGAAGGGGAGGTTGTTTGGGGTGGTTCACATACACACATCAGCTGGTGTGCTTAATATATTTTTATGAGGGGAAATATATACATTTTTGCAGGTAAAAGCCAACCAGCCAGGGGTTTATTAAACAGAAAATGAGCTTGAGAACACAAGAGAGGCAAAACCAGTTGTATGGTGCCAAGGTGGACAGAAGAGGGGTGGGGTTGGGGCATGGAGATGGGTTTGGCTCTAAAGCAGTCACCTTTCTCTGCCCATGGAAAGCCTTTCATGGTTGGGTTCAAGTACACCAGAAAGCCGGGGCGGGTCCAGAAAACCGGGCGGGTGTCAGGAGTCAGAAGGGAAGTGTATCCTTAAGGGACATGCCTATGGTATTTCCCCCAATCTACACTATCAGCTAAAGTAGGTCACCTTACTCATAGGAAGCTGATCTGCTGGTATTTCTAGATACCAAAACTCAGGTCTCTCCTAGCCATTCCTTGCTTAAGGTACCACTGAGTTTGGGGTTTCCCTTGAGAAATTCCAGTATTTTACTGTGCATTCTCCTTCTTAACTGAGACAGAAAATCAAACCTTTTTTTTTTCCATGGAATGAGAAATTCCAAACAAATCCAAGCAAAATTCCAAACTTTAGAAGATGTTAAACATTTTTGCGCCAATCCATTTGCCCATCTACAGCGCAGCCCCACATAGTTGGTGGCACTAAGCACAAAAGATGCATCCTTGACTCCAACACCACTTACACTCTCAAAGAAGTCAAGGAGTATATTTTTCTTTTCTTTAGGACTACAAGACATGGTGTGAGCAGCAAAAGAAAATTCATTATTTTTAAGTAAGCCTAGTAGCACAGCTTGCTCTTGGCCAGCCCTCTGGCTGGTGTAAAAGGAGAAGCATGGTGAGTTGACCTCATCTTCTCCCAGGCAGCATCAGCCCAAGTGCATTTGCTTATCAACCTGTGAGGTGCTGCCTGGAACCTTGCTCCTGGGCTCAACAAAGCTTGGTCCTCCAGGCATAGCTGCGGGGTTCCTCAGCAGAGGTTACCCATCTCCTTTCCCCTGAGCTAATGCAGATGCTAGAAATGATGCAGAAATCGCTGCACTAAAACTCCCAGGAAGGTGATATTTGTTGTAATGACCCATTTCCTTTCCCTCAAGCAATGCAGGGAGGTAAAGTGGGAGTTAGCATGCCAAAGATAATGAAGAGATGAGGATTAAAATGACTTCAATGATACCAGTTGCCCAGCTGTTTTTCCCCCCACCCTGTGGTTTGCTGTGCCAAGCACCTAAAGGTCTCCGAGAACCTTGGTGTACCCTGTGAGGTTATTTAGATACTCTGTTCCTGCAGATTTCAACAGGAGCTGGTGCTAACTGGGAACAAATAAATAAACTTTCATGTAAGAACCTCAAGTCCTGAGCATGAGGACCTGCACACTGCAGGTGTGCCTCAAGTCCTGCACACTGCACCCACGCTCTGCTACCAACACATCGCGCCTGCCATAAATAGGGTAAGTCATACGATGCTTAATCTGCATAAGCACATCATAATTAGATAAAAGTCAAGTGAAACATCCTTCACATTCTGTATATATCTCAGGCCAGAGTCAAAACAAGTGCCAGCAGATAAAGTGTGTTCTTACAGCACCAGGATTTCCAGGAACGCTGCTTCTCTAACTGAAAAATCTCTTGTCCGAACGCCCTCGGCATTTGAGCAAACAGGGGCTCAGCTGAAGTGAGAACTAACTGCTGGGCCCGGCAGCACATGTTTCACATTAAGGAGCTGTTTGAGGGGCCTATGTGGCTTAGTGGATAAATCATCAGGTTTGTCCCCTTGCAGCTCACAAGTCCAAAATAGCCTGCGGAGAACAAAAAAAAAAAAAAACTCAGCCCAAGTTCAAGAGTTTCCATCACAGAGGTTGTGCTTTGGTGTGAAAGGGACGGCACATGGGGCAGGTCTGGGGGCTGGACCTGTGGGAAACCCCAGGCTCACCTCAACTGGGACCCTGGGAGCAGTTGCTGGATGTGACAGCCCTACTCCTACCACAAACAGCCCATCCATGGGCATCCCCCTGTATCCACAACCAAACACCGTCTATTGCCGAAACATGGGAAAAGCGATGAAAACAGCGATGAAACGCAAACCCAGAGGATCCAGCACACAAATAGCGAAGGAAGGAGAGATAAATACTACGACAATCTTTAAATATCCATGGAGGAAACCAGCCAGGAGCCAGTTTGGCTACGGGGGGATGGATATGACAGACGATCCCGATATTACCGAGCAGCTAAGTAGATTGCTAACCACCATTTTCACAAAAAAGCCGAATGTCACAACCTAGAGATCGGGTTCATTTCCTCGGGAGGAAAGGGTTGCTAAAAGCCTTTAATAGCTCCTATTGAGGCAATCGTGATTATAAGGAGCTGGGAGGAAGCTGGGCCTGATGTATGAGATGCCAAGACTTGAATGCGGTAAACAAGGGTAGGGGAATGTTTGTTTTGAGAGCACGCTCAGTACGGCAGGAAACATCTAGCAATGAGAGGGACAACTGTGCACAGGAGTTCCCAGTCCTATATTTAAGAGCAAATCATATTAAGGGAGGACCCTGCAAATTATAGACATCTACAAATAACTCCAGACCTTTTGTCTCAGTTGTGGGAAGATCCTGAGGACACTGATAACAGAGACTGCGTTGCACAACGGTGGGAAACAGGAGGTCTGGTGGTGTGTCCACTCTGCCCAGGATCTTGGCTCTAACTCGGGCTATGGGCTGCAGGGGAAGGTGGAGAGAGCCCAGGAGAGGATAATTATGGAACAACCTGTCGATGGAGGAAGTGGCTTCCCAACCTCTCTTTACTTAGGGCCCAAGCTCTGCTCAAAAGCAGGAAGATTTATAGCTCTCCCCATGGTCGCATTGTTTTCTCCTTCTGGCCAGATTAGTTTAATAAATGAGAGGTAGGGAAAAAAACCTGCTGAAAAGCAAAGACCCTACAGCAATGCTGTGCCACATCATTAACTAAGGGGACTTTTTACTTAAGAGGAGTTGTTTGACCCATAATTGCAGCTAAGCTCCCATTTGGAAAATGGCTTTCAGTCTGTTGGGGCTTCTCCTGGAATTTTAGCAGGATGCAGTGTTCAAATCCTCACCCTCTATTTTCGAGGGCAACATAAAGGGATTATATAATATTAAATAGCAGCTGTTTTTCAGGCTGGATTTTCAGGTGATTCTGCTATACACAAAGGCTCTTTCTGAAATGAAATACTCTCTGTAAATGTCAAGTAGTATTTGGATCTCATTCCTGAGGTCTGCACGCAATTCCTTATAACAAAGCATAGGCTGAAAACTAACCTGACTTGTATGAGGGAAGGAGTATCGACTGGGAATTTCCAAATCACTGCATCACTGGGGCAGCTGGAGCTCAGATTATCAAAGGTGAAGATATTGCAGTGTCCTGAAACGGGTTAACCATGCCTGCAATATTTACTGTCCCCCAAGACTGGATTCAGTATACTGAAAACACAACAGCATGTTCAAACATGTTGACTCATTGCCATTTCGATCTAAACCAATTATGAATCTATAAACCAGCTCTGAGGTCACCACACAGCTTCTTTGGTGATAGTAATAATTACGTTCCTTGCATTTACACTGCATTTTTCATTCGTAGATCACAGGAGGCTTCATCAAAGCAGGCAGCAATCATGACTGCCCATTATTACTAGCAGAGAAAATGAGGTACAGGGAAGGTAAACACCTTGTTTGTCTCAAACGAGGGGTCAGATGGAGGGGATGACAGGAATTAGGAGCCCTGTGGGACCTTATTCAAAGGAGGAGCCATAGCTACTGACCTCCCTCCCAATAAATTAGTATGAGATGGCCCAAAACCAAATGGTGAGGAGACCGATGGGAAGCTTTGGATGAATGACTTCTGCTTTATTCCTTTTTTTTTACTTTGTTTTCTTCAAAACTTTTGACAGAAACCAGCTCTTTCTAGCAAAGCTCTCCTGAAGAAAGGTTTCTTGACATCACAGGGTACTTTGTGGACCAAAAAAAGCGTAGTTTTAGCCACAAAGACCCTGAATGAAGATGTGGGAACTTTACGTGTGTCAGATGTGGGAACTTAAGTTGTGTCAGACTTCACAGCCAAATCCCCCCCATTCCGGATGAGCTGGTCACAGTCTTACCAACATGGTGCAGCTGGTCCAGGTTGCTCACAAACACATGGTTCATTCAGCCAAAATACATAGGAGATGATAGATAGATAGATAGATAGATAGATAGATAGATAGATAGATAGATAGATAGCCATCTTGCATGCCAGAAGACACTTGCTTTAATTATTTCTCAAAAAAAAGATTTTAAGAGCTTATATCCCCTAATGTCTGCACTGCAACCAGTTGTGGGACAAGACACGAGCTCTCTTCCTATCCAAAAGCTTTAAAAGGTGTTGGTCTCACATCCACTTCCCGGCAAACTGGGCTAAGTTTTGATATATCAGCAAATTTTTCTGCCCATCCTCATGTGGGAAATATCCTGCCCATATTTAAGCCTTGCACAGGCTCATTCTGCTGTCAGTCTAAGAAGAGAGTTGCAAAAAAAGGATGGTAAAACCAGAGAAGATGAGCCTGTACAAGTGTCCTCTGCTGTATCTCCTTAAGAGAGACACTGACACTGTGTTATGCAATTGCATGTTTTTGCTTCACATTGGTTTTAATCAGACTCCAGTTCCATTCCAAAACTGAAGTCTGGGAAAAATAGCAATTTTTTTCAAAATTAAGAAATGGCGCCTGCTTGAAGAACAACAACCAAAAAATGCTTCTTGACTCTTTCTGAGCAGTTTTTCAAGACTTGAGCTGGAGTGTTTTATAATGCACAAAGTCATTGCATTTTGCATTCGGCAATGTTTTGGGCTTCTGCCTGTAGCTTCATCAAAAATAACCCAGGGAGAGCTATTTCAGTTTCTGATTCACGTCTTGGTGTCAGAAAGGGACTGAGATCTCAAAGATAGTGTGTGAATCAAGTCCATGAAAGCTTTTCTTGCTGTCATTGTCCTGCCTACATTCACTAGAACTGGGATATTCCCTACAAAAAAAAAAAAATGAGGAGCTTGCAAATTAGGGACAAAAGAAAGACTAGCATCCCAGGTTCTTTTAAATATGAAGGTGAGCTTTGCAGCTTGAATTTCTTTAGGTTGGTTTCTAGTCATTAAGTTTTGCATTTGAAGAGAAGTGTGTTCACAACAAAGGCCAAATTAACAGCTCGGGTGAGCTCTGTGATTTGCACTGGGTGGTGAGAAGACAGGACAAGGGTTTTCTCTTTTTTTTCCCCTAAAAAAACAGCTGGCCTACTGCAAGGCAAACGGTTGCAGACTCACAAACTCGACTCTCAACCTCAAACTGAAGGCTAAAACCCCTTGTGTCCTGCAGAAGCAACAGAGCATTTTATTGCGAGGCGTAACAGTGATTATTTGGGGGGCTGGCAGCTCCCAGGACAGATTTGTGTCTCCGCTGAGTTTTCGTGCAAGACTTGCCAAGTTTCGTGTCCCCAGTGAACCTGAAACGTGTGTTGTTTTCTATTTTACACAGTTCCCAAGGGCAGAGAGAGGAATTAAATCCCATCCCGAGTGGGGCTGCTCGACCTCAGTAAAGGAGGATTCGGCAGGGAGGTGCTAATGTGCTTAATAAAACCATCACGGCGGGAAAGTGTCAGGAGTCTCTTTTTGGATGGAACCCATCTAAATGCCAGTCCTCCATGGCAGCACATGATTAGGCTATAAAAACTAGCAAAGGAAAAGAGGTTTTTTGCCTTGACTTCACTTCCTGAATGAGTATTCTCTCCATAGGCAATGCTGGGGAAGGCTCAGGAGCTGCGGTGGAAGCATCAACAGCCCAGGGATGCAGTGCTGGTGCTGGGGGAGAGCAGATTGTCATGCAAAGCAACCCCCAAGTACTTTAGGATCTGTTATGGAGCCAGAAAATGGAAGCCAGATTCCCTTGGGAGATAGGGGCCAGCAGACCTGGGAGGGAACGGCTTTCTGACCTGGCAGGTGATTGCCATCCCCAGAGGATGCTGCAGAGCAAAGCCCCCAGATAGCTGCCTGCCATCGAGCGGCACTGCAAACCCTCCTCTGCTTCCAAGGAGATAAAACCAATCTGTGGACGTTGTACGTTCAAGCTGATTTAGATACAGCTGGCGTGCTGGGAGCTGAAGGTAATTTATTTCTCTTGGCTGATGATCTGCTCCCTTTGAGGGCTGAGTTTTCCAAGCTCTTTCTGCTTGGCTGCAACGTTTGTACCTCTGACAATTATTGTTATTTTAATATTAAGCTAAGAGCTAATGTATTAGGCTAATATATTAAGCTGGTAGCCTGTAGACTCTTTAGCCAGTCTGTTCTGGTGACACATGAAGGAGATTTTATAGATAGGCTGTCCGAACCCAGCTCAACCCTAATCTGGCACTTAACTGCGGCTTGCAGAATATAATGGCTGAATGAATTTAGCCCATGCCCACAATAACTCTCTTTGACTGCAAAAGGAGTTCCAATAAACATGTCATTCAAATGCGAATGTATTCCAGTAAAAATTAGTGAGCTGATGCTATGAATAACCTGCAGAGCTATAGTGCAGTTTCAATTGCCCTCCCATCAGATGGGACCAAAGATGATTAACACCAGATCAGCCATGATATATTTATATTGCTCGGATCATGGTGTGTCATAAGCAAATGCAAAATTGCATACTGTATTCTAACAGCAGGGATGGGAAGAGCCA
This sequence comes from Heliornis fulica, assembly GCA_013399135.1. Taxonomy (NCBI): domain Eukaryota; kingdom Metazoa; phylum Chordata; class Aves; order Gruiformes; family Heliornithidae; genus Heliornis; species Heliornis fulica. The sequence goes on along the minus strand of VXBZ01005641.1, from coordinate 233,312 downwards.
CGTAATGAGCTGGTTTTATAGTGAGGAACAAATGGGATTGTAACACAACCCTGGAAACAAGGGAATGATTCCAAGCGGGGCGAAGGAGCAGGACAGCGGCGTGTGAGAATGGCTCTCGGGTTAAATCAAGTAATTTATATAAACAGAGACGTTGGGTGGGGGCTTTTTCCTTTCTTTTATTAGTATTATTATTATTATTTTTTTCCTTGCAGCAGCTCATATGGCATCACATGCATTTGAATAAATGTATATCCCCAGACGTGGCCAGCTTGGGAGAGCGTTTCACAAAGCTAATTCTTTTTTGTTTGCTGCTGCTAAAGTTAACCACTTCAAGCTTTCCTATTATCCCCTCCCCCCTACTTTGTTAATAACGGGGTTCCCTCCTGTGAATCTGCCCCTCGAACAAGCGCATCCCTCCCCCACCTGCGGCCCCCCTCCACCGAGTGCTATTTTGTAAGATCTCTTGTCACCAGGGCTCTGCGAAGACTTAGGCGTGTAATGGGAAACATGTGTCTTTCCCTGGCGCTTGCAATCCTACCCAGAGGAGCTCCAGAGAGGGCTGGGATGGGGTTGCTCTCGGTGGAGACGGGGAGCTGGTGGGGGAGAGCTCGGAGCCAGAGACGGCAGCTTGGGCGTTGGTGGGTTTTTTTGTTCGCTCTCTGAAGTGAGGGATCTTGCAGTCACAATAGCAGCAAATGGCAGTTTCTGTTCTGGAGGTTGGGGGCGGGGGACGTTGGGCAATAGAGTTTGTGACAAGCAGCCTGGACAAAAGGGAGCAAAGGGAATAAATGGATTTTTTTAAGAAGATGGGAAGGGCAAAATGATGGGAAAACATACCCACCACCACTCCCTCACATCTAGTTCAGTGCCTGAGCCCACCGGAGTTTTGTACATTTTCCTGAGGAAAAAAAAAAAAGAAGCTGAAGAAGCTTCAGAGAAGTTGGGGAATCTTTGGAATTTTTAAAATTCTTTTTTTTATATATCATCACCATCGAAAAGTGGTCATCATAATACTGCATGCATAATATATGACACCACAAATACATAATTTAGATGGGATAACAGGCTTCATTCAACAGTTATTCTTTCTGGATGTTTTAATCTGTAGTCTTCTGGACAAAGAAAATCCTGCAAATAAATCAGTGTGATGCACAAGGACACCAGGCTCAGAGTATGGGTGAGGTTTACACCAGTCATTAAACTTACTCCTCCCATTAGCCACCTCCTTACATTTTCTGGGGTATTGGGTTGCCAGAGCTTCTAGAGCTGCTGACCAGCCAGAAATACAGAGCAATGAGGACCAAGCCCCAGTTGCCATGTCTAAAAACTGAGTGTGGCTTGGCTTCCTCTGGGATTAAATGCTGGAATAACAAAGTGTGCAGGATCTGGATGGCGTCTGACAGCCAGTGCTTCTGGCTTCCCAACAGCCAACTTCATTCTGAGAAAAAAAAAAAAAATTTCTAAAAAATCAGTCTAAGGCTGAGGCACGTTGTTGTTTCCTTGTGAGTTCACTTGCAAAGGTCACTGCTCCTCTCCCACCACCCCAGAGTCTCTCTCTCTCTCTCTGCAACTCTTTTGTTTGTGCAAGACTCCAGGAATTAAAACCTCATTTCAAGGGTTATGAGTAGACCACAGCAGCGATACATTGCACTGATTATCAGCAGCAGGCGAGCTTTTCCCCATCAGCTCTTTAGCCACAAGATCTATCTGGCTTACACTGATTTTTCCTGCCTGTAGTTTTTATTATTTTTTTTTCCTAGCTAACAGGGACTCCATTGCATTAGCAGAACAGACTTATGATAAATTACAGAGGATTATATTGTTACAGGGAATTGCCATCACCTCAGCAGTAATAGAAATAAAAGGAGATAAAAAAAAGACACAGAGATAAATAATTTCTGGGAGTGCAGTGAGAGGAGAAATGGCCCTGGTAGGGAACCAGCTAGAGGTCTTCCTTAGGTGAAAAGTTTCATTTATGGAGATACCTTAGTATGGAAGAGCCAAGATGTAGGAAAATAGTTGTCTTTATGTAAAGGGGGTGGGGTGGGTGGGTGGTTAGGTGTTCCTAGGGGCTTGCATTTTCTAGGCCTGGAGTTTATTTGTCGAAGCAATGGTGTGTACACCATTTTCAGAAGTGAACAGCAATTGTCAGTGGCCTAATTTCCAGTAGACAAATGGAGAAGCATCATAAGGTGTCAAGAAGCATCTGGTACCTCTTCTGGGAAAGTTTGGCTTCTTGCAGAGGGACCCCTGGAAACTTAAGGAGCCCCACATCACTCAGTACTTTTGCAAACAGGCACATCATTGATTAAAGGCTTGGTAGGAATGTTATCTTTCCTGACTTCTTGCATAACAGAAGCTAGATAATTAAATTCTATAATCTTTGCATCAAGCCTGCAATTCCCTGGTTGCATTAGTGTATGTCTTTGAGGAAAAGCCCCATCCTAAATGCCCTGAGAAGCCTCTTGCCTCCCTGAGCAGTCTTTACAGTTGCCCATTAGAAGAGGCCATGACTAGAAACACTTTAACGTTTCCACCTCCCATCCAGCCTGATCTTATCTGGGTTGAGCTTCCAGCCCTGGCACCATTTCTGCTAGCTCAGTCAAAGGTTGGTTTGCCATCAGAAACCTCTTCCCTGCTGTGGGCACCATCTGGCTCTGATGGAGCCACCACCTCTTGCCCTTCCCTCTTGGTGTGTTCAACGGGTCAGACTTCTGAGATGCTCAGCTCAGACGGGTTTTCAATGTCATTTTTCAGGTTTGCTTTCCTAAACCTTCACTAATTCACCAACATCCTCTCCACAGTCTGCCTCCACACCTCGCCTGAGCCAGGCACGTTCCCAGCACTGCTACACACAGTAGCAGCAACACTTGCCCGCTTGTAACGCCAGCCTCTACCCCTTTTATTTCTCTATATCATTATGTTGATGTAATAAATATGCAGAGGAGCTCCAGGCACCATCCCTCTCCTTTGTTTGAAAGGCTCTACCACGTTCTCCCAACTGGATATTATCATATGATTATATACATGCTGGAGAAATAGCTCCCAATGTCAGCGGTGTTTTATACTGCATCTCTGCCTCCCTGTCTTCCCCTTTGCCTTTCCCATCCCACATTCACACGCTCCCATTACATAGCTAGCCTATATTTTACTCCCTCTGTTCTTGCTGCAGCTCCTCTTGGTAAGGGAAGTCTTGATTATATGTTATAGACAAATGACTTAAATCACAGGAAAAAAAAAAAAAAAACTGAACACAGAGAAGCGTTGCCTTGAGGTCAAAATGAAGTCAGAGCCCTCTGGATGGGTGGCAGATCCTTGCTGAGAGCCAGAGGGCACCTCCTCTTGCTCTGCCAAGTCTCTGCACGCCTAAAAGGACCTAACCTCCACTCAGGGAAACTCCAACCCCTCCAAGCCAACTCATGGTGAACTGGGTATAGGAGAAAATCTTACACACAGGTTTCAAACTTCAGGCACTGGGAAGATTCCTGCCTATTTCCAGCAGTGGGAAAATGTCTGAGCAGGGAAGTCGTATTTACATAAGTCAAGGAAAACACTGTTTCCTTCTTCGGCAGGAAACAGAAGTTATTCTGAGAGCTTCAGCAAAAGAACATGAAATTAAATAAAGTGTTGGCAGCCTAAACTTGTTTTATTCCTGTGGTTTTACAATCTCTGAGTCAAAATAAACACATTTGCAATCTCAAGAGAATTATTAGGGTAATAATAGAGGAGGGGGGGAAGTTATTTACAGGCTCCAATGGAATCGTTCAATGAATCATGAGACCTGAAATGACAGATTCAGGATGAGAAAATTCACATCTATGCAACTATCTGGTTTGATTCCTCAGTTGCTAGGAGCTCTGCTGCTGCAGGACAAGATGGGGAACACCTTTAGATGCTCCCAGTAGGGGTTTTCTCTGAGAGAAGGGAAGTGATCAATATCAAAACACCAAATTTGTTTCAGTTAAGAGTTTGAATAGATTTTAATGGTGTTGTCCTTCCTTAAGCCTGGGGTGGACTCTCGTGGGTGGGTGCCAAAGTAGAGGTCCTGGGTGAGGGCTTGCATCCCAGGAGTATGGAGTTACTTTACATTGCCCTGAGATACCCAAAGATTAAATGCAAATGAAAAACCTGAATACTCATACCTCGATGTGCTAACCATCCCAGTTCTCATAAACAGATACAATTCAGCATTGTTTTTCCTCAAGATGAGAGGCCAACAGCCCACACATAATTACAACCCTCCAACTTCTCTTCAGACCAGAGCAGTTGTGTTTGCCCACCACTTTACGAGCACATCCCTATGGGCAGCGCTTTACGTAGCTCCCTGCCCGCCTCTTATTTCTATAGTGGGAATTTCAAGGATACTGCAAAGGCAGTTCTTTCCTTGTTGAATTCCTGTCTACCACTATTCATGTCCACATTTACACAGTGCAAGTGAATAGAAGGGTTAGGTGGTTATCTAATATATAGATATGTGTGTGTATTAGAGCCTATCCCAACCTTGAGGAGGGATACTATCATCAAAATCAGCATATATATATATGTATGCATATGTATCAAATATGTACATATATATATATATGATAAATACTTATATCTTCCACTCATGTACACTGCACGTTTTAGGCATTTAGACACATGCATTTATTTATCACCAGCATCATATTGCTCTTGAGAGCCGTGTCTACAGCCAGCAAGAGCTGCACCTACAAGTGCAACCAAATGTAATTACAAGAAGTAACTACAGGTGATGGTTATAAGGGTAAGTTCAAGGGGTGATTACAAGAAATCACTCCAAGAGGTAGTTACAAGGTAAACTGCAAGAGGTAGCTACAAGGGTAAGTACCATAAGTAGGTACAAGGCTCTTTGGCACTGGGAGTGTGAAGGGCACAGGGCAGGGAGAGGAGCCAGTATGTGGGTGCCAGCATGGGAATGATGCAATTGCAGCGATTCCTGAAGATCTTTGCAAAGCTCTTGCCTTTCTCTGGGGTGGTGGAAGACAGAAGCAGAGAGCAGACAGGTGAGAAAGTCTTGAGTTGCTCACTCCTTTCAAACCCAAACTGGGTCGGAGGAACACTGCCCTGCACAAAGCAATCCCTAGGCTTAGGCTGCTGTTTAAAGGGGAGAGGTTAAACTCAGAAGCAAGCTTGTAATTTTTATAAACAAGGGTCATATTTCCCTTCTGGCAATATATATATATATATATATATATGGAAACCCACGTACACATGAAGTCTAAGACATGCACGAGACGTCCACTGCAGCCTCGTTATCTTCGCTTTTGTTCTGCTTTCCTGGTGCTTTTTTAATCCCCGTCCTGATACTGCCTTGGGATTGACTCCCTTTTCCAGGATAAGCTTTTCACAGGGCCGAAGGGCTCTTTGTTCTCACCCCAACGCCCCTCGGTGTTGTTTGTTGTGTGGTCCCTGGGGTGTGCTTCTGCTCTTCCAGGGGGGCCAGCGGCGGAGAGGAAGAGGCAGAGGATGTGAACTCCCATGTTGGAACACAAAGACAGAGAAAGGAGGACCTGTTTACCCCTCTGCTCCATGCTCCCCAGCAGACAGATTTCCATGTCTTCAAGAGTAAAACACTAAAAAAGGAGGGCAGGGGAGAGGGATGTAAGCTGATGAGGTGCCCTGGCACCGGGTTTCTCCCCACAGAGCGGCATGGTGGCAATGGTTGCAGACCTTGCTGCTGCTATCACCACCTCAGTAGGTGAAGAGAATTCTTCAGATTCATGTGGGAGTCACATATGGGACTTCCAGGTATAAAACCTGTTGGCACCAGTGAACTGTTTCACATACCACGGCAGGGAACATAAATACTTCAGTGCCTGTGTGGTTGGGAGAGCGCCACGGCCATTCCCCGGCACGTAGGGCGGGAAGGGACCACCTACGTCACAGGGCTCAGTCACCAGCTCCTCACAAACACCTTCCACAGGATGGCCAAGCACTGGCTGCCCAGTTACTTCCAGGTTAGTCATGCAGCTGCTACCCCTCACTTACAAAAAGCTCAGAGTAAGTGTTGGAGTCATTCAGTTTACCTCAACGTTTTTTTTCAGCTAAAGGTTCATAGAAATTTTGAGGAGGACCCAGTGTCAACCTTATGCACATGCCACCATGATTTCCTTCTTTAAATAAAATAGTATCAAAATGCAGCTTGGATGCATTTTCCCAACATGCTACTTGATTCTTCTTTTTTCTTGCAATCTTGAGAACATATACATGGGGAGGGTTTCATGTGAGGTTGTCCAGCAAGGGGAGGAAAGCTGGCAATCATTTCACAGCCCTTTTCTCTTTTTCTTATAGTCTTGGTGGTCCATAGCTGAAGTCTGAGGACCTCAGACTGAGGTTGGTGGTTAGAGAGACCAGCCAAGGGCTCTTACCTTCTGTGCTGTCCCCCTTAAGTTTTAGTCAATGATTGAATCATTAACTTAATAATTTGTTGTAATACAACATCTGCTTAAACACCTGCATCTTCACAATGGTGTTGCCTCCACCAAACCCTTGTCCAAATTATATAGCCAAGTTGTGAGCCAGATTTTGGGGATGACCTGAGTACTAAAAATATTTTTAGGAGAAAAAAAGAGATCATTTCAATGAGAATAATTTCTCCACAGTTCAACATGCAGTTGTAAAGAACAGGTAAGTCCTAGGCACTGGGAAAGGGCAAGAAGGAGGGTTTTATTTGTTTGTTTTTGCAAGTAGCCACCATGAAATTATTCTTAAAAATAGGTATTTCAGAGGCATTTTGTGAGGCTTGGGTAGTTTCAGGATGGAGCTCAAAGTGATCTACAGTGTGGTGACCCTGCCCCAGGGATGGTCCTGGGGTAATGGTGTTGAGATTTGGGCGTTCTCATGACTCAAGTAAACTGGAGCAAATCAACTTGCATTTGTTGTGGATTAAGGTGAGGACATGGACAATTACTGCTGAGCAGCCACAGCTCAAGCAGTTAACGCTGGCCCTGCCTGGTGGGAACCTGCTCGAGAGGCCATACCCATAGAAAGAGTGGATGGTGGTTATCTTAAGGTCACATGTGCAGGAAGAAACCAGGACAACATTATATTGTGTGAGTGGGAGGTGCTGGTGGGACTATCAGTACTTCCCAGGTCAGGCAATACATTCAGGGAGTCACCCAGCCCCAGAATGAAGCAGGAAGAAATGAAGATGGTGCCAAAAATCCTCTAGAGAAGGTTCAAAGTATGGCCAAAGCAACCAACCCTTGTCCACAGAGGGTGACCTGGGCTGCAGCAGTGCCCATCTGGAGATCACCCTAGTGTAAAGCCTGAAACCCCACTCATTCCTCTTATGGGTACACACAGGCTCACCCCACCTACCCCTATACCCCTCCTATACCTTCAGCTGCCAAGGTTAGAATTAACTTTACTTTTTCATATGAAAGAGCCCAAGGACATCCCAAGCTGGGGGGTGGTGGTGGTAGGGGGGGTGGGACTACATGATCTTTAAGGTCCCTTCCAACCCAACCCAGTATATGATTCCATGATTTTATGATATAAGCAATGATTTAGAGAGTTCTTTATTTTTTGGCCAAAGTTTTGCAGGGGTGTCCATGCCTTGAAGAACCTGCCCTGCTGAGGCTGAAACTACAAAAGCCTTTGGTGTCTTTTTGCTTGATGTTTCTGTATTTCTTCATCTGCGAGCACCCTGGTCCATGGAAGAGCTCAAAAACAAGTAACGACAGCAACCGTAATAAAACCACCACCAGCATCTGGATCTTCTTGAGGCTGAAAACAAATGATAATGTGGCTGCACAGCCATAAAATCAACAACAGCTTTCCAACAAAAGCCAGAGGACAATGACTTTGCTGGAGCACTAGCCATCAGAAATGTCTTTAAGGGTTAAAGTAACAAGCTGACAAAAAGCCTTAATGTTTTTACAGCACACAGACATGTAACATATAATACAGGACAATTTGTTCTATTGATGTCTAAAAATGCTTAATGGAGAAACAGGCTGTTAAAATACAGGATACTTTATAGGTTAGCTCTTCTCCATACTTCATCCTCAGCTATTTGCCAAGTTAGCAGAGCATCAGACTTCAAGTCCCATTTAAGCTCCTTTAGAGCAATTTTTCCACTAAAAGCTCAGCTAGAAGACACACATATCAATGAAAAAGAGTCATTCATTCTTGCCACACATTTTGTTCTCAGAACAAAATCAGTTGCAAATCCTGCACATCATTTTTTTTTTCTAATCGAGAACTAAACCAACTTTTACATAGTTACACAATTGTCCACAGTCTTTCCCAAGGATGCAAAAATACCCTAGAAATGGAAAGCAGGTGGGTTTTCTTCACATCAAGTTCCTCCTTCAGCACAAGAGCAAACAAGTGGTATCCCTGTTCTCAGTTTAAAAAGAGCCATAATTGGTGTGTCTACTGGACAAGCCAAGTTTCTGTAGTGTAGTGGTTATCACGTTCGCCTAACACGCGAAAGGTCCCTGGTTCGAAACCAGGCAGAAACATCATTTTTGGTAGGTCAAGAGAGCTCCTTCTCCTCCTCTACTCTCCCTTGGTGAGACCACACCTGGTGTATTGTGTCCAGTTCTGGGCCCCTCAGTTCCAGAACTCACATGTTCCATGTTCATATGGAACCTCCTCTACTCTGTTTTGGACCCATTGCCCCTTGTCCTGTCAATGGCCAACACTGAGAAGAGCCTGGCTCCATCCTCCTCTCACCCTTTACATATTTATAGACATTAATGAGGTCATCCCTCAGTCTCCTCTTCTCCAAGCTAAAGAGATCCAGCTCCCCCAGCCTGTCCTCATACTGAAGGTGTTCTACTCCATCACCTCAGTCACCCTGCACTGGGCTCTCTCAAGGAGTTCTATGTCCTTCTGGAACTGTGGAGCTCAGAACTGGACACAATACTCCAGGTGTGGTCTCACCAAGGCAGAGTAAAGGGGGAGAAGGACCTCTCTTGATCTCTCATGATCTAGAAGAAGTGGAGTTTGTTGTTTACTTAAAAGAGACACCTCAAAAGAAGAGAGGAGAAATGGTCCGCAAAATAATTGCTGGTGCGGGACCCTGGGTCTGCAGCTCCTTGGGATTTCACTGAGGATTTGCTTCATTAATTCTGAATGTCTTCATTAGCTCAGAAGCCTCCTTGGCAGGAATATAGTTGGCAGAAATGGACCCAACTCTGGCACAAACTTGCTCCCATCCAGGTGGATCCCAGCCAAGCACACAGTCACACCATTATTTCAGACACGGGTTATCAGCAACACACTCAAAAATGCAGAGTTAGAGGAGCAGCTTTCAGAAGGAACATTGCTGATAAACCTGGAAACACTCTCAGACCTCCCGTGGTAGAGGAACAGCCAAGAATAGTGAAGTGAGTGCCAAAACAAAACCCTTGACCCAAACAACTGCAAATTTCAGAGACACTTAAAACAAAATCTCAGACTGAACTCAGAGGGATGAGAACAGGATAGAAAATTAAGTTGATATTAATAAAGCTCCAGATCAGTCTGAGTTTAGTTTTGGGTCAAATTTTGGCACCTTTCTGGCTTTTCTGGATATTTTTTAATTTATTTTTTTAGAAGTGCTCTAACTCAGTGAGAAGTACTCCATAGACACCTTCAGCTTGTTCTCCTCTTGGCAGCATAGCATCCCACCCAGATAAAACAGTCTGCACCACCCTTATTTACTATGCCAGCTAATGGAGGGATAAAAGCAGATGGGATGCTTCCATTTTGCTGTTTTTCCTCCCACCTTTCTTCTTCACAACCTGTCATCGATGCTTTTTCCTTCCCCCCAACTCCTCCTCCCTATTAAAGCAAAACATCTGCCCCAGTTTTAAGATGCTGCAGGCTTTTGCAGGCTGTTACCAGCAAAGATAACACTTAGCAGGGAGGGAAGAGGAGGGAGAGCCACAGCAGGTGAAGGGATTTAATTCCTCCATTAGGGTACTCAGCTGCCATGGACACAGAGAGGTCCATGAGGGGCAGCTGTAATGATTTCCAAACCAAAAAGAGAGCTCTGGCAAGCTGGACTGGGGCTTGGCTCCCATCCATTGGGGCTCTGCAGAGCTCAGCTGGTGACTAGATGCTGTATCACTCCTTTCTGATTAAACTCACATTAAGTTTAAAATTGTAATATGTCCTTAGTGGAATAAGAAACTCTGGAAGAAGATAGGAAAAAAAAAGTCTTTGTGGGGATTTTTGTTTTGGCCAGCCGTGAGCTAAGGGCCAGCCCTGAAGAAGCAGATGGGAAAATTGTCTCCAGGTCCATGCTTTTTTAAAGTGGGGGGGTTATCCCTGCATTTTCTATGGCCACAATATCCAGCTTCACCAGTGAACTAACACCCTTTATACTATTTTGACAATGAAAAATGCTGGACAATGTACATAAATTATTATGTGTGAACTATAAGCTACAGAAGCGCCCAGGTCTTTCAGCAGGCAATTTCTCACAGGGGGTTGATCAGAACAACCTGCACATTTGTGTCCAAGATATTTGGTATGATATTTTGTTCTCCCAACTATCTGAGGTTTTTTTTCCATTATCTGTCTGCTCACTGCCCTGTGTGGGGGCCAATCAGACTGAGCAAAAGGGGCCACCACGTATTTCAGCATCCTCAGCACTTTCCTTCAGTGAAACCAGTCCTGAAGGAAAAGACAGAAAGAGGTCTGTGCTGTTGGACCCCAGGCCAGGGAGGTACCACCACCTTTACCAACAGTATTTGCCCATACACCCAAGGACCAGTAGTTACTATGGCAGCAACACTAATACTTATATTAATAATACATCTTCTCACCTTATAGTTCTTCTCCCTTAGTTCTTACAGTTCCCAGACCACTGGGAAGGGAATATTGGTGTGTGTCTAGACTAATATTCTTATCTTACTTGTTCTAGCACTGAAGTGGAGGAAACAATTCAATAAACTTTTGTTAGTGGATCAATCTGAAACTTTTGACCAATGTGAGATAAATTCTTTTACTTAATTTGTGGGCTGCATAATCTTCTTGGATAAAATTTTCCTTTGGCTCGAGTTAATTTTTGAAACCAGAGCACCATGAAAAGAAGTTCTGAGACACATGAGCATTCATGAAACAACAAAAATGAAACTGCGGCATTTAACCTTTGCATTTAAGAAGTACTGATGGAAAAGTAGGGGTATTTTTAAGGGCCAGCATTCCCTCTTCACAAAAAATGTGACTCCATTCGCAGTCTTTCTCTTCCCAAAGTCTCATTTTGAGGATGAATTTAGGGTAGAAACCCCCCAAACACACCTCTGTAGTTATAACTGACATGGCCACACCACTTGGTCTGTCCTACTTCCCCTCCATGAACCAACATCCCACCCTGACTTTCCAAATTTTTGTGATGAGTTGCCAAGTGGAACTCATGGTCTTGAGGGAAAGTGGAGGAACTTCTGTAAGTACAGATGTCCTTTGAATAGTAGCAAGATGCCCAGCTATTAACACCAGCTTACCTGATGCTGAGGTCCAACATGTGTAAATTGGAAGTGTGAGTACTTTGGCAAACGCCTACTTCTGTTTGTGTTTGCTCATGTGGCTTCCCTACTCAAAACTAATGCACATCAAAGTCAGGTTTCCTGGGAAAAGGTTAAGAACAAGCAAAAGAAGAGGCTGTAAATCATTTGGAGATCAGGTTGAATTCCTCAGGACCACAAGGTTGGGGCCAAAGACAGGAATGCAGCGTGTAATGGCCTTGCTTATCACCCTGGAGCTGTATCCCAGAGTTATTAATGGCCTCTGGTGTGCAGTGACAGTAACACCAGGTTAAGGAACAGCCTCATAAAAAGAGAGTCCCAGCCACAGCCAGAGCAGCCAGGTCACTTGTAGGCATCACCCCCCCCATTCCTGCCTCCCAGATACATGGTGCTGGTCGTCTGCTGTTTCCACCGTATGTTTCCTCCATCAACATGCTTAGAAGGACACTAATGGCTCCCATGATGATTTGGCTCAGATTATTAAGGTATTAGAGAGTAAAACAAAGCTCTTCGAAGTTCTGGGAAACTCTACCTGGCACACACCGAGGGGATGATAACACCACCCTCCACGACACACTGGCAGGGGGTAGAAGGAGCCAAACTATTAATCTTTTGTAATCTAGCTGGAATTAAGTGACAGTGATGAATTACTTTGTAATGGACTTCCTGAATCCTCATACAAATGGAGGAAGTGACCACCCTTGACCAGATTTCTGCTCATGCTGCCTGTTTCCCTGCATGCATTACCGAGTTTTCCCTTTCGCAATCAGCTCCGACCCCGCTTTAGCAGGGCTGATGAGTTAATACTCATCCAGCCCGTGAGAACTGCAGTCTGGAGGGGCTGGGGACTCCCTGGAGAGTGGTTTACAGGGTGACATCAAGCAGAAATCCTCAGTGCAAAAAGCTGCCTGATGGGAAGGCCGCTCTGGGGCTGCCAGCCCCAAAAAGGGGGCTCAAAAGTATCTGGGCAGTGGTGCTCTAAAGCTTCAGGCTTTGCTGGACACACCATGAAAAGCTGTCTCTGGGCTTTTGCTATGACATGGAGAATGTCTGACCATCCTGGTAGCTTTGGTCTTTCCTCAGCAGAAGAGACATGTTGTTGGTCAGAGCCAGCAGCCGCACAGGAGGCATTCAAGCCTTTCAAGTCTTCGGGCCATGCTGGGGAGACGATGACTTTATTTTTGGAGGGCATCAGTTGGTCTTTATTGTCCCATCCATATTACAAAACCATGCTGAGGACCCATCCCTGCCTCATTATGGGCTTGCATAACCCTTCAGCAGCATTTGTGTTGAAAGGGGACCATGACCCTCCCTTTGTGGAGCAGCGATGCATCGCCAGCCGGGAGCTCTGGCAGACAAACACCAGCATGAACTCCCTGTCTCCCACCCAGCAAGCTGGCCATGAACATATCCTGAAGGCTCATGCTGAAGAGTCAGCATGAAACAAAAAAGAGACCACAGATTATGGCCCGTGGGAGCTTCAAACCACGCTAAAGGCAAGAGCCAGTGGACGCTATGGCCATAGAAGGGCATAGTCAGAGTCCGTTCCCAGCGTCGCGACCTTGGTTTCAAGCTCTGGTGTTGGAAACACAGTCAGTCTGGCAGTCTGTGTGGGCTCTGCCTCTGGCATCAGGGCTGGCAGGAGGAGGGAAAGAAATGAAGCTCAGAGAGATCCCTTTGCCAAGCTGGCCCTGGGAGGCTTGCAAGCACGGGGACAAAGCCCTGGGCTGCAAGGAGTTGGCCGCAGAGAGACACCAGAGGTGACCTCACGAGGACATTGAGCAGTGTAGTGAGATGTCTCCCCAGAAAACCCAGCCCTCATTACTATTACCAGAAAGGACAAGAGCTGGCCCATCATCACATCTCATCTGAGGTGTGGGCTTTGACTTTTCCATCTTTTTCAAACTCCCCCTCACTCTGAATAGCAGGGGATGTCAGAGATGCACTCCATGACACCAGCTCTGGATTTGGCCGCTTGGCCCTGACATCTTTTAAAATAAAAATCACCTTATCAGTGGTCTTTTGTCCCCCTCCTGCATCCTGGAGCCCATCACTCAGCAAAGAGCCACCTCTGATCTTCACAAATGTGGATTCACTCACACCGCAGGGGAGGGTCAGACCCAGGCACTTAGGCTTGTGCTACCTGATAGTCCTTTGCTATCATCTGTTTTTCTTTTTCATCTTCTTTTGGTCTCCCCTCAGCTGCTTAAACCCCCATTTGCTTGCTGCCTGAATCAGGAAGGTCTAAAGGCTTAGCAAAGAGTTCAGGCTACAGACCAGTGTTTTTTTGTCACTTACTTGTCTAAATAACTCAGGAAAAGCTCCTGCATTTCAGGCCAGGCTCTCCATGAAACGTGTAGAACAGGAGAGGTGCGAATGGAAACCTTGGTGGCATTAGGGGTTGTTTTTCTAAACATTCCCCATCAGTAAGCAGGCAGTCTCTCAGCACCACATGGTCCCACTAAGGTCTTTAAATCGTATTTCTAGCATTTCTTTAAAACAGGGGCCTCAAGTTTTAAACACAGAGGGAGCTGGGAATGGTTTCTTCAGCGAGAGATTTGAGCAAACCACTGCTTTTTGTCTCACTCTTCTTTTATTTCTCCCTCTCCCTTCCTTTTTTTTTTATAATGGACATCTGCTGGGGTTTGTATTTTTTGAGTCATGGGGGTGAAGGTGGTTGAGGGGGAAAGGGAGGTTTGCAGACAGGGTGAGCACAACACACACTGGAAAAAATCCCGGATGCTATAAATGGGAGCCCCCTAACAGTGCAGCTCATCTGAAGCAAAATGAAAATATCAGGCATCCAAGAAACATATGTGCAGATGGCTTAGAGCCCAGTTCTCCTTACTAGGGCTCTGCATTAAATAAAATGCACCGGGTCATGTTGCTACAGATAGAAGAGATTACTAGGTGCAACGCAGGTTTGAAAACAATTGCAAATACAGACCTTGTTTATGGATCAAGCAAATGGCCTCAGCCAAGCAGAGCAACCTTTTTTTGGGTTGTTTTGGGTTTTTTTTTTTTGGTTAGGGCAGGGGTCAGGAGGCTCATAATCCATTTGTGAGCTTTTTGCTGCAGGAGGAGAGCAGTCTCAACACCGACGTGAGAAGCAGCGTCCAAGAGGGCTATCGACTATGACCTGTGTTTTTGAAGGATGGGATGAATCAATCCAGAGCCTTGGCAAGACCTCGCAGTTGGGGCTTGTGCTTTCAGCCAATGTCAATTATGTCATTACTGAGCCTGCAGAAGCTATTACTAATGTTACTTTTACAGTTCACTGCCGACCAGAGAAAAGAGTTTTTCACACTGTTGTCGTTTTGTTGGAGCAAGACTATACGAATCGCAGATGGCTTCCTTGCCAGATGTAGCCTCACAGGACGGCAGTTTGGGGTTTACCAGAGGTTTAATGAAAACTTGGCCTTTCCCCAACTTTTTTGGCAAATACTCTTGGGCTGTCAACTCACGCAAGCAAGTCGAGATCCTAGAAAATGTCTAATGACTTGTTCTCACCGAACGAGAAGGTGAAAAGTTTTACCTGAGAAACAAAACCCAAAAGAGGAAGCCAATACTCTGTCACAGTGGGCCTGAGCTCATGATCACCATGGCTATTGAAAGCTCTCACTGCATGTTGGATCTGTTCCCGAGTCTTTGTTACTGCTCTTGAGGGGTCCAACGTATTTCTGCTGACATGGAACACTGATGGTGAGTAGAGAGGGAAAGTGACACCCAGGTGTGTCAAAAATCACATCATCCTTACTTTCATGTCTACTGGTTTGGGGTTTTTTTTTTCTCAGTTATGACTTTATTGCTTTGTCCTGGGCTGAGAGTTCAGTTTCTAGCCTTTCTGCTTGGATTGTTTCTTCCTCAATGGCGTGAGCAGTTCATTAAATTTGAGCTAAAATAAATTCTCAGATGTGTGCCTTCTTCTGTACTCAAGGCCATGCCCAAATGGTGCAGAACTAACCAGCATTTCCAGCTGCAAACTGGAAACTCTTCATGTAATTTCAGTTTCCAGGGATATTATTTCCCTTTCTCTGTTCATGAATACTTGTTTTCAGTGAGACTTGGCATAGTGCAGTGTGATTTAAGCATGACTCTCATTACTTTATTGGTCTCCACATTTCACATTCCCACCAACCTGTCCTGATATTCATCCTGGTCTAAAGTGTCAAATGGAGTCAGCTGCAGTGATTTGGCAGTGAAGTTTCCTTGTTTATGAATTGAATGAGAAACTAGTTCCTAGGTCCCAGTAGTCTCAAAATACTTCCTCATAGGTGCACTGTGTGCATCAGTGAGATGGAGCACAAGGGTGTCTGGACATCATATACACAAAAACAGGCATTTGAGTTGTCCAAAAAAAACCAGCTCCAATAAACAAACACTGAAACACTATTCACACCACATGGCAAGTCGATGAGCCTGTCTCATCTGTGGACCTATAGCAGTCTCCCATAACCAACAGCCTTTTCCCTCATCTTGGCTGCCTGACTTTAAATATCTTTATCCTGAGCCTACCTTGAAGGGTACAATTTTATCACCATTGGTGCACAAACCAGATGATTGAATTCTCCAGAGTAAGGAGGCTGTAGCATTTTACATCCATGTGGCAAAGGGATTAACAAAATGGATGGAGAAACATAATCGTGGCGATTTCATCTTTTTTTCCACTGGCTGAGGTTTGGATGCAAACCTGGTGTCTAACCCTCCTTAGCACTCCTTCATCAGAATCACTCTTAGCCAGGGTTATTCTGATTTTTTTTTTTTTTGGTGTGAGGTGCTCAGAGACTTTGAAGAAATGAAGTTTATTTACCAACATACAGACTGAGTCAACACACCTGAGAGAAGTGCAGCAAGCAACATGGGTCTCCCTCTTTTTATTTAGGTGATTGGATGAGGGAGTTACAAATCACATGAGAGAAGCTATGATGGACTGTAAATCTTTCTCTGCCATCAGAAAGAAAAGCTGCTAGTGTCAGGCTTTCTTAAATGAGTTTTTTTAATAATCTTCAGTTTACAGAGGGATTGGATCAGAAGAAATCAAGAGGTTTGTGATGACAAGTCTTTAAAAAGCATCACATGTCTTTTCATAAAACATTGGCTTGCTGGCCTGGGAGGGTTATTGCTAATGAAAGACTAAAAAATTGTATGATACTCCCTACTTTATGCAACAGAAGAGGCTTATCTTAGTATAGCAGTGGCCCTAATAATATTCATCCCTAAAATATGTTCAGCTTGAAATTATCTTTTCTTGCATAGCTTTTTTTTTCCTCTGGTGAAATCTTGAGCTCTATTATTCCCATGATGCGTAACAAACACCTTAATCTCTGTTCTGCAAATGTTCCTCTGTAAATGGACCAGAGATCTGGTCTTCAGCAAGTTTTGGGTAGGGCTGAGCTCACAGACAAGTGCTGGGACTCTGAAGAAATGGCCATGAAGTCCAGAAGTGTGGGAGAGGAAGATTAAATTATTTTTTTACCCCATAAACATTTGATGTGGACCCTCAGCTAAGGCAGCAAAGGAAGATTTCATCTCAATACACCCCAACTATGTCTGTATTCAGTGAAGAGATGAAACATGTGGACACCTATGATCTGCACTTTGGAGGTACCAGTATCTCTCAGTTAACTGAAATGGGAGCTAGCTGTTACAGGTAGGTGAGGTGACTCCTGTCCCTACAACAAATCATGATCTTTTTCCCTTTTTTCCATAAAATAGTAATGGATGTATCTCAACCTGACAGAGCTGCTCTAAGGACCCAGACCTAACAGAGAGGGAAGTGCTTATAAATGAGCCAGCAAGGTGGTCATGGTGGATACCTACATTCAAGAGTGCATGGCTGGTAATGTATAACATTCCCTACTAAAATCACAGCATTATTAATTTTGCTGCCTTATATACCTCTGGAATGGTAAAAAACAAGAGGAGAAATCTGGCCCAGTGATCCATCATCTGAGGCTTTGAAATAGAGCCAACTTCAGTGAAATCTGAGACAGCCCTTAGAAACACAAGGAGACCTAAAGCAACAAGTGCATTTCACTGAGCTATGATATCATCTTCTATTCATTGCTAGGGGTGAAGCCATTTATTGGATGTGTAGGGGAAAAGAAAGGAGCAGAAAAAAAAGCACATGCATATATTTAAATAGTCAAAGCTGCCCCAGGAAAGAACTTAAAATCTGAGGTCATTTCCTTGATGGGCCCAAAACAGTATTTGTCATCCACACCAAAGCAGAAGAAAAAGGGAAATAAAAGAAGGGTAGGAAAAGTCTGTTGCACCTTGGCCATTTGTAGTTTGAAGGGGAAGGTGCTTAGTTATGATGGCTGGTAGCCAGCTGAGCTGGCCTTCGAGGGTGTCCCTTCCTCCTGCTCCTGGCAGGCTCTGAGCACCCAAGTGGCAAAAATTGGTGGAAGGGAACAGAGGAGGCTTGGCAAAGCTGTGGTACCACCTGGGACTCACATTTCCTTGCTGTGACAGGGGTTTGTCAGAGCCTCAGGCAAAGTGGACTCAGAGGAATGAACTTTGCTCTGCCCCATCTAGGCTGTGTATATTGGGAGGGAGGTGTTACCTTCACTCCTGAGGAGGCAAAAAGAGCAGGTCCAACCAACACCTCCTGGAGACTACCTAAGCAGCTCTATTAAGTGGTATCTTATTGGCCTTTGGGCTTGATTGAACAGATTCCTTTGCCTCTCACTGCAAAGTAGATGTAGTAAAGTGTCACTCTATAGTGCAAACAAGTGACAAATGCAAAAGTGCCCCTCGCAACTGTGGCCATCATCCCCATGTTGATCAGGAAGGGTGTAGGCTGGGGAGCCCAGGAAGCAGAGCTGGGACAATTCCAGGTGATGCAGCACTCAGAGAAGTGCCCAAGTTGAATGGTGCTGGTTGATAGCTGGAAGACTATATAGTAATTCACTGGAAGTGTAAATAATTTTGGCAGCATGAGCTTCCCAATGACAGCATCCCTTCATATGCCAAGTTTGGATGCATGGATGCAGCTGAGATGTCCTGGAGACGATGAAGCCGTGAAGAACTCCTCTTCCTCTGAGCATCCCTCCATGCTCTCTAGAGTGGTTCCCTGGAAGCTTTTTGCTCCCATTTGAGCTGGCCCCTGAACAGCACATTGAGACGTGCTCTGCAATGAGCTCGTGGTCTGCCTAGAAGCACTGAACTGGTCTTTGGTCTGCAGCTGCTGTTCATCCTCTGGATTGCCCAGCTCCAACCATATCATCATTTCCCTGTTATCAAGGGTGCTGATTCAGAGCTCAGGAAAACGTTGCCATTCCAGGCTGTGGGAGCTGTACATTTTTCCCCCAGCAAATTTGTCTTGTGCCACACCAATCTTGGAAAAAAAAATTAGCCTATCTAAGAAAGAGCTAGACTGCCACTTTCTGTTGTGTTACCTCTTCAAAAACCCTGCACTTCTTGTGACAGCTGAGGGAAGCTTCAATGTGTGTTTTCCCTCTGCAAAAGTAAATTATGGTGATGACAATAACCAGCATATGAGGCATTTCCCTTTGCTGAAACTTGGACCAAGGACCACAAGATGCTGCACACAAGCCAATGAAGCAGCAGTAGTGCTGGCAAGTGGCAGCAAATGCCATCCTTCCCCTTCTCCTCCCTTGGAGAGCCCAATAGAGAGAGTGTTGCTCCTCAGCAAGGCTGGGTCAACAGAACAATCCCTCATCAGCACTGCTCTGATGTGCATCACAGCCTGGTGTTGTGTGACACAGGGTTTTAGTGGGCCAGCCTGACCATACCCTAAGCAGAGCTGCCCTTCCAGGGAAGCACACAGAACCTTCAAGCATTGCTGGTTCTGCACATATGGGGGTTGGTCCTTGCTGATGTGCAGCAGAGGTGGTTTTGAGCAGCACTGCATCACCCTCCACGCTACAGGAATGGCATAGAGCCCTCAGCCCTTGCTGGAACGTGAGATGAGTGTGGGCAACTTCTCTTTGTCTGATCTGTACATGCAGCAGACAGGAAAACAGCAGGGAAGCACTGTCCAGCAAGTGGGCTAGAGCACATCGACACCAGGAGGTCTACAGACATTGCAGTAAACCGATAAATAGTGATGCTTTAATACTGGCAGTGAGATGAACTGCCCACAGAAAATTGATGGGGAGTGAATGCTCCTCAGGTACATTTCAGTTCATCACAGCTTTCTCTAATGTGCTTCTCCCACCCAAAAAAAAAACCAAACCCAAACCAAAAAACAAAAAGGAAATTATTTAAAAAGGGTATTAATCCATTTAAGGGACAGAAAGGACTTTTGTGAACCTCCCGCACAGCCACCTGCCTTACACGGACCGTGCAGTTTCACTCAGCATCATGCCTGAAGCTGCTGGCAGAGCAAGCATCTCATTTTCATCAGAAGTGGAAAAGATTGGCTTCTTCCCTACTCTAAATTATCATGCCTACTTTTTTTTTACTTTTTTTTATTATAATTCTAAAATAACAAAGTGGAATTGCTCAGCAGGGCAAACTGCAGCACTAACCACAAGCACAATCCTGGCTGCAGGAACCAGCGAGGCATTACCAGGTTGTTAGTCTTAAAAGCAAGAAAATGTGAGCAAAATCCACTCCCCAGTGCCTCCCAGTGTGCTGGTCTCTGGTCAGCATTCCCAGGCTGCTCCTTCCATCTGCAGCAACATGAAAATCCGTGACGCCCCGCCAGCCATTTAAGTATAAAGAGATAAGGATGGTGTGTGTGGAGGGGGGAATTTTCCACAGCTCATCGCTGCTCCTGACTGCATCACCATAATCAAAACCTGCTGAGCCACCTCTCAGTGTTCAAAGCCAAATGAAGATGGATGGAGGAGGACAGGGTGGGGTCATGAAGTGGACTCCTCATGACAGACGAGCGTGTGTTTGTCTATCCGAACCGTATGCTCCCCCTTTGCACGCAGCCTCTCCATCTCCCCAGCACCATGAGGAAGGGGTTAAGAGTCACCCAGGGTGTGACACACTGCAGAAGATCCCTGCCTTGGATCCTGTGACACTTCTAAAGGACACAAGGACTCAGCTCACCCAAGTCTCGCCCGTCTCCGTGGCAAGATGCTTCGCTGCATGAGCATCCATGAGGGAAGCAATATTCCAAAGACACCCAGTAACTTCCTCTTAACATTTTCCATTTGCCTCCCTTGATTATAGATACCATGTTGTTATTAATGTTTTTCCCTTTGTTGGCTACCTCTCTGCTTCTGCAAAAGGGAGACAGGCTAAATCAGCCATCACTCTAACAGCCTTTCACTCAGAGTAAGTGACATTCACTGCAAAATGTCTCAACCTCCTGCCTTGGTGCTGAGTGGGTTTCTCACAGTCCAAAAAGAGCCAGTTTAGCTGCTGTCTTAAATTAAGACTGAGCAGACAGAAGGTGTGAGCTGCATGGCTTTCTCCATCACCTGGAGTTCAGAGCCCAGGGAAGAAACAGGACCTGCTGATGACTGCCTTCTCCTCCTCTCTTCTCACCCTTATCTCCCTTTCTTGCCTGACAGAACACCTAGTGCCACGCAGACATGTGCTTTCCTAGCAGTATTAGTAGGGCAAACCTTTTGCAGGAAGTTTTTTGTCTGTTTATTGATTCTGAGACCTGGAGGCAAACTCAATTTTAAAAATTAATTTTCAGTTTTGCTCTTCTTCCTTGGTTACCCTCCACCAGACCAGTCCACAGCCAGCCCACAGCCACCAATGTCCTTTGAGGCACCCCAAGGCCATCCCTCTCCTCCTCTCACCAAGACTGAGACCCCTTGTGCAACACTGTCCATGCTTTGTTTGACTTTGCTGTCAATAACCTTTCCAGGCTGGTTCTGGCATTTATCAGGAGAAAGAGGTTTTCTTCATACACAGCTTAATGCTCTCTGCTTTGGCCATTCATGATTCATCTCAACTTGACATCTCATGCACTTTCTGACATCCACATGGACTCAAGTGAAATTAGATTTGATGGTTGTATGGGCAGAAATGTAATGGGGAGGGGGTGGAAGTCAAAAGTTAATTTAAACAATACAAACAGCTGCTTTGAACCGAAACGGGGCTTGTCTGTACTGTTAACACAAGGTTCATCCAGGTTAGGCTTGGTGGAGGATGAAGCACTGTGTTCTTCCTCAGTTTGTGGGCAGGGAATATTTTATGCATTCTTCAGACAGTCACTGGTCCCCAGAGGAGAGACTCTCCAGGCTTTGTCAGATTTTGGACAAACACAGCAGTGACTGTGATTTCCAGATTCCAGATACGACTATTTTAGAACTGATAGTGCCCTTTTCAAGGCAGGAGGCAGCAGCCTGGAGTTCAGTTACCTTGTCTGGGTGATTAATGTGTTGTTTAGGGAGCAGAAAGAAACAAGGAGCCTGAGAGAGGTCTCATCCTCTCTGTGCCTGCCTTCTAGTGCTGGAAAAAAAAAAAAAAAAAGAGCAAATTTAGCTGATGTGGATGCTGTTTACTCTCTGACTATCTAAGGACCATTTGAGGTACATCATGTGCACGATGGGAATGACCCAAACAGTGACTTGTGAGTGCTAAAGACAAACACTCACATTTAACTGCTTCACAGACAGTTTATCAATGTAACCAGTCCAACCATGAGCAAAAGAACAATGCAAACACAAATCCCAAAGAAAGCAGAGAAAATGAGATATGTCTGGTTTATCCTTATAGATGTGTGAGGAGCAGGATCCAAAATGGTGCAGTTTTTGTACCACAGACACCAAATCTTTGTACACAAGAAGGAAATTTATCCCAAATATGAGCATCCTCTAAGGGTGGATAGCCAGCAGAGCTGTTCAGCTTTGGGGGCTGCAGAGGAGAGCCTTGTGCAGACCATCCATGGGAGCCCCAAGTGATGGTGGCAGGTGCAGTGTGGTTGTTCATGTCCACATGCAGCACCAGGGAGGGGAAGATCACATGAGTCTCTGCAACCTGATTTCTGCCTGGGTATCATAGAATATGATATGAGCAAAATATGAGCAATAATAAATTCTCTATGCACCAGCTATCTGTAGTGTCAGCCTCTGATTCTGTAGCAGGACATAGGGACTCTGTGGGTGCCCCATGGAGAGATTTTCCCACTGGAAATCCATGCCTGGGTTTCAGAGGTGCAGCCCTAGCACATTTTAAGGAGTGTATTCTTCATTATACACTTCCCCCTTGCTCCTTCCACCCCTCTTTCCCCCCACAGGATATAGCACAGTGCATGCATTCGGCGTACACTGAAATGTATAAATAAACCAGCATTTTGCTGGGTCAGCCCTCCCCTGGCAAACTCCTTGTACTTTGTCACTGGAGGCCACAACTCCACTTAAAGTGACCATTTTGTCTTGGCAGGACTGGGTTGCTTATTCACTCACTCCTCAGCGCTGCTGTTTGGTGCCAAAGCACAACAAGAGCAGCTCCTCAATTGCCCTTGGCTTTCCCTCTAAAAATGAGTGCTGAGCTGTGGGGAAAGTCCATGCCATAGTAAAGGGAAAGGGAATGGGAAACAAAAAATGGGAAAACTGCTTGACAGCATCCAAGAAAAGAGAGGAGATATATACCATCAGGTCACTTTCAGCCATGGCCCATAGGAAGAACTGCAGGGGGTCTTGAGAGTGCCCCCCATTGGCATCCACATAGTTCTGGACCCCCAACATAAGAAGGACATGGACCAGTTGGAGAGGGTCCAGAGGAGGCCACAAAGATGATAAAGGGGCTGGAGCACCTTTCCTACGAGGACAGGCTGAGAGAGTTGGGGCTGTTCAGCCTGGAGAAGAGGAGGCTCCGGGGAGACCTTCTAGCGCTCTGCCAGTACCTCAAGGGGGCCTACAAGAAAGATGGGGAGAGGCTGTTCAGTAGGGCCTGTTGTGACAGGACAAGGGATGATGGTTTTAAAATAGAGGGAGGGAGATTTAGATTGGATATTAGGAAAAAGTTCTTTCCTGTGAGAGTGGTGGAGCACTGGAACAGGTTGCCCAGAGAGGTGGTGGATGCCCCATCCCTGGAGAAGTTCAAGGCCAGGTTGGATGAGGCCCTGAGCAATGTGATCTAGTTGGGGGTGTCCCTGCTTCTTGCAAGGGGTTTGGACTGGATGACCTCTGGGAGTCGCTTCTAATCCTAATCATTCTATGATTCTATGATTCTATGATTCTATGATTCTATGATTTGGGTTGGAAGGGACCTCAAAGATCATCTAGTTCCACCCCCCCTGCTGTGGGCAGGGACACCTTCACTAGATTACATTACCACTAGATCATTTATATGGATAAATACCTGTTGGTCCTGAAGAAGAGAGTAACCTCATGTGATGGCCATGGCTGCTCATGTTTCCCAGACTAGCGTCGTTCCTCTTTGTGTGTCCAGAAACCGAATGGGCTGATCCTTTTTCCCAAAGTAGAACTGCTTTTTCCCATCCTAACTTTACATTGGGTTTATGGATTTTGCCTTTTTTTTCAGTACTGTGTGTTTTTAAATTTCAAAGTGTCTGCAAATGGAGAAGAAAGAAGTCACAGTCTATCTGTGTAGAGGGCTGCCTCCTAGACAAGGGCAATGAGCTCTCCATCGCTGGAGGGGCCTTCTTATGGGCACAGGTTCAGCATCCATAAACAGGAGCTCTCTTTGTTGGAAGAGGATAAAATTTGGGAAATAGACTGATGATTTCACAGAATCATAGAATCCCTTGGTTGGAAGAGACTTTAAAGATCATCAAGTCCAACCAGAGCCTAACCCTGCCTAGTCCACCTCTAGACCATGTCCTTCAGCACCTCATCTATTCACCTTTTCAATCCCTCCAGGGGTGGTGACTCCACCACTGCCCTGGGAAGCCTGTTCCAACCCCTGACAACCCTTCCAGGACAGAAATTATTCCTGATGTCCAACCTCAATCTCCCCAGGGGCAGTTTGTGACCATTTCTTCTCAACCTGTTGCTTGTTACCTGAGAGAATAGACTGACCCCACCTCCCTGGACCCTCCTTGCAGGGACTTGCAGGGAGGGATAAGGCCTCCCCCCAGCCTCCTTTTCTCCAGACTGGACAGCCCCAGCTCCCTCAGCTGCTCCTTGGCTATGTAGAGCCTCAAAGAAGTCTCATTCTCCAAGGACAGTGCTCTCAAAAAGCAGTTCTGATGCAAAGCTGGACTCTGCTCTGGAAACAGCATTTTGGAGCAACATCCAAAACATTTGTATTTTGTAAACAGGAAGTCACATTGTCTAGAGAGGATGTTTCCCCCTTAAATAGCCACATGCAGCCTTTTTACATAACCCCTTCATACAGCATTTTTTGGGACTGAAAAGTTCATTTCCCTCTCATAAGCACACAGCAGAAGGCAGCTGCCACCCAGACATCCCTTAAACAGGACCACATGTAAGTCACTTAGCCTCCAAAAATGAAAGCAAAACACAGCGCTGTCATCGCTGCACGGCACCGTCAATCAGAGCTGTTGGTTATGTGCTGCTCCATGCATATCTCACACCATGTTCATTATAAGCTTAGGCTAGTACATAAGAATAAAGAAGAATGTTACTAGTGTATACACTGGATTAGTAAATGAGGGATGAGAGGAAACAAAAAAAATATAAAGAAATCTCTTTTCTGGACATGAGGGATGGATGATGTACACAAATTCCTCTAATGTGTGGTGTTTTTCCCAGCTTCATCCTGATGTTGATCATGTTATGTGCAGCCTCCTCAAAAGTAAGTCACAGGCATTTTTGCTCTTGGTCTGTGTTACTCCACTGAACAAACATAATCAAATTTTACCCACAAGTTCGACAAAATGCATTTGGCAGGGACACTCCCCCGTGGTGTGGGTGGGGGACAAAATAATGGGATATGCCCATCTACCTTCATCTGTCCCCTTATCCTGTTGGTCCCATCATACGACCCAGAAAGGCCACAATGGGATGTGCTGAGAAGCCAGATGATGCCTCTCCCACTGAGGACCAAGCAGTCTGGAAATGTCCACAGGCAGACCTGGGGCTTCAAGCTGCTTCTGGGATTGCCAGAAAAAAAACATCAGAAAAAAGTCCCATGCACAATGTTAGTTGGTCTGGGACAAATCCTCAGATCTCACAACTGCTGCAGGTTGTGAATGCATAGTCTATATAGCAGACTGAAGAAAAGAGTGTGGCATCAAGACTGTTCTGAGGCATGGAAGCTCCTGCAGAGCACAGGAGAAAGAGGAGGAGGAGATGAATCCAAGTGAATGCTTGGTGCAGTGTTAAAAAAGTATTCAAGGAAGGAGAAAAACCCTCAGAAAAACCCTGTTCAGTTCATACCATGGTAGATTTATTTCAAGTATAATTTAAAAACACATTTTCAATATCTGGTCATTTGTGTAAAGCCCTTCCAGAACCTTTGCATCATCTGTAGGGTGCTTAGAGGAGAGGAGAGAGTTCATTAAGGAGCTAGGTTAACTAGGTTATGGTAAGAGGGGCTGAGGCTCTCCACTGAGGACTGGTGGGTGGGTTGGCTTCATCATGGAAAGGCGTTTCCACCTAATTCAACATGCCCTGGGTGTAAAAGTAGTTAGTCTTAAACAAACTAGCTGGCACAGGCTTGAAATGTTGTTGTCATTCATATGCATCCAAATATAAAACCAGGACTGTGCAGGCTGGGTAAATAAACAGGCTCTGGTGAGGAGGTCTGTGTCTTTTTATTCACACTTTTTAGTGTATATACTCTGGGGGCATTTGCCAGACTGGGAATAAATGGCATCTGGTTCTTTAACCCAGGCTCAATCTCCTCTCTCTTATAAATATGTTTCTCTCCTGGTTTCTGGGGTACAAAGCAAGAGGAAAGGAGAGAAACAATCTATCCATGAAATGCCTTATATGTATCAGAAAAGTTTTGGCCTGACTTTGACTGTGTTTATTCCCTTTGCCACCACCACAGGGCAGAGAATCTGGGTTTTGTTTACTTTCAATGAGAAGATACCGAGGTATTTGTCACAAATTTGCTAAATCTCAGTCGTGCTAATTTAAATAAGTCAGCTGCTTTTAAACACCAAGACATCTAGTAGCAATTTCAGTGGGAGGATTTACTGACAGTGACTTCAGAGAAGGAAAAAAATTCCTTTTGTGGGGAGAAGAAACCCACCCTTCTCAGAAGGTGCTTTGTTTGACAGCTGTATGGGATTCATAGCAGTGACACACAACATGGCTTCGCTTGGGGTCATCTGTCTCAGTGTCACTGAGAAGGACCTGGGGGTCCTGGTGGGCGAGGAACTGACCATGAGCCAGCAGTGTGCTCTGGCAGCTCAGAAGCCAATGGTCTCCTGGGCTCCATCAGCAGAGGGGTGGCAGCAGGGACAGGGAGGGGATTGTCCCTCTCTGCTCGGCCCTCGGTAAGCCCCATCTGCAGTCCTGCATCCAGAGCTGGGGCCCCCAAGTCAAGAGGGATGTGGAGCTGTTGGAAAGGGTTCAGAGGAGGCCACGGAGATGCTCAGAGGGCTGGAGCACGTCCCCTGTGAGGACAGCCTGAGGGAGCTGGGCTTGTGCAGGTTGGAGAAGGGGAGGCTGCAAGGGTAAACCTCACTGCAGCCTTCCAGGACTTAAAGGGAGCATATGGACAGGGGAAGAATCGGATTTTCACAAGGGCAGAGAGTGGTAGGACAAGGAGATGGATTGAATCTGAAGGAGGGAAAGGTCAGGTTGGCGATCAGGGGAAGTTCTTGACAGAGAGAGTGGTGAGGTGCTGGAATGAGCTGCCCAGAGAGGTGGTGGATGCCCCAAGCCTGGAGGTGTTCAAGGTCAAGTTGGGTGGGTCCCTTCCAACCCAGACCAGTCTGTGATTCTGTGAAAGGAAAGTTGGCCCTAACAAGCTGCCTTTGTGGAGATTGTTGAACTCTATTCTTCAACAAATAAACTATTTTGTGGTGGTGTTTCAAATGAAAGAACAATTTGGGTCTTGCTGAAGCCGTGCAAACCCTTCCATTGGCTCCAGTGAAAGACCAGGATTATGAAATGAGTTGTTTTGCTCATTAAACTAAATCCTGTAAATATTTATAAACAATGGGGGCAGGGGAAGTCCCCTAAGAGAAGACTGCAGACTGTACACCAGGGCGTCAGGTCACAGCAAAGTGGTTCGGATTTGGGACTGACAAGAAGACCACGGTCAAGGCTTCGACCACCTTCCCATGCTGCAACCTGAAGCCAGTGAGATTCCTCAAAATTGGGAGAAATAAAAGAGAGGTGGGTGAGGGTGACTGCTCCAAGGTGCTGGTTCACTGTGCTAAGTGTGCAGCAGTGCTTGGGCAGGAGGGAGAAGTTGTGGGCACACCAGTCACCCGCATCAAAGAGGAGGTGGCAAAGTAACCCAGAGGCCTGGTTTCGGGCCTGGTTTCGGGCAACGTTTGGGAGGCACATGGCTGGAAAATGTGGCATGCTTCTGGGTCCTTGCAAAACCTTTCCCATGTTATTAATTTTGGAAACCCCTGATTATACTTTCATTAAATGATAGCTCTCTTAAAACGCCCTTTATGCATTTTTCATGCTGAGGGCTACACATGGCGTGTGCGGCAGGTCTCGGTAGCAATTGGGGTGCAAGTTTTTCATCCTCCTACAGCTTCTGGTGTGGGAAGGAGAAGAGCAAAACCAGGGATGAAGAAGTTGGAACTCCCTTGCACACTGAAGTTAAGGTGAAAGAGGATATTTGTGGCCCAATCCGGCTGTTACTGAAATGAATGTCAGGTTTGCCGTCGATGTCTGTGGGAGTAGGCTCAGGCTTGGGCTGGGATGCAGGCATGGAATTAGAGCAGTGCCTAACAGCATTAATTAGGGGTTGGTTAGCAGAAAAGCAAATCCCCAGTGGTACAGCAGATTATTTAGTGGTGGAGCAATGTGAGTTCATGGCTTCTGTTATTGGAGTGCTCTCGTGTGATGTGCAACCCTAGGCTGTGCTCCTGGCCTCCCAGAATGCTTACCTACTGTGTAAGAAGATGTTTCTGATGCATGCTGGCTGAGTGGGGATTTTTCAAGTGGGCTGACAGGGGAAAAAAAAAAGACTTGTGTGCTTCATTTATGTGTCTTTGAAGAAAGAACATGGGTCATATCTAGGAATTTAGGGACTGTCACATGGGAACAGTTTATCAGGTTTTTAGGGTTTCTTTGCTACAGCATTTGATAGGAAGATAGATCCTCATCTGCTACCTAATCCAGTTCTGGGCTCCCCAGTACAAAACAGACCAGGGTCTCCTGGATAGAGTCCAGTGGAGGGTCACAAAGATGACTAAGGCCTGAGTGCATCTCCCCTGTGAGGAAAGGCTGAGTGAGCTGGGGCTGTTCAGCCTGGAGAAGAGAAGACTGAGAGGGGATCTCATCAATGTTTATCTGTATCTTAAGTGTGGGAGACAAAGGGAGATGGCCAACCTGTGGCCACAGTGGCCTGTGGGGACAGAACAAGGGGCAATGGCCACAAGTTGGACCACAGGAAGTTCCACAGCGATATGAGGAAGAACTTCTTCATGGTGAGGATGATGGAGCACTGGAACAGGCTGCCCAGGGGGGGTTGTGGAGTCTCCTTCTCTGGAGACATTAAAGACCCATCTGGATGCTGAGCTGTGTGCCCTCCTCTAGGGAACCTGCTTTGGCTGGAGGGGTGGGCTTGATGATCTCTGGAGGTCCCTTCCAGCCCCTGCAATTCTGTGATTCCGTGACTCTGTGATTCTATCACACAGACCTAATTGCACAGGACTATGCCACAGGGAGGTGGGTTTTTTCTTGATCTTGGCCCTTTGCCTCGCATTTCTCTCCTACCTGATATAATTGCAGGTATAATCTCTATTCTTATGCATACTTCCATGCACAGATTAGTTTTTCACATCACCCTAAAATCATCTCGCCTTGATGAATCCCAAAACACAACTTCCCTCTTAGCACTTGTCTTGTCTGTTCTGCCACCCACGCAGGGCTGAGGACCCAGCACTTGTGCACTGGAGTGGCTCAGCAGGGATTTCTCTCCCACATACGAGTTTCCAGAACTCTTTTCTATTAGCTGTGACATGCCCCAGCAGTGTTTATGGGGACAAAGGCACAGGGAGCATCTAGGAAAAACCCTGGTCCAGAAGGCTGTGCCAGATGTGATGGGAGTAGGTTTCCCTGAGCTGCACATCACTTAGCTGCTGAGATCAATGTCCTTTCAGATATGCACATGGAATTAATTAATTCAATGAAGATGGGTTTTTTGTTGTTGTTGTTTTTGTTTTCTGGAAACAGACACTGCATTTAGCTCTGGGATATACTGTTATTGCACAAAGGGAGAAAAAACTAAATCACAAGCCTGAGGGTTTGGTTTTTTTCTTCGGGTGGCAAAGACTGAAGCTTTCAAAGTGTATTAGTATGATTTCTGGGTGGTGGGAAGCATGGGGCTCATCCCAGTCCAGCTAGGATTTCACTCAGCTTCGCAAACCAGGCAGGCCTGGGTTATGGCTGTACATCAAAACTGTGGTAAGCGCTTGTTAAGCTTTGGCCAGTTCTCATACAGAGCCAGGAAAGGACAGTTTGGCTGGGACCTGGTCTGGTTTGGGTTAATAACACAATGCTGAGATGTATATCCCAGGACACAGTGCCACCAAGACAGAGGACACAGCTCTGCAAAGCTCATCTGTAACCCACCAGCTCTGACAACGGCTTTTGTTTTGGAAGAGTTTATTTCTTTTGAAGGCAATATTGTGCAATATGTGTATTTAATCCTCTGTGTATTTACCCCCACAGCGTAGCAGTGATTCACAAGTGTAGTATTATGCTATTTCCCTTTTTTTCTTGTTTCTTTCACTTACCAGATGCTACTTTCATGTTGCTTCTGCCTGGTGGATGGATCACAAGGCTGAAATGCCCATCGTGTGCTGGCACTTGATCTCTTTCAAAACCAGATCCAATTTTATTTTAAAAGAAGGTTCAGAAATTAATGCTCTTGATGTGAGGCTCTTCGTGACCTTGGCTGTTGTCCATGGCCTTCCTGGACCTCATGGTTGCAGGAGAGCTAAAGAAATTGGATGCAGATTCCCAGATGGTTTGAGATCTTCTTTGGGAGTGCACATGAGGTGTTTGATCGGCATTTGGAAACTCAGGATTGGGGATGTTTTTTGCTGTGTTAGCCAAGGACTATTGTCTTTTTGTGTGCACACAGAGTCTGTTTGTCCCAGCAGTGAAGTCCTCCTTCATCCTGAAGCTTATGGAGGAAGAGTGGGGCCCTATTGCATCAGCCTTAAGTCCTCAGGGTTAGCCCAGGCTTGAAATAAAGCTCATTTTCCTATCATCAGGACTAATCATCCAGAGAGCTCAGCACCACAATTATTTTTAAAGATCTCATTCTCCAAACACTCCCTGGTTGTGTTCCTAATGTCATAGTTGGCTCTGTTTTCGTTCTCTTGCAAGCTCTCCCTCTCTCCCTCTCTGCTCCAAATTCATCACAAACCCTGCAAGACAGAAGGATGGGGATGTGTAGAGGTACCCATGCTGTGATGTTCAGAAATAGCCCAGGTTTAGCAATCTTTAGTCCAGCAATCTTTAGTTTAGTTTAGCAGTCCAAGATAAATACTATTTCCTGTACCTAAACAGCCCCTGCACTTCAGGTAGCTCCAAAAGCAATGGAGAAAACCTTTTGGTCAGGCTAGCTCGATTCTGCTGTGAAATTGAAACTGAAGATGTCTGTGCAGGCACAACAATTCACTGCAGGGTTTATCCTGGTTTTATATTACATCAGTTTTCAGCTCAGGTCAACAAAACACTTAAATAACAACAACAACAACCAAAACCCAAAACAAACCAAAAAACAAACCCATATTTGGATAAAATAAAAACTAGTCTGGATTTGTGTCCCAATTAATGTGTCCAAAACTTTTCAGAGTGTGTAAAAGTTGGGAAAGAAAGTGGAAATAATGAACTACTATAAATAAAACTATTTCTTCAAGTGTTTCCATCAGAGGAAGCCAAAGCCTGGAGGTTGTTGGGTAAATTCTGAGAAAAATCTCCTCTTGTCACTGGTATGTTGACATTCAGTGCTCAGGGTGGTTTGAAAAGCCAGGAGGTGTTTGTTTGGGTTTTCTCTTTCCTGGTTCCTTAAGAAAACAACAATAACAACAAACTAAATAAATTTCCCTTGTACCTGGAACAATTTCAAACAACGATGCTTAGGTGCTGACAAGGCAAGAGGTGTTGCAAGCCCACTCGTGGACAAGACCAGCTCCCAAAATCATCTGGAGAAAGCAGGGCTCCATCTGAAATGAAAAGATGCTACTTAGTGTGGAAAAAGGCAGACCCTGGCCTTTCCCCAGGACAGGTGGGGAGAGAAGACAAGGAACCAGGAGTGTGCTGCAGAAAACGGCTGGGTTGGGCTACAGACTGATGTGACTGTCCCAAAAATGCCCTCCCCCCCAGGTCCAATACACCTAACAACTACTGTAAAGAGCAGAGAGCACTCTCAGTATGTAAATCAGAGTGTCATCCACCATAAATTTGTCTATCTGTCAGCCACAGATGCATGTCCCTTGTGCTCTGCTTGGGGCTGGCAAAGCTTCAGCGGCAGCGAACGGTCCAGCTTTTGCAATCCAGACTTCAAGGAGACTCTGGAGAGAGTTCAGCTAAGAATGATGAGAGGTCTAGAAAATGTGATTTCTGCAGGAAGATGGCAAGGACCGAGCTCGTGCTGTCCTGAGCAGGGAGGATGGAGGGGGAAGACGTGATATAACTCGAATATTTAAACAGAGAGGAAACAAATAAACTGGTTTTCTGCCCACTAAGGAATGAGGAAAGAAACCACAGGTTTCTTTTCAAGCCTGAAGCAGAAAAGATTTCAGTTAACAGTAGAGATGCTCTGGTGTGGGGCTTTGGGGGCAGGCTGTGGGTTTGCTTGGTGCAAAGGTGGCACACGAGGCACCTCCACCTCACGGCGGTGGTTCCGAGAGCTTTCGGCCCCCGCTCGCGCCGCATGACCTCGCGAGCTCCCTTCCAGCTCCTTTTTCTGGGATTTCAAAATAATGGCAAAATTACACACTGACAACATAAGAGCTGGGATTATTTGGTTTAGGATTAATATAATTAGGCTAAGTATGAATCAGATGTTTTAGCTATCTGCAATTAAAGCACACAGGGGAGATGTGATGTTTTCTCTGTGGAAGGGAACATCTTACATGAGCTGAGGAAGCAAGTGCTGACAGACACCTTCCTTTCACCCCGACTCAGACACGGGATGCAGGAGCACATGAAGGATTAGGCATCATGCCTTTTAAGCCTGTTGGATAGTGCCAGGCTGAGTTTTGCTTGTATAACCATAGCATTTCCACAGTGAGACATTCAGTGTCTTAATTAGCATCAATAAATGTTAACACTCGCTGGATTTACTGGGAAGATTTGAGTGCCAGCTTAATTCAAAGCTGACGTATCAACACATGAACTCTGTGAACTGCTCCCTCCTGGAGCTGTTTTAAGACCATGAGGGCATGCTTGAGTCCCTGCACCGAGCCCACATGCAGGATTGTGATGATGCTCTGGGAGTGACACCAGGACTGGTTGGAAATCTTGAAGTGATGAAGACAAACCACATCTCCTGAGAGAGCCCCAGACAAAGAGAATTGCATTCATGGCTCAAAATATGTCTGGTTTCTGGGTGGGAGGGTTTTAACTCCAGCTGCTGGATATACCTGGGTTTCCTTTTAGCTGATAGATGATGGTATCAGCTAGCAGGTCAGAAAAGAAGTGGCTTACTCGCTGTGGGTGCACCCAGCACACAGCTATCAAGCTGGGATATTTCAGATACCTGTCAAAGGGATGACTCCAGCCTGTCAGAATGCGCCTGTTCTGCTATCAGCATCACCAGCCACGTGGTGAATATGTGAAGTCCCACAACAATATCAGCTCAGGAGACCAACACCATGTCATAGATGTATTTTAAAGGCACCTTGGTCTATCCATCCCCCAATCCAGGCTCACAGGGGTGCTGGGATAGCAGCAGATAACAATATGCTGCTATATCTTTCCTTAAAGAATTTTCTTCCTTTGAAACTCAGCACTAAAAGTTCAGAGGGCTCACTTTTATTCCAATTCTGGTGCAATTCCCTCTCAGGAGGGGATGCCACCTTGCAGCATCCCTCTCCCCCTTCCAATTAATATCAGAGGAGGTTTTTGGCAAATGATTTTTAAATGTGACAGCCCACAGATCAGCATCATCACTGGTTAATTGGAAAACTGTCCCAGCTTAGCTTAAACTTTCATAGAATCTTAGAGTGTTTTGGGCTGGAAGGGACTTTAAAGATCATCTAGTTCCCAACCTCCTGCCATGGGCAGGGACACTTCTCGCTGGACCAGGCTGCTCAACCAGCTACTTTGATCAGTGTCTGCTTTGAACAGAGATGTGGACACATGCATACTTCTGGCCAATGCTCAATTTCTTTAAAGAGGAAGAGCCTGCATCAGTTTTAAAATCAGGCTGGATTCTGAAAGTCCCTAAAGTGAAAGAAAAAAATAAAAAAAGAAATATCCAAGCTTTGCTTCAGACATTAAACACCTCTGAAAATCCCAGCTGGAGACAGGGACATGCGATCCCAACCTCCAGGTTGCTGTTTGCAGAGCAATTTAGCAGCACAACCACTCAAACCTGGGCTGCAGTGGTATCATCTGTGGTCTATTATGGGGGACTTCATACCAGCTGAGCAACAGGAGCTCGCCTGAAACCCACACCAGCTCGGGAGCTGATGAGCTATTTAGCTACTGCTTGTATTTGTCTTATAAAAGTAATAATACCATGTTCTGTTACCATTAAGGTCTGACATTAAGTGCATTAATTTCCTAATAGATCTAAAGCAAGAGCTAGAAAGGCCTTTTACTTTTAATGAACTGAAGACTGTTGTGATCTCATTCATCCACCCATGAAATCCACTGACTGACAAGGTCCCATTTCTGGGCAGCGGGGTTAAATGTGCTTCAGACAAAAGCCAGATTTTCCTTTCTTCTGCATGCCATGGGCAGGATCAAAGGAGTGGGGAAATGGACATTAAAGCCCTTGTAATCAGGGACACAGACTTCGACCCAGCATGGGCCAGCCCCCTCGCAGGCTTATGGAAATGCCGCTGTGCGTTATTGCATGGGAAATCTGGGGAGCCAACCAGGCAAGAAAATAAGGCTGGGGGGCAAGTGATGCATGGACTGTCATCACCAGGAGCTTCTCCATGGAGAGTACCCCTCTTACCTTTGGTGCTTCCTCAATTTAGGATGTTCTCCACAAGGCTGTAGTATCTCTGGGGCTCACCAGATGGTGCTAATATAGACAACCCTAGAAACAGCATGGCTGAACCCAGGGGTGAGCAGACCTTGGGGCAAAGGGAAAAGCAGGAACACCAGTTTGGTTGCATTTCTGTACAGAAATGGGGGTAATGCACCAGAAAAGCTTTTCCCATTAATCAAGTTGGTTTGCAACTGGAGCAGGGCTGGGAATCCACATAATGTGTGGGATAGAGACCCAGCAAGGCCGTTTCCCTTGGCTTGCTATGGAAACCACAGGACCTGGCTTGGAGGTGAGGATGAAGGTGACCTTCAGAGAAGCTGGTGAGTCATTTCCTTTCCTGCATTTTCATTTGACCTTCTGTTTTAAAATACTTTATTCAGGCACCCCTCTCACATGGTCTTGAAAAGAATGGGGGGAAAAAAAAAGACTGCTGATGTCTCCCAAAGGACAGAAAACCGGGAATAGTTCGTTTTCTAAGTACAAGTGAGTTAATTTTCTTTTCAAAATTAGCATTTTTTTAAAACTGGATTAACATCCAGCTAATGTGCATGTCAACTGGTTGGAATGCAATTTGGGGAATTATGGAGGAATTTAGCACTGCTGATATAAACCAAATGTGATGGACTTGGAAAGCATATGATA
Organism: Heliornis fulica; assembly: GCA_013399135.1. Classification (NCBI taxonomy): domain Eukaryota; kingdom Metazoa; phylum Chordata; class Aves; order Gruiformes; family Heliornithidae; genus Heliornis; species Heliornis fulica. The sequence goes on along the minus strand of VXBZ01005641.1, from coordinate 198,006 downwards.
TTTATCTAGATGGGCTCGGTGTCATCAGCACGCTCTGTCTTTCTCCTAGATTAACTCTTAGGCAATCCACAAGGAAAGAAATGCTTCTACTATAGCTCTCCTCTGACTAATATGATCGTGTATTACTCAGCTTGTGGTTTAAAAGAAGTAGTAGGGAGTTCATTATCCAGACCTTCCTTTGAATGGGGATGGCCAATGACACTAGATGTACAAAGTGGTTTTTGACTTGATACTCTATTTTGTTCTGCTTGTCACTGTTTGAATTACAAAGGTTATTGAATATGTGTATGTTTGGTGAGCACATACATGCTAACATATGGATACTGTCCTTCTTCTGCATCTATTCGAAGCATGTTCAATGTAGTTGTTATGGAATGTGCTGAGATTTTATGGCAATACATCAGGAAAGGATTTAAACATCCTTAAGTCTGCACCAAGAAAGGAAAGCACTTAAATACCTGCTTCATACCTGGGTTTCAGGGTGTCTTTCTGAGCTCATCCCTTTAAATGGATGCGGTCCAATGGCCTTGTCAGTGCTGAAGTCCTGCCTCCAGGAAACACGGACAGGGAAGCATCAAAGCAGAGAGCACAAGCTGTTCTTTAATCAGAGTATTGTGAAATGTGGTTCTGCCCATGGTTTGCTGTTCTGGTTTTGTAGATATGTAGGATGATTGGGAAGCTTCAAAGAAAGATGTCAACCAAATGTGTTTCAGAATCACGTGCGAGGCAGAAGGAAATGTGCTCCCTAAAGGTCCTACCATCAGATGAATATCTTTGTGCCATCATTAAAGTTGTAAAGTCATTCTTCTCCACCTCCCTCCCCCCACACTGATGGGAGTTGCATGCCAGCCAAAACCAGATTTGGGAATCAGACATTTCCCTTCCAAGGAGCAGCATGATGATCTTGCAGCAGATATACACTGGGAGCGGCACAGATCCGCTCATGTTGAGCAGCTCCTTTTCTCTGCCATTCCATGCCCCAGCATTGGCTGGTGTTTATGCAGAGACCCCACCACAGTGGCAGGACCACCCTGGGAGCCAAACCATTTTCATGGCAACTGCTCATGTTTTGCTACCTCTTCCCACACAAGTAATAGAAAATAAACAGGAGAGAGGTTTGGTAGCAGAACTCTCCAGAGATCTGCGCTTGCCGTGCGGAAAGACGTTTCCTGGCCTGTCCCTCCTGCACAGAGGGCTCGTTCCAACACTGTCTCAGTCAGCTTGCAATAGCCTTTCTTCAAGGTGCTCCAGGGTACCTGAGCCAAGGAGGACAGTCAGCTAAAGGTGGAAGGAGTACCCTGTGCCAGCATTGCTCATGCACGCCGACGTTGCTCCCTGCTGCTCCGGCAGCACAAACTCTCCCATTCCCATACATCTATATCCTTCATGGGTGAAAATAATCTGGGATGGGGAGGCTGACAGAGGCTTTACACATCTCTATCCCTACAGAGTTGTCTTCTCCTGGCTGTATTTTCTCATCCACAAAAATGCCAAGCTTTGTGTTTTGGAGAATCCCTTGCACCAGAGTGCAGCAACATGAGTGATGAGTTTGGGTACCTCCCACAGTAAGTTAAAGGGATGATAAAATAATAATGGTGGGGTTTGAGCTCATACCTCTCACAAGTAAGTTTTATAATAACTGTAGCATGTTTGTAGTAGCTATATCAGGTTGCTTTACAAAGTCAGAGCAGTGATGAATACAGATTTGAGTATAACTCCTAGTTTCTCAGTTCAGGACAATTTTAAGCTCTACTTGAAGGTCCTCAGGAATGCAGAAGGATGATCTATGGGTGGTGGCATTGGTAAGCGTCTTAGATTCATCATTCTCCTCCTGATAACTCCTTCCCTCCTTGAATTTGCAGGAAGCTTGAGTTATTATAGTATTACAACATCTCTAATGTAAGGTTAAATTCAAGGTTACTCTTATTTCATTATTTATGTCTAACAGTCTCCTTGGAATTGCAGACCCTTGGAGAGATATAGCTTCTGCAACACAGACCTGCTGGACTGTGGTGGTGGCACTCTCCATGCATAAGATCTGACATGGACTGTTTACTCTTGTCTTGCAATTAACTGAGCCATTCCCTATTAAGTCCCATGAATTGCTAGAGGTCATTAAAATGTCTCTTATCACCGGCTAATTCCATAATTTTTGGAAACAGAAACCCCATGTGTTTTTTCAATAAGCACTTCTCCTTCTGACAGCGCTACATCTTTCACAAACACAGCAAGAATAACCTCTGGACTTGCCTGCAGCAGTGAAGTATGAAATTTTGAATTCCATGGGTCACTGTTTTTGCTGCAGCCAGATGTGGATAAAAGGCGAAGGGTGTTTTATTGTTGTTTTTTCAAGAAACAGAGAAAGGTTTGTACTAAGGTACACCCTCTGTCCTAAAAACAAGTGGCTCACATGTGGCTTGAATATCACCAATTGCCATTTCAAAAGATGAAACTTAAAAAAAAAATAATATTTTGAATTCAAATATTCTGTCTGCAGCTAGTAATGCACGCTATGTCTTCAAATTAGATTTTGGAAAACATACAGGAGAGACACAGCCTTGATGCTGAGCTGTGCATTAGCAACATGACTCTTGGTGTAGTTGTTTCTGTCCTAGTGGCTTCACAGGTTATCAATGAGCTGTGGTGGGTGTAAGGGGGAAATACTCAATGGCTGCACAGAACAGTGCAGCAAGTCCTTCTTTTTGTTCTGAACAGACTGGGTTACTCATTGGAAATAAATTAACAGATGAATTCAATCTCTGTTTGCAATGATGGATGAGTCAATGAAAGCATTCATTATTGGTATGTATTTTATGCAAACTCTTTTGGCCACTGAAGCATGTTAAAAAGCTGTGTAGCTTAATTTCACTGGAGTCCCAGCGTGTGTTAAACCCTCTGTTTCTTGCTTGGGGAACTGGGTATTGAGTAACCAGGACAGTCATCTTCATGGTAAACTTCAGTGGACCTCATCACTTGGAAACACAGCCAGAAAATAGCTAAAGATATGAAACCATAAATAACAAACTGAGAACTTCACTGTTTATTTGGGGAAAAAAAACCTCCATAAAATTAGTTTGCATTACTTAATCCAGCCACTGTCTGTAGATGGACAATATTGTGGTTCCCAGCCAGTGCCTGTTCAGCCCAGCATTGTGACATGATTTTTGGCTTCCATCAGTTTCCCTACTGTCTCCTTAAATGTTCTCTTACAAAACCAAAGATAAAAAACGGTGATCACAATGAAATGCACAACAGAAATGATTTGATCATCCTGTAGCCTGATTGTCACTGGTTTTAGCCTGGTGCTTGACAGCACACTTGCCAGATGCACTAGTAGCCAGGTCATGGCAGAGTTTACTGCTTCAGCAGGGATGAGTATGTTTTACTCATGGTGGACTCTAAGTGTCCCTAACCCATAGGTTCTTTACCAAGAGGGGTGTCAGGCACTGGAACAGGCTCTCCAGGTCCCAGCACCCAGCTTGCCTGAGGTCAAGAAGCATCTGGTCAATACGCTCAGTCCCATGCTCTGACTTGGCCGGTCCTGTGTGGGGCCAGGAGTTGGACTCGATGATCCTTGTGGGTCCCTTCCAGCTCAGGAGATTCTAGAAATCTGTGATTCTAAGTTTGTCTGTTCTGATTCTACTGTTGCTGCCTAAGCTCCATGCATCGAAAAAATACATGCTGATTCCAGACACCAACAGCCAGACTTCTGGAGGTGCAGGGCAGTTCCCCCATGACTTCATCCAAAATTCCCTAAGGTGTCTTTGTGACCACTTACAGATCACTACTTCAACAATTTTATAATTCAGCCAGCTGCTGCATAGGAAAAGATGTGCCAGAAGAGGGGCAGAAAACCAATCAACTGTCCATTTCTATGTGTTGAGAGCACCCATCTCCTCTCCAAATCTCTGACTCCTTTGCCTTCACAAGACTTTCCCCCTCCCTATACTGCATACCACATACAGTGCTTTGGGAGCCAGTTTGCCTCACTGATTTCACAGGAGATAGATGTTTGGAAAAAGAAGGATAATTATTTTGTTCCCACCTTGGATGAAAGAGCTGATAAAGGGGCAGATGAGCAATAAAGCAGACTAAGGCCAAGCAGGGGCTTTTGCAGATGGAAATATGGGAGAAGTGAGGAGGAAAAAGGACTTGGACAGAAGAGCAATAGGGGAAGAAGAATTTCCCCTTTCAAAAGCAGTGGGAGAAAGGACCACCGAAGCCATCTGTGGGGTACAGATGGGCTAGTGTGTGTCTGCTTCCAGGGGCAGGTAAAGGAGTCTTATTATTCCCATTCTTCCTTGTGAACCATGGGGTCAAATCACCCCTTTGGAGTTACCTCCACGTGTGCTGCACAGGCTGGTCCTGCTCCAAGCAAAACCTTCAGAGCAAGAACCGGAGCACAAAGGATCGTGGAAACTCAGACTCACCTCTGGTAGTTCAGTGATCTCAATAATTGAAGCACTTTGAGGAGCAGATATTTTCATCCCTTTCTAATTTGCAGTTGAGACCTAGGGCAGTTTTTGTTCCTAAAACTTTGGAGTTACTTCAACACTTCAAGCCACAGAAGAACTGCTCAGGTTCTCACTCCAGTCATTTGAAGTCTCCGTGTGAAACAGATGGCCTCTGATGTGCAAGATACCTGCTTCCCACTATTTGGCTTCCAACAGCAAGAAGATGACTTACGGCCATGAACTATCCCTTAATTTAACACATCAAAACCGAGTGAAAATAAACAAAGCAGAGTGAAGAACACATGTAGATCATGAACTCACATTCTGCATCTTGCACTTTTGCCCAGAGCACATGTTTTTGCAGCTTATCTCCCTAGGTATCTGTGATGGTGCCTTCTCGTGTGTTTGTTTTCTTTGTGTGGGGATACTTGGCAAGAAACAGCTTCTCTGGGAGAAAAAGCACTTTTTGCTTCTCAGTGACCATGGACCAAACAAAGACTGGACACTAAACCAGAAGATTGGAGCAAAACCTGCCCTGATGGGTGAAATGGCTGGCACTGATTTCAGTGTCTGGAGGAAGGTTAGGTCCAGACTGTTTTGTCCTTTTCAGGTACATTGCCCACCTTCATTTAAATCAGATTTTGCTTTCATTTGTCTCTCTCTAATCTTAGCAAGCCCTTCTGCAACCCCATAATGCCATTTAATGGCATGGCAGCAACATAGCTTGAGTCCTGCCTCTGTGTCTGAGATGGGGAATGGCCCTTTCCATGGGTGAAACCTTTGGCAATTGGGATTTCTCCTGCAATGTGACATGCAGTGATCTTCATTTCTCTGCTGAGCAAGAGTAAAAGGTTAATAAGATGCTTCCTACAAAAAACAATGATCTATTAATTCTTATTTCTATTTCCATGGATTGCTTTTTTCCTGATGCTTTTAAGTGGAGGGTTACTGAGGTCTGTCACTCATGGCCACTGTATGAGATATGGTGATATCAATACTTCCATCTTGGAAAAAAATATGGTGTTTTTTTGAAAAACATAGTTCAGAAATGCTTCAAACCAGAGCTTCCTGCAGCAGGCTCCAAGTCCTGCCACATCCAGCAGCTCCCTGATTTTGCAATTGGAAATACTCAGTGAAAGTCAGCTTCAAGTTAATGACGAGAGCCCATAACACCTCCTGAAAATGCTTTTAGATAATTTCTAAATTTATATTCTTCTTTGCACTGGAATAAATAGAATTTAAAAGGATAGTTAAAAAAATCAGTCCCAGTTGGGACATATGATCATAGAACAAGCTTAGTACTTTCCATCAATGCTTGACTTGCCTTACACCAGGCAGATGTCTGAGTGGCCACATCCCTCACCAAACACAAGCAACCAAGTCTTCAGCTGGATTTGCAGAGCCCCCAAACCTGCTCAGAAACTCACCCACTTCCAGCAGACATCTGCCCATGTGGATTTGTGGACATTACACACGTAGAGTCAAGGTGTTACAGCCAGTATGTTCCCACTGCTGACAATGAGTGGAAATACAGCGTTTTCTGTGTTACTCCTGAGAAATATTGAAGGAAAGGGTCAAATCCAACAGCTTTTGGCTGGTCAGAGATTCAGTCTGGCTAGGGTTAAGATCAAGTCCTGTGGAGTCAGGAAAGAGAAAGGCCCCAAGTGTCCTCAAAATTTCCATATGACATTTAGGTATCAATAACGGCATTGTTCGACAGCAAGAGCTCATTTTCTAAGAAAGGCAGCTTGCTCCTCACGCTGTGCTCCCTGCAGCTGGGGATGCCAGGCTGCTGCCTGGCAAGAAGCTTTTTAGCTCATTTTTAAAATGCTCAAATTAAAAATGAGGTATAAATCAACACCATTCCCCTCACATTTAAGACACATCGATTTAATCCTGCTGAGGACACTGACCTGAAAATATTTTATGATGTCAACATTTCTAGGGAAAATTTTTCTCATGTGGAATTTCAAAAGGCTTTTGGTGTTTCTGTAGTTTACTTTTCTAAAAAAAAAAAAATTAAAAAAATTCCCTTTTTTTTTTCTTTTTCTTTTTTTCTTTTTTAAGGATTATCTGTTAATCTTACCCTGTTACAAAATGTATTCATAATCCTCATAGCAGTTACTTAGCAAGTCTTAAACCTGTCATTAAAATACCTCCTCTTGTTACTACAATCAGCAGTCTTAATCCACCATGAGTCTCTCTCTCTCTTTTTTCCCTTTTCTCACTTTGTTCCCAAATGGCTTAAACCAAGGTATGACAGGTAGCAACCACCCACCCCCCCCAACACCATCTAATTACTTGGAAGAAACAAATAAAGGGAAGGAACATGTTTGTGTGGCAAATTCCTGAGAGTTTGGAAACTAGAGGCTGTAGGAATGTGCCCTGGGAAATTTTAAACCCACTCCAAAGCTGCGGGTTTGAACAGCGGCGGATTTAGTCCCTGGAAGGAATCGATGGCGAGAGGTTCTGCCAAAAGAGGGGGCGGCTGTGAGCGGCTCCAGACGTGCAACCTGGGTGCCAGGATGAGGACAAGGGAGCATGGTCCTGTGCAGGAGGATGCTCGTGGGCTGGGTATATGTTGAGCTTTACCTGGAAGTGCTCAGCAGCCCAGTGTGGCTCAGCAGTGCCCGAATCCCTCCTGGCACCGAATTCCCTGGGAAAACCCAGATTTCGGGAGCTACGGTTGTGCTTGGACACTGGCGAGTAAGAAGGTGAATGGTGGGAAGTAGAAAGGACCACATAGATGGGGAAGTGGTTGGAAGTACCAGGAAAGCAAAAACCCAACCCAATGCAGTAGCAGGATATCTGATCCATGGGAAAAAAAGAGCATGGTGTAGAGACGAGCAGAGGAAACGCAGCAGCTCTGCGCTGTGCATTACTGGAAGTGGAAGGAATAAGGTGTCATTCAGTTGGTGCTTTAGTAAGGTTAAATCATCAGACAGCTCCCACTTGTTCAAAGCTCAGAGCTTGTTCTGTACCCATCCCCATCCCAAAAGTGCAGCCTGGGAAAGGGGATATCCATAACCGCTCCCAGGATGTGCTTTCGGGGAAGGTTTTTAAGGGAAAACAAGCACTTGCTTTCATACTCCCCCAAGACCCCAGGCTCCCCTGGGAGCTGCTGGTAAACACTGTGCTGGTTTGAAATCAGATATTGCCTGTACAAAACTCTTCAGAAGATAATGAGGCTAAACTGGGATGTTTAAAAGGCATGAGGTTAGTGAACTTCTCAATCTGAAACAACGCCACGATGACCACGTTGGGGATAAGGCATTATGGCCCTTCTTGGAGATAATGTGTTGAAACTGTCTTGTTAGTCAGGAGACCTTAATGTAATAAAGGAAAGCATTGTGGCCTGGAACAGCTGGGCTTTTCTAACTGCTTGCCTAAATGCGTGTGATTAATGACCAAAATGCATCTTTACTGAATGGCATCGAGGGTCTGGAGGTATTTCATGGTATTTTCCTTTTCCCATTTTTGTAAGAGATTTGTTGCAAACAAAGCTCCATTGATGTAGAGCCAGAGCAGATACCCAGAGTGAATACCATATTACTGCCTATCTGATGGGTGACAATAATGTTACTTTGTTGAAGTGCATTTTATGCTGTAGGATCCATCTGATGCTTGAAAAAACACTTGGTGCTTTTGGAGACTGGATCCACTCAAACATTTTAATGAGATTTGTTGTCGTTGTTGGAAAACGCCGCTTCATCCAAACCAAAATGTCTTGCAGTGGAATAGTCCCATTAATAACATTTCCATGGGAAAGTTTTCACTGTTTCTGGGGTCAATTTATAAGCAGGGAATGATCTAAATGAGAACCCTGATATTCTCACTCTGAAAACAGATGTTTCAATGGCAACAACAACAAAATAACACATCAGTTTCAGGGAAATATCTGAAAAGTTTGGTTCTTATTCCACACTGGAATGAAAACACGTTTCCAGACCTCAGAAAACTTCATGGAAATGCACTGCTGGTCTCTGGCTGCCTCATCCAGAAACTCTATTGCCTATCAGAGAAGGGGTTGGCATGGAGGTCCTTCACCAGTCTAGCTGCCCTGTGATCATCCACTCCATGCTTGGACTTTGGTGGGGATCTCACCAATCTTCTGATGCTCTCTGATCTCTTCGCCCCCTTACCCAGAAGCCTCTGGCAATGCAGAACTGCCTGATGTTTTCCTTTGCTTTTCTTCACCTCTTGAAGTGTGTGAAGTTGCTCACAAAAATATAAGTGAAGCTCCTCTGGGCCTAGGAGCAACCACCCAGGGAAGATGCAGCATTGTGGTAGCATGGGAATGAAACTCTATTGCTGAAGCCCCCCCACACACAAAGTAGGTTTATAGCCTAGTTATCAGGAGTCCATGGGAAAGCTGAAATCAAAGGCTAGAGGAGTCTCCAATAAGTCCTAATTTTCCCCACAGCCCCTCTCAATGCCTTTGTTCATTAAAGTCCTGCTGCTCTTCATCAACACCATCCCAACATGCAGAGTCATGTCTCATCCATCATTGCTCCATCAACAACAACCTGTGGATTCTCAGCTGATAGACAGAACCTGGACAGGATGGATGGATGGATCCATAACAGAGACTCCAGGTCTCTTCAGGGTTTTTACTGCACTGCACATGATTTCAGGTTTGTAGACCATCTAGTGGGAAAGAAAGAAGAACATTTGGACACCATTTCTGCTCTCTGACCCTTCTCTGACCACTAGCAACACATTTCCTTCACCTAAAGGCATCGCTGTGACTGGGGAAGGCATACCTCAGATTTATCCAACAACCTCTCAGGCAATCTCTTTTTTCCTCCTCAGCCAACATGTTGGCTTTTATCATTCAACAGGCCATGAGATTGTTTTCCCTAACATCCTCTTAAGAAGGATGTATTTTTCAAAATACTGCCATTCCCTTCTCTAAAACAGGTTTTGATGTGGCTACTTCAAATCAAAACCATGATCTTTCCTCTCCTCACGCCCACCGACTTAAAATCTGCCCCCAGTGCCAGTGGTTCAGAACTATCCAAATAAAGCAGTTGCTTTAAGGACTGTTTGCTTTTCCTCTCAGGCTCCTTCTCCTGACACTATATTGTTTGTGGAAAAAGAGTTCTCTGGGTGGGTCATTGAGCCGTCGTGGTTAAGAAGTTGTATTTGAAGTCTGGTTCTGTGTAGAAGAAAAACACGTCAAAGCAGCCTTGGAAATACAGTTTGGGTTTTTCCCCTCCGTGTCAGGTTGTTACCTTTTTTCCTCCGTGAAACAGCCTTTTCCAATGAAAAATGGCTTCATGAGGACTTTTGCTGGGTGGCTCCAAAGTGCAGTGAACATAACCCTCTTTTCATAGCTGGGAAACAAATTGCTCCTCGAATAAATCCATGCCTATACAACTCTGCATTTTAACTTTGCTTGAACACTTACTCAGGAATACCTCTATATCAGGGAAACAGCCTTAATTATTCCTAAGTAATCCTGCCTGCTGCACTGCAATCCCTCAAATCAATGCTACGTGGGATTTTGTTGACGATGTTGGGTTGATTGGGGGGTTTGGTTATTTTTTTTCATTTGAAATGATGCCAAGGAGCAGGTTTCCCCTCTTCCATCTTCTCCCCATCTACCTTTTGACTTTAAAGCAGACTTCTCTGTGTTTCTTAAATAAACACTCCTCTGAGATACCTTTTACAGAGTGTGAGCCAGAAATGGCATTAATGCATTTTTCTTCTGCGGCTCCGGGATGACGTGTGTCTCATGCGGGTGCGTGTTGCCTCGGAGAGGGCTCTGTTTGCTCTTCTTGCATTTGATTTTCTGCAGCTGGGAAGCCACGTTTCACAGGTGGTTGGTAAGCTTATTAGATTATTCATAACTGGGTTTATTTCTTTTCTTTCCTAAAATTTTTTTTTTCTTTTAAAGCAATTAAAAACATGTGTCAAAGGAGGCCCGTGGTGATTGGAAGCACTGTTGATATCTATTTCCCAGTTACCTTTTCCTGTTTTCATCTGGGAGGGTCGCTTACACGTCGACACAGATCCCAGTCCCCACCAGCCAAACTCCATGCTATTCCTGTTGGGAAAAAATTATTTTGAAAATAATATTTGCTGATGGTTTATCAGGGATTGTTGTGGCAGAGATGTCTGCTGCTTTGCTGAGAATGAGCAGCAATCACAGCAATAATTATGACAATGATGATGATGATGAATGTTTTCAGGCACTTTGCTGCTGCTGATCCCAAAGCAGTGACAAGCTCTGGGCAAGCAGGAATTCATTGGAAGAGATCTAAGGCAGTTTCAAGAGAGACACATACACCAAGAAGGGCAAAAGTACTGAGGGACTCACTGATGGGGAGGAGTTGAGCTTGCAGAAGAGGCCGGCTCCAAACCTCCATTTACATGAATCCCCAGCTGAAGTTGAGTCTGGACTAGGAGGCTTTTGCAATACTCCATTGGGATGGTCCCAAGCATGTGTGAGCCAGATACCAGCTCTGCAATCTCCTCCCGAGGAGGACTCTGGTAGCTCTCATGTGGCCTGTTCAGCTGCTGGTTCCCTGAGGAGCCAAGGCTGATTTGCAGAGGTGTTGAGCTTTGACTGGCTCCGATTCAGGCTGTGTGTTACCCCTTGGGAATAGTCAGACCCCAGACAAAAAGCTGAGCTGATTTTCCAAGAGGAACTTGTAGCGGAGGAAATTCATTCAGTGTTGTACATTGCTGACAGGCGCTTTTTTTTAATTAAAAAATAAATAAAGTAGAAACTGCTGGATTTGCAAAGGATGCATACATGCCAAGGGGTAAAAAGATCGATAGTAATGTTGACATGTGGCACCTGCTGTGAGAAGGTCATGTGGATAGACTGCAAAGACATCGGTATTCTATAGTCTTCAGAGCTTCCAAACTCCTGTCCTGGGGGCAGGATTTGCCAGGAGCAAGTTCACAAACATAGCCCAAATTAGCCTTACAGAGAGAGCAAAGCCAGGGGGGGTGCCCAGAGTACTCTCAGGCTGTGGTGATGGGACCTTCATCAAAGGCAGCTACTTTCATGCATAGACCTGTGAGCCCAGGTAGAGCCATGCACCCTGCTCTGGAGCATCCCTTGTCCCCAGAGCAGTGCACACCATCACGCTTTGGGCAGAAAGCCTTCCTCTTCCTCAGTGTATTTAAGTGACAGCTCCATCTCCCTAGCACAGCAGCTTGTTTCCACAGTCAGCCTGTAACCCCCGTCCTTTTCTCCAACCCTTCTGCTGCTAAATAATTCAGATGCTGAAAAGTTTCCTTTTCAAAGGCTTCTGGCTTATTTGTACCCTTCACGCGTTGTGATTTTCTGCATTGTCTCCTTCTCTGCCTTCAGGTCATTTCTTATACACAGGAAACAAGAACAGGATGGCAAAGTTTGCATGAAATATCTATTCTTGCCTGGGAGAAAACACAGACTGCTGACTCAGACTACGTTCACAAACAGTCCAAACACTGACAAAATATATAGCCCCACCGCTCCTCCAGCTGTGCATTTTCCCACTCCAACCCTCCACCACGACTTGTTTGCACAATCAGCCTCTTTGGAAATCCCCCATCTTGAAGAGCTTTGAAAACACCAAGGGGAAAAGACTTTAAAAACCTTTTGGATGGACAAAGGGTGTCCGAGGTTGAGTATACTCTTACACCTAACCTCACCCTAACGCAAGTCGGTGTTGGGAAATGCGCTGCTGGCATGGAAAAGGTCCCTGGTAGCAGCCTTTAGTCATGTCTGGTGGGTACATATGCACTGGTGGAGGCTGCCATGAGCTGTGCTCCTCCGTGACCTTTTCCTTCACAGGCGGAAATGAACTTCTCTTCATCCTGACATCTGCGAGCAATCTGAGGCGGCTCCATACCACACAGCTTGGCTCCCGAACGTTTTGGTGAGGAAGGATCACATGGGATGAACCAAACAATATTTTCCAGTTTGCCCAGTGGCCTCACCTCTGGTTCTAATCACACTGTGGAAACCAACAGCGTGTCTATGGTGTATGATCAGAGGGAGAAGCCTGATTCACTCGGTTTTGTTGTGTTTTTTTATTTTTCCCCAAAGGCTCTTCAAACTTGACTGAATTCCTACTTCTCAAGTGAGAAACTAGTGGGAGGGCTTCATTAAGTAGTCATGGAAACACCTAAGGAGAAGCAGCAACCCAACAGCTGATTTACATGGAAGTGAAAGGACCAGTCTGGCCTCCATCAAAGGAATTGGGAGTCATTCTGGAATTTTATTTTGCAAATACCAGCCTTCTTGCCCCAAAAGTCACGCACTTTCCTGGCTGAAGGTCCATTCCTACTATCTGAGACATTTCCTGGAGCATGAGAAGACCTGGACTGTGCTCACAAGGCTGTCTCCAATGTCTCACAAAGCCTGTGAAGGTCACCCACAGTGTCACTCCAAGAACACATTTTGCTGGTTTAATCAAGGGCAGATTCCCTGGAAAAGCTGGGATCCAGGAGAAAGCAATTCCAGCCTGTCCAGCCACATCCATAGGTCTGCCCCCAGTAATGATGATCCGTGTGGACACCAGGAATACAGATCCAATTAACTTCAATGAGATCAGACCTTGTTCAGCTCAGAATGATTCCAAAAATCCCATTTGTCTTTTCTTCATCCACAGGTTCCCCGGGGATGGGGGAAACCTGTGGATTCCCTTCCTTTGCCTGCAGTGGAGGTGGAAACACCTTACTGCTGCCTTGAGGTCTTGTAGCATCTCAACAACACCAGGAGGCACAAAGAAACATCAATGCCCTGCAGTTTATCAGCGTTAAGATTGGGGTTTTTAATCAGCTAACAGAAGGGGAAATATGTTGTTTTGTGCTTTTTTGTGGGTGGCTGGATTCCTGTCGGTGAAGTGAGAAAAACACCCTTCTGCCAACAGCCCTGCCAGGGCTTATCTCCTTCCCTCTGCGTTATTAATGTTAAGATCCTGCTGGATTGCCTGAGCTGCCAACCCTTCTTCCCTGCCCATCTCCTTCCACAAAGGACGTTGTCACCTCGTTCTCTGGTTACTCTGCAAACGCTGCTTCATCCCAAGTCCTCCCAGTCCTCCCAGCTGCACCAAAGCGGATTTCCCTGCGGTAAGAAATCAGCCCCAGGTTTTGCTGCCGCGTTGCTGGTTGTATTTGAGCTGCAGGGAGGTGTCGGGCAGTCTACGTGTTTCTCTCCTGTTTGGCTCCCAGGTCACACTTTCTTTATGCAACTCAGCTCTTTATTTTTCTCATGAAGGACCTACAGCCACCAGTGCTACCTGCGCACGTCCCAGTTCAGTCCTCGGGCTTGGCAAAGCTCCCCTTGCTTCAGGGAGCTGGGAAAAGACACGACTCTTCTATTTAAACCTAAAGACAGCATTTTGCGGTGGAAACTGCAGGAAAAAAAAGCTTTGTCTCTGCCCTGCTCCCCCTTCCATCCTCCCCGTGGGCGCTGATGCTCACTCACATTTTCCCAAGCGTTTTCTCCGCTTTATTCTCCTGGAGTCAAGGAAGCAGCGCGGTCTTTGGGATTTACATGCCTTTGAGGTGAAGGCAGAGCAGCTTTGGGAGAGGGATCCAACTCTCCTCTGCCTGCTTTGCCTTACAAACCATGGGAGGAGGGTTTTGCAGCTCAAGCCCGCAGCTTTTTCACGTCACTGTCTGAGCTGACACCTCTCCTTTGAAATGGAGAACGTGACAAGCATTTTTTTTTTTTGCCCAGTGTCTTGAGTCTTAATCCAACTTTTGCAAGGGATTCAAGATCTCTGTGGGCAGTTTCTTTTTTATTCCTCCCCTGACCCACTTTGCTGCTGTGCTTGGATAAATAATTTCAGCAGGGTAGGAAGTGCAGCCAAAATAAGTAGCTTAATGTCTTTTCTCAGTTAAAAAAAAAATCTTAAAAATCATCAGTCTCAGATTCACTTTGTTGCTAAATTAAAACTAGGCTTAGACATGAAGGAAAAATATCACAAATAAAAACTGAATAAAGAGCCTGGCTCCAGGGGGGTTAGTACCTTCCTGACTCACTTATGGTCATGCAATTAAGTTGTGCTTTCAGTTGGAGCATAAAGGCAAAGCTGGTGTTAAATCTGGAAGCAGTTCTCACCCAAACTTTGCCTGGTGGCTTCATTGGTGGCCTTGTATGATCGACTCGTCCGATGTTGTCCTTGTAGAGCTGAAAGCAAAACGAGAGTTGCTCGTTAATGAAATAGAGGATTGATGATTCAATGCTATATCACACAATTTCTGAGGGAGGCCTTCAAGGGGAGAGACAGGGGTGGCACTCCCTGCTGACCTGGGCTGCTTGAAGGCTTGTGCAGGCTGGAACATCTCAGGGATTGCCTTTGAAGTCGCTGCAGTGAGTGTGGCTCTCGCACACCCAGAGACACCCATCAGTCATGTCCAGAGACCTCAAGATTTCCCTTTTGCATTTAAGTTCAAGCATGGGAAATGCAGCCCAGTACCTCCCTAGGAGGCCTCAGTGTGTTTTGTCCTCTTTGTAGCAGAAGCAGTGGGATTCCTCTTTAGATACCTGGTGTCTCCTCCTGGGGCTAAACAACTGAGTGTGCTCCCACCTACGGATCTTGTAAAGAGAAAAGGAACAAGAGGTGGCCACATCTGAAAAGGCATGAAATCTGGAGGCACAATGTGTCTCTCTCTTCTCTCCATCCCCAGTCTTTTCTTCCACTGGGTCCTTAGGTGATGCTATTATGAGGGAAGATTGACTTTTCTTCCTGACAGTGTCAGAACTGGTCACCTAATACACTAATCACCAGCACCTCCCCTGGCTGTTTACCTGGCTGTGTCTGCACATGCTGCCAGCCCATCTGTAGACCTGAGGAGACCGAAGTTATGTCTTTCTCTGCTGACTCCAGATAACCAGGTAAAGATTTGTCCATGCCCCAAGGACAGATAACAAAATAAACTGAGAAATTCAGATAAACCAAAGGCAAAACATCGCCTCAAACTCATGTTTGGATAACGTAAATAAAGATGGTATTTTCACTTGTCATTATATTTCATGTTTCACTGTGTTGTCCCACCTTGTCTGTACAGCACGAATAACCATGATAGGGGTTCTTTTTAGCACCTTAAACAAATATGGTAAGGCAATTAATTTTGTTCTCAACAACATTTGTGTTTAAAAAACCCTTCTACAGTGGAAAAAAATGTGAAATTTTTTCTCATCTTCCCCAATAAAAGCCTTTTTGGGGATGAAGGGGAAAGTGGGAAAGTAATGTTTTTCCAGTACCCAACAAAGCTTAAATTTTGTATGAAATTTTAATTCATCATATATTTTTAATCCTAGAGACCTGATCTGGGTGGGATGGTATTTGTATATCACATATCACACATACAAAGTGCTGCTCAGAACACACACGTGTAACTTGCCAGGAATTATTTGTTACTTGGCAATTTATTGCTTCCATATACAGACTTATTAATATTCATTGAATTAATAGGATGGACTCCTGCCAGGAGTGGAGTGCATAGCCTGGTGGATCAGCATGCTCTTTTGCTCTTCAAGCACCCTTGCACTGTCCCTCCAGCTGGGACCGCCACGTGAAGCATTGCATCATAGAATCATGGAATGCTTTGGGTTGGAGACCTCAAAGATCATCTAGTTCCAAACCCATGTGTAGGGACACCTTCACCAGCCCAGGCTGCCCAAAGCCCCATCCAACATGGCCTTAAACACTTCCAGAGATGGGGCTTCCATAACACCTCTGGGCAACCTGTTCCTGTGCATCCAGGTATTGGTGTCCCACTCCTCCCACATAAAGCACCCGCGCTGGATTGGGTGGCTTCAAGTAAGGTGCCACGTATCCCCTTGGGTTTTGCATCCCCTCTGCTGAGTCCAGCACATTTTGCCTCCTTGAGGATAAGGGGTTTATGGTTCCCTGTGTGAAGATGGTGCCTCAGTCCAGGCAGGTGCATGGCTTGGTGGACTCGAGCCTGGGGCCAACTCTTCTTCTTCCCATGGCTGTGTGCTCACCGCTCCATCAACACAGATTTATTTCCATGCTCGATTTGTAGGAATAAAAGAGCCAGATAAGAAATATGTTTTTAATAGTAATGTCACCAATGAATGCTGAGGCTCTTGATATCTGCCATTAAGTAAAAGCAGGGGTGGAATGAGCATCATTTGTCTGTTGCCAGCTTCTTTCAACTGGCTTTCATTTGGAGGAGGAAAAAAACCCAATCACTGCTATCCAGGTAATAATGAAATATATTTGTTGTCAGCAGCAGGTCAAAATGCAGAGATATGTTATTCACAGCAAGCTGACTTCACATTCTCTGAGCTGAATGCTGGATCCCTTTCCTCAATTACTCACATATGTTTTCTGGTTTAATACTATCCCACATGCTGTCCCTTAAAGAAAGCTTGCCATTTACAGGCTTCATGATGTTCAACCAGAATACATGTGTCTGCTCAGCCATTTGTTCCAGAAGCTGAGACAGTGAATTTCAGAGATTAAATTAAGAAAGGTGTCAGTATAAAGCACATCCTGTTAAAATACAAAAATAGACCAGAGATTGCAAGTGAGGAAAGTTTTAATGGAGCAGCTTCAGTGGAGAGACTTAAATAAAAAACAAATCCAGCCCAATGGTCTCACTGTAATAATTAACCCATGTGTTCCCCCAGCACAAAATCGCTCGATCATTCAGCGTGTTTGGAGGCGGCTGCCACTGTGTTCCAGCATAACACACTGCATTCCACGGTGAAATAGCTTATAAGTAACATTACATGATAAATGGCCACGTTTGCTGCTTAGCAAGTGCTCAGTAACTTTGATGTATGATTTTGTCTGGTGTGTGGGGTGTGACAGCAGAGTTGCCTGGGTAAAGGAGCGTGTGCTCTGGTCTGAACAAACACGTCGGTTCTGTTACAAGTGCCGGAGCTGCGTGGCAGATGTCTGTCTTTCCTCCTTGCTCCCTTTTCCTTCCATCCTCCCTGCTTCAGGCCTTCTGCAGAGCATATTACTTTTCCACCCACATAGATTTGGATGGCTTTTCTATCAGTGTGGCTGATGCATTTTCTTACCCCTTGCATTCCACGGGGGCACAAGGCTTTATCCACCTTTGGATGGGCAAAGGCAAAATTAAAACAACCAGGGTGAGCTGGTCTGGTGTACATTGCTCTGGAGTTGCTGTATAGCCAATGCTCAGAGCCATGGGCTGGTTCTGATCCATAATGGAATCATAGAATCATAGAATGATTAGGGTTAGAAGCAACTCCCAGAGGTCATCTAGTCCAACCCCTCTTCAAGAAGCAGGGACACCCCCAACTAGATCAGGTTGCTCAGGGCCTCATCCAACCTGGCCTTGAACTTCTGCAGCGCCCGGGCATCCCCCACCTCCCTGGGCAACCTGTTCCAGTGCTCCACCACTCTTACAGTAAAGAACTTTTTTCTAATGTCCAATCTAAATCTCCCTCCCTCTATTTTAAAACCATCACCCCTTGTCCTGTCACAGCAGGCCCTACTGAACAGAGAAATAGAGAAATTGCAGCCTGTTACTCAATGTCAGAACCATAAGGATGCTAAGGGTGGAGTTCATGTAGGAAAAAGGGAGTTTGGTGGCAGCAGGCATGTGTGGAGCTAGATAAGGAGTAATCTGTGCAGTCAAAGATGTGCCTGGCAAGAAATGAGGGCTGAGAACAACCACAGTTAGAAAGTCCCATTCCTGAAATCTCCTGCTCACGTCACCAATCACATCTCATTTTTCAGCTCTGTGACAGCAGGGAGGCAGCAGCTCGGGTGACATTGCCATGATGGGGGATGCTGTGCTCATCATCATTATGAATTCCCTTGTTGGGTGCTGGATCCAGAGAAATGAGCTGCTCACCAGTGGAGGTTTCAGTTTCCAATAGAAAAACCAAACGTTTTGCAGACATAAATGATGTTCACAAAACCAAACCCCGTGTTCTTCCTGGAAAAAAGTTCATTGGGGGAGTTTTGACCAGCATCAAATACCCTTTCAACCAACAGAGCTTAGTGATCCCCCAGAGATGAAAAAGTGAGGAGTTTGGCACTCCCCTCCTTCCAAACTTCACCTGGGGGTGATGCCTCAGCACTCAGGCATTAAACAATGTCCTGCGACTCATAAGCTCCTGTGTTCTTAAAGTGACCACTTTCAAGTGTTACGCAGCAAAACCTCATATGATTTCCATATGTCCTGCTGCCTGGATATTTTGCAACTGATTCATGATGAAAAAAAAACCTTATAAACACATTATCTTGACAGGACCAATTCCTGAAGTAGCAGGAGATACGATAGCAGAGACTTTGAAAGGAGATCGTTATTATCCGGTAGCGTTTTTCACTGTGTGTCTATGAAATTTATGTCAGTGAGCCACATCCTTTGAAAAGGAAGACTGAAAAGTGCCCTGTAGGACAGGTGAACTCCTCCCCAATCTCCCCATGACTATTTAGCTCCAGAGCTGCTTGCAGCCCTGCCAGCGAGTCTATTAGCTGAACAAGCCACAGATCCAGATGCCTGGGCTGGGAAAGAAAATGATCCAAGCTTCGACATATGGGTTTTGCTGCAGCTGTAGCCACAAGTGCTGACTCCTTTGCTGGAGGATGCAGAGGGGAGCAGATGGAAAGAAAAGCAACAACGCCGCCGCTGCCCACAAAACCGGACGGTTCGAGGCAGGCGGCGGCGAAACGGCACGCACGGTCCTGACAGCAGGGAACTGGCTGTGACAGCACGGCTCCAGCGGTGACACGGTCCTTGAGAGCCCCAAGTGTGGTGCACAGGATGCAAAAACCTCCAGGTTTGCCAGTCTGGGCCTTCCAAGCATTCCCTAAGAGGGTAGAAGTTGTTTTGTTTAAGCTGAGGTCATGTCCCTCCTCCGAGCTAAAGGACTGATTGTGGTGGTCAAGATTATCTTTTTTTTCTAAAGCAACCTGTTTTTTGGTGTCCATTCTGATACACCTTTGAAGGACCAGCTTTACAGAGCATGTTTCCTTCATGGAGGGCATGCTTCTCTGCAGCACCCTGCCTGGAGCCCTTGAGACACCATCACAGCATCATGGACCATCTCTGGAGACATTCCTAGACTCTTATTCCTGGGGTTCTGTTATCAGCAGAGTAACATGGTGTGTGCACCTGCTGCACCTCAAAGATGTGGGAGAACCTGTGTGGCACAGGGAGCACTCTAAGCAGCAACAAACTGGAGCAGCAACACCAGACTTGGCAGCTCTGACCTGCTCATGAAAGCTCTGGCTCCTTTTGCTTCAGTAGAGAGTTGAAAGCCCAGCAACAACCCCAGCTGTAAATAAAACTGATGGCTTATGGCCTCATCTCAAACCTAGCATGGATTTCTGCTGTGTAATCCTGTCCTGGTTGGAGCTGTCTGCCTGCTGATGCCTTGCAGCTTCCTTTAACCCCTCCTGATGTCATAGCTCACTTTCTTTCCCTGAAAAGCAGCAAATATTCCTCCTCTCAGCACCTGACTTCAAGTATAAGAGATGCTCATCATCCCCAAGACAAGATATTTCAAATGCACCTTCTGCAGTGCCCAGCCTGGAACAGTCCTACCAGTAAGAATAACTGCAAAGCTGATCAATAGCTGAATGACAGACCTGGTCTGGAAACCCTGTGCACCCACCCCAGTAGGTAGAATAAAACCTGAATGATCTAAGTACTGGTGTAGATGGAGGACTTCAAAAGCTGAAGGAGAGGCAGAACCTTTGGTCCTAGTCACTGGTCCACAGCATTTCTCCTGCTCTAGCAGATGGCACAGAGCTGACCAGTCTTGAGTCCCAGTAGGATTTAGTATTGCCCTAAGACAGGTCACAGGAGCTCAGCAGATCTCTTGGATGCCCATAAAGAAATATTTCATTTACATTAGCAGATCTGTGAGAAGAACCCACCTTTCTATCTCTCCTTCTTAAGAATTTCCTTGAAGCGCATCCCTACCTTTAACTGGGAATCTGGACCGATAACCAATGCTAATGGGAGAAAAGAATGTTACATCAGCTGCTGGAAACACCTGGGAGAAGCTGGTGGCATGGCATGTTTTCAGTGTGAAGGCTGGTTTAGCTCTTTGTGAATTTGTAGTAAATCAGCACTTCATAATAAGAACAAATGTTTCGTTCTCACTTAAAAATTACCACGGTTAGAGGCTTGTAAGGTGTAGTTTTCTTGCAGGGGTTACTTGACAGGAACTTAAATCTGTTCCATTTTCATCTATAATTTAAAATGTGTCATTTTGATCGATGAATTAGTAAAGGAACCCAGGATAATTTTGAAACTACCAGCTTAGTAAAGTTGTCTGACCTTGCAAATAACCTTTCCAGTTTAGAAGCCTTTAATAGTTTAACTATTAGCTAATCTCCTGGGAAACTTTTTCCCTGGGCAAAACTAGTATGGAAATCTAACACCGGTAATAAGGTTACCATCTTTCTCCTATCTTGATCTTTTTAATTAATTGCTGCTCAGTAAAAACAAAAGACTGGGAGGCAGGGGATAAAAAACCTCGCAAGGGGAGGGCAGGAGTTAACTATAGGTTGTTTCCATCCTTTACCTGCCTCTTTTTGCATGGATTCATTAGGTGCCGAAACGTATTAGCAATTGTTAAGGCATAACTGCTGCTTGATTGCTCGACACTTTTGGCTGAAAGCTGTGAAATAGATCACTTTGTAATGGAAAAAACCTGCTCCTGCTTTTAACGAGCAAACAGTTTAAAACCCCGACTGCTTTGCATGGCAGTGGTTTCTTCTGAGGGCAACCCAGGGCTGCAGGAATGTGATTCGTCAGAGGGAAAGCTGAGAGACCTGTGTAAGTGAGGAGGAAACTCATCCCTCAGGTGAAACGTGGACAAGCATCTACTCTCAACCGAGTCTCGAGTTCCAGAGCATCCTGCTTAGTTTGTTTTTTCCAAAGTTTCTACTGCCGTTTTATCTAGCAGCCCTCTAATGTAAGTATTATATTGAATAGACAAGAGGGTCTCCCCACAGTTTACCTGCCCTGTAAAGGGGGTTCTCATTTTACTTTACATGCGTTTTGCACTATGTTTTTCCATGCTGTCTGGGGAAAATAAAGAAAAATCTGTTTTTTAGGCAGTGTGTGACCTTTCCCTTGCTCTAGCTCCGTCAGCCCACCTCCAGGTTGAGCAGCCCTCCTTCCAGTGGGGACAGGGGCATCGCTGTGCCAGGCACCCAGGGAGGCTTTGAGTATCTGCTGTGCTTCAGGTGCTGCTCTCCCTGCTGTGTTTCACCCTTTTAACCCTATTAGCTATCGCTCTCCAAGTAATAAGAAACCAGAGGCATGCAACTGAAATGAAAGGTCCTTTCAAACCACAAATTTGAATGTTTCCATTTAAAAAAAAAGTCAAAACCCAAGCTTTTTTTTTTCCTGAGGGTGTGTGTCAATGAAGAGCTTAGTGAGACCTGTATTTATTTGCAAGCATTCTGCATCTTTTGCTGAGGTCATCCACCATGCAGGTGAAGGCACAGTTAAAGTGTAACATGTAATAATGTGGCTCCTGGATGAAGACACAGATTTTTTGGTGCAAGGGAATGGAGCCACAGGGGATTCCCTCAAGCTTAACTTTAGCTGCTGAGGTTTATTTTGCAGGTCTGGACTTGAAGTTTTTCGGCTGTGTGAGTGAAGGTAAATCCCAGTGACACAATTAGCATCTGCTCTGGCACCACCCCACGAGGCTACGGATCTCCAAACATCTCCTTCCCTGCTGAGACGGTGAGATACCAACCCCGTGATGGACTGAGTCCCGCTCTGCGGGCTCTGTTTGTAGTTGAAATGAGCTTCATCCTTGCTCGGCAACTGGTGTTGCCTGGTGACCCTTGAACCAGCACTTAAGCCCCTGGAGCACAGAAATTAGACTGCAGTCTGGAAGGACCTCTGCTCCAACAGATGACCTGTTATTTTATCTTGAACAGCAGCAGCTGCGGAGGAGCGTTGGCACATGGCTTTTAGAGCTAATCACTCATGCTCTTTGAGGAGAGCAGGAATTTCACTCCCTCCCCCTCCAGCAACCTGGGACTTTATTGCATGTCTGGATCATTTCAGGCTGATCCTTCCTGAACTTTTTCTATTTATTTCCCTCAGGCTCAAATCTCTGATACAGTCCCTGGACCTCGCTAGCACACATGATGGAGACACACCACTTGAGCCCATTGAAGCCAAGCTCTTCCCTACAGCAGGTCTCTGTTATCTCCCTCCATGAGCTGCTTGCCGTGTTTTTCATCCTTCTGGGATCTCCACACTGAATCCTGAGTCTTCCATACCAAAATTCTGTCTCCTTGCCTTTTTCACTGCCATCATTCATCCCTGATGATGCACAGGCATCCGAAGAAGAGGTGAGATGAAGCAGCTCCCCCACTTCCTTTCTCTCCTATCAAGCCTCTAGAGAAAGCCTGAGGCTACAACCAAAGTAGAGAAGGGAATCTCCATTTTTTTCATGTCCTGAGGCTCCTAAATATTTGTTGCTTATTCAGTCCAGTTCCCCTCTGCCTAATGAGGGCTTCCTGCAAGGACTGAAGGGCAGGATAGCTTGTGTCACATTAAAATGACAAATGTCATAGCTAGCTGAGAGAGACCAAGATTAAAATCAAGAGCCTTCATGATTGAATCATGGAAAGCCATTGGTAACATGCTCAGACAGACCCCCAAAACTCATGTGGGAGCAGTGATGAACAGGCCAAGCCTCATGTCCCCCCTCTTCCTCTGTCCCACCCACCCCAGCCTTCCTCATCTTCCATTAGGTCTAAATCAGGGTTTCTCCAGGGCTGCTGGTCACCACCTTCATCTATCAGGAGGTCTGGGCTGGTGGGTCAGACCCTAAATTGATTCTTCCAAACAGGTATTGATGGCAGGCTCCTTCCAGCCCTCATGACACTGGCATAGGGACAGGGCTCCTAGGCTCCCAGTGGGCAGGATGAGGCCCCTTGAGAGGAGATGCTGGAGTGACCTCCTGGTCTTGTAGACTGTGATGACATTACTGCAGACAGAAGAATTGAACCTGTTGTGTCTGTCCAGAGTCTCTCACAGTAGTGTATGTCCAATGTGGTGGCTGTCCCTTCTCTAATTTACCATCAGCAGGGTGGTCCTGTCTATGAGGTTATCACCCCTGGACAATTTGCATCCAGCAATGTGTGTCCAGGCCAAAAACTGGATGGACATGGAGAGAGAGCTCAGAGGCCCCTGGGCTAATGAGATTGGACCTGTCCTCAGAGAAAACTGCCCTGCAACCCACAGAAAAGCCATTTAGAGAAAATGCTGGACTGTAAAGCTCCTGTCTCATTTGGGACATTGCAACTGCAGAAGAGAATTCACGGCCTCTCACAGAGGACTGCACTCCAAGTAAATAATATTATTTCAGAAAACAAAATTCATTTTGCAGCCTGAGACCCACTGCAACAGGATACGAAGCAGGGGGAAAAAAAAAAAGTAAAAATGCCTTGCCCCCAGGGCTATTTATTATTTATCCACCACTGTGCCTAGATAAACTCCTCCTTGAAAGAGTAAGGTGAAAATAATTCTGCAATGCAAAAACAAACTACCTATTTAAAGTGATTTTATGCCTGAATGGCCTCATTATAAAAACAGTCTGCATGCAATAACTTTTTACCTTTTTCTACATTATCCAATGAACTGCTTTTTGTCACTCTCACCAGTTTCAGTGCTTTCATGCAACCACCTTGGTGGAAAGCCTCCGCGGTTTCCTTAGAAACGTCTTCCTTCCTGGATGTTGACCCATGGTGGTTGAGGCAGCTAAAGCCCTGGAGAGGTCCTGTTCAAACAGGAAAGAGCAGACAGTTTAATAGCCAGCTTTGCAGCTCTGTTCCTCCACAGTTTACAGTAGTTGGGAGCTATATATATATAAAAAAACCCATAATCATAACGAATGTTTCTTTATTTTGCAGACAGCTTTGTGTTAGTGTTTTTGACAACTGCTGAATCTGTAGCTCATGAGATATTGTCTGGAAGGGGTGGGGTAGAGATGGTTCCCTTGCAAAGTGTTGGTGCTTGGGTGATGGCTCTTCATGTGTGAATAGGGTCTGTCCTTTGGAAAAAATATGTGCTGTTTTGTGTCTAGGTACATTCATAAGTTGGTAGCACATGGGAGGCCGTCTGAGAGGCTGTAAATAACATCAACTTCCAAGAGCTTTGCAGTGCTTGTATGTGAATGCTCTGCAATGTCTGGGCAGGAATGAGGCCAGCAGTCCCTGAGAGAGCTGGGAAAAACACTTGTCAGGCTGGGACGTGTGGGACGATGATGAAGCCAGAAAGAACTTCTTCATGGTGAGGGTGATGGAGCACTGGAACAGGCTGCCCAGGGGGGGGGTGGAGTCTCCTTCTCTGGAGACATTCAAGACCTGTCTGGATGCCAACCTGTGCAACCTGCTCTAGGGAACCTGCTTTGGCAGGAGGGTTGGACTCAATGGTCTCTCGAGGTACCTTCCAACTCCTACGATTCTGTCATTCGATGACATTATTAAACCAGGTTTATCCCCAGCTCTGCTCATGGCCAAACACTCATTACCAAAGTATCAACTTTGTGTGTTGATCACTGACATTGACTTTATTGGACATGTTGATGTTAAGTTGGATGATGCTTCAGGGTGACCCTCGTGTGAAAGGATCTGGTGAGACCTTTCTGCCACACACCTCCCACAGAATCCTTCCCACCCACCTAAGGCAGCATCCAGAACAAGCCAATGGGCAGGTCATGGAGGTGATTCAGATTTGCTCAATCTTTTAATTCACTCCTGGAGGAGCTGATGAACTCTTTCAGCTATGCTAAGGCTTGGGCTCTTGATGCTGCCTAAATACTGATGGCATTTTCCAAATGCTGCCTGTTCTCCATGTTTTGTGACCTTCACAACCAAGGCTAGTTGAACTACCAACTCTAAACTGCTTAACACTCCAGGTTGCACCCTGCAATCTGCTATTCTTGCTGCATGTAGTAGCCACAAGCTTCAGAAATCCATGGTAAGAGGAACACCAAAATATCTCCAGGACATTTGTAGCCTGGCCCAAACAGCCCACAAATCCTGTGGTGAGGATTCTATCCCCTTCCAAAGGAGGAGAAATGATAGTTAAATCCAGCAGTCCTCATGCTGGTGCACCAGGTCAGAAGACAACCTGTTTGAAGAGACCTGGGGCCACCTGCAAAAGCCACACAGCAATTGACCTAGCCTTATGGCAGGGGTTGCTACCCACATGTCTGTGTGACCTCATGGATGCACTTTCATGCTCAGAAAATCTGCATTACTTACATATCTACTACACTCATGTAGCTCCTAAATCTATAGAAAAACCTCGGGTTTTCTGTTTTTGGACAGTATCAACATAAAAAGGCAAAAAAGGGAGAGTTGTGATTAACAACAATAAAAATTAATTACACAAGAGCATTTATCTTAAAGTTTTTTAATAGCAAGCCTTGCAGAGAGCAGGTTTTTCAAGCCAAACAGGAAGGAAAACAACCAACTACATTGAATACTCAGGCTTTCAGTAGTCAGGTTATCAACTGGGGACCCACAGACAGGAACTGGTGAAGCACGAATCTCCAGGGAAACAGATGAGGTTTTCAAAGAGCATAAACACATAAAACTCTAAGGTCTGTGTACTTTATAAATAAGCCCAGGGAAGAGCTGGGCACCTGATTCCCAGGCTGAGGGCTGTGAGAGGAGTCTGGAGGTTTGATCCACACTGTTAAAATCTGGAAACACATTAGGGAGGTTATTTTGGGGAGGTACAAATCTTGGATAAGACAGATAGTATTAGTGAGAGTCACTACCAATGAGCTGGATGTGACAGGAGAAGAAGAGGGCAAAGAAAAGCTGAAGAATACCTAGAGATGTGGAGGCCAACTGTGAGGAAGCTCCATCCTCTCCAAAGGACAGTGAGTTATGGAAGAGTGCTCCACAGCACTACACACAACCTTTAGGGCTCAAACACTGCTATTAAGGCATATCAGAAACTATAAGGCTTTCAAGGGATCCTGAGCTCTGCTTCAGGATGACCTGCCGTGGGCTGAGCTGCTCTTACTCCTTTCCAAACATTTCTCAACCTCCAGAGAATTTATATTTTCAATGACACTGTAATGGATAGGGTTTATAACCTGCAGGCAAGAGTTAAACGGCCTCTTGGTGATGTGTAAATTAGCAAGTGGACAGTTGCCTCAGAGAGAAATGGCAAACAAATATTTATTAGTTGTTTCAAAGAACCACAGCCATAAAACTTCCTCATTTAACTGCACAAGTGTTTGTGTTTTTACTGAAATCAGTGCTAAAGGTGATGGCTTTATTCCTAACTGAGGTAACATCTGTAACTGTGATTTACTGCCTTCAGGTAACAAAAAAACCTCAACCCTAGCATGTGTTTTAATGTACATTGCTCTTGCAGAATACTAGGAAGATGCCAGGAAGGAATTTAAATGCTGTTTTATATAACCAAAATCACTGTTGGTTGCACTAAAATACCTGATTTTGTGACTGCTCTGGTTTTTGTCAGTGTAATCACCCACCTCCTGGGCGAAGAGCTCTGCCTAAACCATGATGTTGTGGCACAAAATCGTGTAAGAAGGAAGGGAACATGTCCTAGGGGTTGACACTAGATCCAATATTGTTCAATGACCTTGTTAGCAATTTGGAGGGTGGGACAAAGACCACCCACAGCAGGTTTGCAGATGACAAAGAATGGGAGGAGTGGTTGATGGTTGTGCCACCCTTCACAGGCACCTTGCAAGCTGAAGAAACATGCCAAGGAAAATCTCATGGTGTTCAACCTAGGGAATTGTTGAGTAGGGAGGAGTAGCCCCATGAGGACATTCCAGGGGTATCTGTTTGAGGGTCTTGGTGGACACTTGGCAGACAACAAGTTGAATGTGAGGAGCTAGGGATGTACCCTCACAGCAAAGGCCACAATTGTCCTGGGCTGCATTAGGAAGGAACTTGCTTTCAGGTTGAGGGAGGTGATCCTTCCCCTCTACTTGGCACTGGTGAGATATGTCTGGAGTG
This sequence comes from Heliornis fulica, assembly GCA_013399135.1. Lineage (NCBI taxonomy): Eukaryota > Metazoa > Chordata > Aves > Gruiformes > Heliornithidae > Heliornis > Heliornis fulica. Next base: position 170,594 of record VXBZ01005641.1, on the reverse strand, counting down.
TTGGGACCAGTGCTGGGCTCCCCACTCTGGGAGAATATTCTGATGATTTCAAAACACTAGTGTCTGCAGGGAAGCTGGGGTGGGCTTTTTTTTTTCTAGATGTGGGGAAAAGATGTAGCTACTAGTCTGTTTAAGACAAAAACATTCTTTTCAGTATGCATGAGTGAATAGAGACTAAATTATTTCACTGCTCTGTTCTTGCTAATTCACCTTTCAGCTGAGGCTATGACAAAAAAAATACCATCCCCACAGGAAGACTTCTGGGAAGATATAATTTAGCACAAATTAAAATGCTATTTGCATAATTCACTTGAAATTCTAATTGAAATGCTTTTTGCAATCTTAATTACGGCATTTATTCCTCATTTAATTGTGCAATGATGCTGAATCAAGTTGAAAAGGAAAAGCTGCTGTATGACTTTCTTATGAGACACCTCAGCCTGCATAGCTGTTCCTGGGAAGCTTTGAGTGTGTGTCATCAGGCAGCTGGTCCCAGCATCCCAAGGCAATATATCCTCTGTTCTTCCCTAGGACACATGACTTGAGGAAGCACTCTATGTCCCACCAAAAGCCAAGTCACCCAAGGAGGATTTTTTTCCACATGAGAAGCAAAAGAAGGGGAAGAAGAAAAGTAACTCCAAGATCAATTTAGATGAGCTGTTATGAACGCTGAATATTCCTTTATTAACCCACCCAAATCAATTTTGCTGTTGCTGAGGCAGGGAGGGGAAAGTTTTAATGGTAATTAAAGAGACAAACTCCATAACCTGTGCAGAAAGTCGTGAGACATCAGGTAAGTTCAGACTATCCACATGTTTTATACAAAGTAACTGGGCTGTCGCCTCCGGAGCGATTCTGCTTTCCAGGAGTGCTGAACCTGGAGCTGAGTGACTCTGTCTGAAAGTCAGATGGGTTTTACATGGTCTCTAATCCCCTCAGACTCTTTTCCTCTGGGAAGACTACTGCTTCATTAGTGCAGAAGGTGACTTTTATAGCAACACCAAAGTCCATTCTCCTGTGTTATCTTTGCCTAGAGAATAGGACTTCTGACATAAACCTGGAAGGTAGTTCAAAGCCTCGCTGCATAAACACACATCCATTTTTTGTACTTTAGGAATAGGTAATGTAAGAGTTGAAAGGTGAAGGTTATGGCAGTTCGTGTTTATTTCGCCAAGAGCCAAGAGATGGGAAACATCTGGCACTTACACACCATGCAAGGCTTAAAAACAAAGAGACCTGGGCTTTAGTCTGGCTGAGCAAGCACTGGGATAAAAGCTAATGACAGGCTGCTTATTTAAAGGGATCATAATACAGAACAGCCATGTAGGGAACCAGGGAGGATTCGGGAGGGGGAAAATGAGGGGAAAATTCAGCTTTGTATTTCCAAGTTAAGGGTCAAAGCCTGACTTCAGTTACTCTCCAGTGTCAATCCTGACCTGCAAGGCTTCTACAGCATGTAGGACTCTCCAGGTTTCACCCTTTCCTGGTTTACAACATGAGCAAAGATCCAAAGCAGTGCTCAGAAGCACTGCTGATGTGTTTCATGTGTGTGGTGATGTACAAGTCCTCAGAGCTAATTGTTTTCCTGAAGGGGAAAGGAGAACCTGAGCACAGTATCTTGGGGTTGTGAGTGTGAAAAGCTTGTCAGTGTTTCTTGGGAATGATGGAAGTGCTCAAGCACATTGCTGAGGTATCCTTGGAGCAGCTCTTCCCCTGCTTTGCATGTTCTTCAAAGGCTTGTCCTCAAAGAAGTGTTTTGTAGAGTGGGGCTCCCTCCTTTAGAAAGGACTAATGGCTGAACATGTTCATTTATTGTGGCAGCTCCTCTTCAAAACACATCACTTCTGATCTCCCATCTTCCTTACTCAAGCCACAAAATAAAAAGGTCTCTTCAGCAGCATTTTGACAAGCAGAGGTTTACCCAGAAAGTGAAGAGCAATGATTCTTTTGCCTCTTTCCCCACTGCCCATTGATGCACAGGCTGTGCTCCCACACCAGCTCAGCCCATGTGAGTGGCTACATGGTCACTTTGCCTGATGTTCTATCCACATCCTAGCAGTTACAAGAGAGCTTCATCTCCTACTTAAAAAAGAGAAAAAGAGAAAGAGAAAAAATTAAGATTATTTGTTCCTGATCTATTATCCATGTGTCATTTTGCCACAGCCATGCTGTTTCTTCCCTAGTCCCCTACCCCCTGCTTTGATGATCATGTGAGGACCTCAGAGCTAAGGACAGCTCCACTTCTTGCTTTTGGAAAGGTAAGTTTCCAGTCCCAAACTCTCAGCAACACCAAGAATTAATGTTTAACATATCTCTAGAGTAATGAGGAGACATGGACATCTCCTCCTAAGGTTTTAAAGCTAGCTATTGAAAATGGAACATCCTTTAGTTTGTTGCAAACATGCATGAGAGTCCTCTGGAAGATGTTGGTTTTCCAAAAAACTCATCGTTAACATACAACTAAGCAGCATAAAACCTCTTGAACCCATAACACATGATGAGGAAATAATGGTTAATGTCCTAGAAGGGCTTTCCCAAGGGTAGCTACGAGGCAGGAGCTCAGTGCTAATTCTTATTAAGGCTGTGGTTTGCACCCAACTGTATGATTTGTGGTGTCATACCACCAGTACCATGTGCCAGATGAGCGACACGCTGTCAGAGCATACGCAAACCCCCATTAACAGTTCAAATTTGTAAAAAAAAAACAACCAAAACCAATTCCCCTTTTTAACAGGAGGATTTTTAGCATATCAGAACTGCCTTAAGTTCATGTTGGACCTCTTATCTTCTGCCTTTCCACAGCAGGAGTGCAGCTAGCACAGAAGTATAAAGCTAGTATAAATTCCATATCATGTCCCTTGGCTAATTTGACAAAACACAATCATGTGTCCATGCCTGATCCACGTTAGATTTATAGTCTGGGGTGAGCTGGCAGTGCACAGATCTGGTATTAATAATCCTGGAACCACAGCCTAAATCTATTAGCTGGAAGCAGTAATGTGATTCTTAATCCTATTTTGTGTCAGAGCAGATGACTGCAACCAAGGCGGAGCAGAAATTACATGGATTTGCCTCGCTAAACTTGACCTCGGTCTGAGTTTTTGGAGAGCTCGAGCCACTCCAGGCACTAACCTTAAAACTAATGTTTTGGGGACACTTGATAGGAATTGAACCCAGAAATCCAACAGCCCAAGACATGAAGATTTGTCCTATAAGAAATAGGGTCCCTTCACTTGAAAGATGCTTATATCCCATGCAAAGAAATGTCATCTATGTTTGAGAACCCCCCACTGGAGCAGGATAAAAGCTTAGACCATCTTGAGAGTTGAGACTGAGACATTATGCAGAGACATCATAAAGAAAAGATTTATGAAGAAGGTTTAAAGAAGACAGAACCAGTCACTGCTATCTGAAGAGTCTCCACTGCCATCGGGTTGTGCTCAAAGCTGGACTCCTTGTCCAGCTAAGCCTGGTACTACCCAGAATTGAACTGCTCAGACTGTCTCTTTCCAACCATTCAGGTTGCCCAGGCTCTTCCATTTCTCCATCCCTCTGCTGGGGAAGCAGTGCCATGCCCAGTTCCTCCACAGAGCTTTGACTGGGCCATGGCATGCCAGTATTGATCAAGCGATTGATGGTCACCTGCAGTTGCCTGGACTTTTTGTCCAACCACAGGGTGAGGGCAAGTAGTTGTGCCTTTTCCTGCTGCAGCTTCTCTGCCACCCTGCACACTTCTGGAGAGCCTTCCTTCCTCAGGAGCTGATTCTTTGTCACAAGGGCACTCCATTGCCTCCCCAGGTACAGAAGACGCTGCAGGCAGATGTTCTTCTCCAGGAGAGGCACTGGGTCTTCCCCCTCTGGCACCTGGAGCTGAGCATCTGCTACAGCCTGGCCTGTTGTTGGGTGCCCAGCACTGTGGCTTTGTGGCCATCTGTTCTGAAGTACCACCAGGGCCTGTGGCCTGTTTCTGCCTGAGGAGAAGACAAAGAAGTTTACCTGTCCCATGGGTAAAACCAGCGCACGACTCATGGTGTGTCATGACTCTAGTGTCTCTGTCGAGTCAAGGGACGGTTTCATGCTTTAGACTCACAGTGGCTGGTTGAAGTCCTTGCTTTATGCCACCATGAGATCAGGAGTCACCATCCCTGGAGGGATTTAAAAGTCGAATAGATGAGGACATGGTGTAGAGGTGGAAGGTTGGGCTGCGGTTGGACTCAATGATCTTAAAGGTGTTGTCCAACCCAGTGATTCTATGATTTTTATGTAGTGAACATAATTTGTAAGCATGGTAACATGCTTTGGAACAATATTCCCTGAAAATTTAATGAGGCCTGTACCACAAGAGTCCACCATAAAAACACAGCTCCCTCCTTAAAATGATTTGCCCATACTAAAAATCTGAAAATCATAATCATGCTGTTTCCTCGGCAATTAGATATTTTTATATACTACGTTTCTTTAATAATACTAAAACTTTTTTTTTTTAATTTAAAAAAGCCATCCCCTTAGAACCACATTATTAAATTACAGTTTATAGCTTGGCAGTGGGGTAAATTATGGTTGTTTTATTAAAGCATTTTAAAGACTGGAGTTTTACCAACATGTTGCTCATGTTGGCCAGACCCACAAATACTACAAAGGTGCACGTTGCATCTCACAGAGTCCTTCTGCATCCCAGGAGGGAATTACATTTAGTTTCCCAAATAATGGTATATCACAGAAAGCACATCCCATCTGACTCTAAACCTCTGATATTTTAAACCTTTATCTATGTTGGGGCTGTTGTATCTTCTTTCTCCCAAGCACCAAAAGGTAGTCAGACCTCAGGAAGAGGATGAGGCTGTAGCCTGATGTTGTTCTTCTGTTTATTCTTATGGCATTAGTTTGCTTTTTTGCAAATGACCCTGCTTCTCCACAGCTGCTCACCCACCAGGAGCATCCTCTACTCGAAGCGCTACACAAGTTGAAAAATCATAAATAAAGTATGGGCAACATCCAGGCTGCATAAAAATGCAATGAAATTACAAGCTCATGTCACTAGTCCAGCCATGCCAAAGGGCATGTACACCTTCAGGACCCACTTCTGCTCTGTGCTACCCTCCCTGGAGTCACGCAGATGTCAGATGGATGTTCAGAAAAGAAAAATCATCTCCCAGGTATTAAACAGAACACTTGGGCCTTGTTTGGAGTCATTAGGGTATTTTCCCACTTCCATGGGCTGGAATACGTAGTTGATAACTCTGTGCTTCTGTCACTGTGCTTTCTGATGTCAAACTGCACTGCAAGAAGAGACTCGTGCAATCACAGAGCTGAAGCTCCAACAGCCTCGCCAGGGGCTGGTCCTGCGGGAGAGCTCCCTTGTCTTCTCCTCCGAGCAATTCCTGCGCGCGCGGCATTTGGCACTGAAACAGGAAATTAAGGGCTGTAGGAAAGCCACCTTTGGCCTTTAATTCACTTTTTAATAAAATCATTAAAAGAACCCTACTCCCTGCCAGACATTGTGGGAAATTGCTTTAATGATACTTTCAAGCAAAACACATTCGCTCGGCTGCGTGCGGGGCTCGTTTGATAGCTTCAGCTCGCCTGTTTGTGTGTTTGCTGTACAAAAATGGTTTGAATTATAAAGTCAGGCTAGAAAATTTTATATGAACCAGGCCATGGTAACAACTTGAGGCCAGGTCCTGTCCATTACATACTTTTCTACCATGTAGACAACAGCTATAAAGTTTTGCCAGAAAAGATCGATAAGCTTGAGCCAAAGATGAGCATCAACTACACAAAAGGACAAAGGGAGCAGAGGGGGTGTGAGTCCTCCCAGTCTCTACTGGACCAAAATGTGTGCCCTTAACTGCATAAGTGATGGGAACCCAGTGAAGCTTTTGGGAGCACAGACCTATCTGTGCACAGCTAAAAGCCTCCAGCTGTAGTTCCCAATCAGGCTGTTCTCCCATTGACTTTAGATTTGAATCCGCACGTCTGTGTAGGCTCTTGGGAAAAAAAAAAATCATGGCATTATTGTGCAAGAGAAGAGGTAAATATTGCTTTATAATTGCTAAATTCATATATGACTACTTGGGCATAAGTAAGAAAACTTAATTCAGTTGAGACCATGGATAAGTCGATGTACTGAAAACACCCTAAAAATTACAGGAGACATCTGTGCTAAACCAAACTAATTGTTTAGTAACAGCAGTGACGTTTTAAAAGACTGAATAATTTAAGTCTAGTGCAAAATTTTCACTCCTGTACCTTGATTTTTGCTTCCTTTCCTTCCTGCTGTATAGAAAAATGTTAATGAACAAACCTGGTAGTCAGTTTTCTACAATCAATAAATTCTACGCCCAAGCCACAGTAGCTTTTATGTCTGTACGTTGTAAAACTAAATTTACATCATATGTCAAACATTACACATGAAGACAAAAACAATGCTGATTTCTAGTCCTAAAAAGATATATGTGCATCCATAAAATCAGCAAGCTGTGTCCTGAATACAGCTGGATGATCATACTCTGACCAAATGGCTTTTTGTCTACGCCTGGAGATCTGTCAGACTCAACCGTTCTCCAGAACCGCATATGTTTCAGGGAACTTTGGGGAAGTGCAGGACAAGCCCCTAGTTTTCTACCCATCCTGGGGCATCCCCAAATATCCTATTTCTGGAGCTGTGGAGAAGCCAAGGGGTGATGCTGGGTTCCCCAGAAGCTCTGAGATGGCAAGGATCAAGTCCAAATGGGAGCTGTGCTGCGCACCCTTCCACGGTGTAAAACCGGGCAGCCTGGCGAAGCTCGGTCAGCAGAGGGAAATGGCAAAGGAGGAAAGACCAGGCTGTGCCAGGTTGCCTCAGCAGCACCAGTGTGATCCTGAGAAAATCAGATCTGGTCCTGGGAAGAGGGACTGGGAAGCCACAGGAAGCCTTTGCAGGAGGTGTTGGTAAGATCCAGTGTGCAGAACTGTGCACCTTCCAGGCAAGGTGAATCCCAGCCCAAAGAAATGCAGGAAAAGGGCAGCTAGAAAGACAAGGCAATGTGCAACTTTCTTAGAAGACAAAACAAAAGCCTCTGATACCTCTAGCCTACTAAAATAAAATCTAAGAAGGACACAATATCTATAAAATATATATATAGAAGAGCAGCAGAAAGGAAAAGAACTTTGATTTAAAGAGCAAATGTGACAGAAGGATGGAGTGTAAAGTCTGCCCATAAATACACAGATGTACAAGGAGCTCCATGGGCTAGAGGAAGGAAGGCCAACACTGCTTTAAAGGTCCTGGTTTTATCCCAACATGTTGGAGGTGGCAAAATCTTCTCAGCATGACCATAATTAATTACATTTTTTTATATATTGCTACTCATCTTTCTAACTCCAGAAGCCCACGCCTTGGTGGGTGTGGAACATAGGAGAAAGGGAGAAGGTGGGTCCAGAAGAGAAGTTCATGGGCTCTTTGTTAGTGGGAACATCCTCTGTGAAAAAAACTACTCTTGGAGAACACACAACATGAGTATTTCCAGAACATTTTCCACTGTTTTCCAATGACATGACATTTGGGTGGACTCCTTCCTTTGGCTAGTAGTGTCCTCGTTCTTGGCTGGAAACCTCTATGGATGAGTAAGGAAAGGAACGCCACCTATTCCCATGAGTGAAGAGGCCTTTTGAGCTGCAGCCTTGAACAATAAAGCCCCTGTGTACCTTCCTCATGGAAGGAAATTATTAGAAAATCCCTAATGAAAATTAATATCTCTCTGAAATGAGCCCTTTATCTAATGCCTCACCAACTTTCTGGGCAGTGACTAAGTGGAGGCAATTCGAGTTCAAGCCGGATCTGGTTAACGCAAACTGCCTCCTGGTGAGTGTTAAAGAGTATTTTTGCCTTCACTAGGTGTGGTCTGGTTTACACTCAGGAGAAGAACTTCTCCTCAGATACTCATGACACACAAATAGGGGTGCAATGCATTCACTGTACTGCTGTCTTCCAGCTACACTGCACAGAGATGATTTGAACGCAGCAGTTCCTTCTAAACCCTCCAGGTCAGAGCAACCTGAAATCAGGCACCCAATCCAACGACCTTTTCATCCAAGAAGCTCTAAACCACCATCCTGCTAAACCTGTGTGTCCTGCTGGCGATACAGAAACAGCAATACCTCCCTTCAGGGCTGGTGAAGGATGCTAAGGGCATCACAGCACCCAAACCCTGCGGTGAGGAGGCCACAGCGGTGTCTAGGGGAGATTTGGGATGCCAGGCTGCAGCAGCTCCTTTCGGATAGCTTGCAGCATCACAGACCTGCCTCTGAAGCCTATTGACACTGAAGGACTCCCACAAGCTTTTATCAGCTTTGGCTCACATCCTTGGCATCTGGTTCATGCCTCTCTATTTATAATGTCATTGCATATCAGAAGCAGCCTCCCAGGGAAAATACGCCAACTCATCTTCTTGCTCAAAGAAGCCATTTAGCTGTGATCATAATCTGTGATTTCATTGCTAGCCCCTATTTGCCTTCACAGCTAAACTCTCCAGGGATAGAATTTTATTTCTTTGGCACTGCTCAAGCGTTGTGCTGTGCAAATCTATCTGTGTATTTATCTCATGCATACCTATATAATAAGCATGTATTTGATGAATAAGTACATAGGTGCCATGGGCCTCCTTTGTATTTCTTTGGCACTATTAATAGCCATTAAAAGTGGGAATGACTCTCATTTGTGCCAGCTCTGAGTTGTCTCAGTGCAGTCCAAGTGTTGTAAGGGAGTTTTATTATAAACATAACATTTCTGAATAATTATTCATTCTGATATAAGACACACATAGCAATTCCAAATAACCCCTGCATGCGTTCTTGGTTGAAAGGGGCAAATGAAAGATGGAGAAAAAATGGAGTCAAAATAAGGAGTGAAGATTCACAATCCAGCCAGGAAAGTGTGGACCTTTTTTTTCCCCCTCTTTACTCATACAATTCAGAACATATTTTCCTTATACAGTAAATGGGTAGGATATCCAAGTACACCTCTGACAGCATCTCAGCTACATGTGCATCAGCAAGGCACAGGGATGGGGTGCTGGACAATGTCATCTGCTCTTAACCACCAAACATGGTCCCCAAGGTAAGTGCCAAGCTCTTGGCACTGCAGCAGAAGCTGTGCAACCCACCAGGCTGCCCAGAGACATCTGTGTGCATGAGCCAGTGCAACCAGTCACTTGTTTCCCTTTTAAGACACCCAAACAACTATAAACACACGCACTTTATAGCTTCAGCAGCTGTAGCAGAATTTGCCAGGGTGAGATGGTGAAGAAACTCACACAGGGCAGGGAGTTTGGTGGTTGCTCCTCATTCCAGGGGATGCTTCACTGCACCCCATTGTTTTTTCTCAGCGTGGGGCACACCCAGCCGGAGGACACCAGGGTCCGTAAGGACACACACTGACACATTACTCACTGCTTTCTATTCACTATCCAGCTCATGTTGCTCTTCCTCAAAGTCAGTCCTGCCCTGCCTCAAACAAGTGGTTCGTTATCATATGGAAATGGAGTTATGGGATGGTCTCTGTACGGTGGGGTAAGGCACAAAATGATTTAGAGTCTTTAAACCTGCAGCTCTGGGGAGCCCACGGGGATGTGTTATATTTGCTGGGTTAAACGTAAGGCAGGATCATCTAAAGAATGAGAGCTAATTTCTTTTTCCAGTCATCTCATCTGTTTTCTCTCCTGCCAACTGAAGTCTCTCAAATCCAGCCAAGCACATCTTTACTAAATAAAGGTTGAAAGAGCTTTGTTTTGCAGTCATGTAACGTGGAATTATGTGTAATATATGAAGTTGAAAAGAAACAAACAAACAAACAAAAATCAGAGTGGTTTGTAGGAACAATGCATTTCTTCTCTGACTAATACAAAAGGCATTGTCAGAATGCTGCCAGAACCAGCATCTATAAACCTCCCCAACCTTTGAAATCCGGCTGTCCTGTATTTTTCAAACACAGATGAGCTGGCAGACCTCAGGCATCATCTTCCATGCCATGAGACATGGGCTGACAGCTTGGAGGAGATTTAACATCTTCATTCAAGGCTCTACCAGATGATGCTCTCATGTAATCTCATCTGTGCTATGGTAGGGCAGGGACATGGAGACTTATTGTAGCACTCTTGTCCATGACCAGAACAACCCTGTTCTACTAATGGATGGCCCAGACTTGCAATTGAAATCCAGGTCCAGGTCCAGGGTGGGCTCACAACCAGCGATTTGATAGGGTGATTTGGATTATCCAAGCTAATTTCTGCTCTCTGAGTTGTGGGAGTTTTTGTGGCTGGCAGCTGCAGGCTTGGATTTCATCACCGCTGCAAGGTGGTACCTAGCAAAGTTTGTTTTTGGGGTTTTTCATTTGTTTGCTTCAAATAAATAAAACCAATTCTTTATGATGACTTTGATGGGAGAGGAAAATTAAGTGCCTGACTCTGCAGCTTTCTTCTGGGATTTTGGAAGAGTTTTTTTCTATAGGAGGAATCAGGACTTTTTACTACAAATCATAGAATCATAGAATCATAGAATGATTAGGGTTAGAAGTGACTCCCAGAGGTCATCTAGTCCAACCCCCCTGCAAGAAGCAGGGACACCCCCAACTAGATCAGGTTGCTCAGGGCCTCATCCAACCTGGCCTTGAACTTCTCCAGGGATGGGGCATCCACCACCTCCCTGGGCAACCTGTTCCAGTGCTCCACCACTCTTACAGTAAAGAACTTTTTCCTAATATCCAATCTAAGTCTCCCTCCCTCTATTTTAGAACCATTCCCCCTTGTCCTGTCACAACAGGCCCTACTGAACATCCTCTCCACATCTTTCCTGTAGGCCCCCTGAGCTCCCCCTGTCACAGAGATATCAAGTCTGAAACATGCTCAGCTCTTTAAACCTCCCTGGCACTAAACAAGTGGCAAGTAAAAGCTCATACACTTAATGCTGTTAGAGCAGGGCAGCTTGTTGCCACCCAGCAAATCACAAAAGTTGTAAGTCAGCTCCATTTACATAAGTGCACAAGTTCAAGTTGAAGTTATCAAGTATGACGGCGCGGGTGGCATCCTGTACGTCAGCCCCAGAACTGAATGACCCCTCTTTTCCTTTTGCCAAAGAGACAAATGGTGAGAACGTGTCAGACTTTATCTCTGATTCACATAGTTAGCTGGGGACATAGGAAATTTTAAACTGAAAATAATGTCTTTCTAGGGGCGTGTTACAACCTTTTCCTGACAAGGCTTTTATTTTTAAAAGCAGGGCACTAAACAGAACAACACCCAAATAAAGGCAAGATTGAACTCCATGGATGGTTTTAGGCATTTGTCATCAAAGAAATACTGAGCTGCTTGTCTCCAAAGGCCAATTCAAGAAGGAATTTCCTTGCAGCAGGACAGCATAGCGTGCCTTGGCCTATGCCACCAGCCTGACTCAGATAAGCCCCTGCCAGATCTTTCATCTTCATCCCTCTGACAGAAGGTCCCTAGGGATCCCCTGTTGAAACACCAGAGCGCTAATGACATACCACACTCATTCTCCCACCTTGAGGTTCCTCCAGCACCACGATCTGGCCATGACATCTTATAGGAACCAGCAGTTGGTCTTACATCAACACGGATGATCTGGGGCTGGGTTTGAGCATTTCTGTATGTCAAAGTGACTTAAATAGAATGCAGTCTGGTGGAAGATGGGGTTGTAGGTGTTTATGCCCCCGTAACCCCCACAGCCAAGCAAAACTACCTCACATTAAAAAGAAAATAACACAAAATAGTCAGGATAACACCCTAGTCTTTCAGAGCAGTCAAATGTAACGTTAATACACGTCTCAAGCAGAGACACACTGTCCTTTCCCCTTGTATTAGATAAACAGCAGCTTTCCTCTTTTCTTTCTTTCTTAAGGAAATGGTAATTGTGTAGCTTGACATATTGCTGAGGCTGTTACAAACAGCCTTCACAACCCTTTCCACTACGAAGCAACCAAAGAAACTTGACAGGAGCATCATGTGTTCGATCACATTTACTACATTCTGTTTATGTTATTTTAAAAGTGCACTTAGCATTCACAAGGCTATATCACTTTTGGAAATGAAGGCACCAAAACCCCTTGCTCTTCACAGCAAAGGGATGGAAGAGGTCCTTCACACATCCTTGAAAGCTCTCTGCTGCTCTTCTGACTCTTGAGCCAAAGACGCAGTGAGATCTCACATGTGGCCATGAGATTTCTGCAGAGGCTGCCAAAACTATGCCCAGAATATTGATTGTTTTCTGTCCCTGAGAAAACAAGAGTGAAGGTCAATCCCACTGACTCATTCAACAAGGGAAAGTTGACAGCCCTGCGGTGGTGACTGCCATCGCTGCCAAACTGGACTCGACTCAGACTAGTTCTCGGTCTTCCTGAAGTGGGAATTTAACCAGTGGCTTTAGTGGCCTGACCTTTACTGGGAAAAAAAAAAGACAGCCAGAAACCTCTCAGCCACCCAGCTCAAAGCCTGTATCAACAACAAACGTGGGTGGAGGGACTGTGTTTGGTTTCCTGTCTGCACCTGGACCCACTGCAGTGGCTCGTGACAGCCATGAGCTCCATCTCATCTCCAGGTTACCCCGCACAAAGTGAGTGGGACTCTACCCGGAGCAGTTCCGTGTACAGTGTTGTGAGTGGCAGCAGAGGCAGCTTGAGAAGTGTTTCATTCCACCTTCTTAGCACACAGAACTGCATTCCCAAGGTAATTCCCATTCATCTACTGTGCACCTGACAATATTGCATTTTAAATTGAGGAATGGCCCTTTGTTTAAAGAAAAGCTTTCTGATTGGCCAGCCCTGGGGTGAGGCAATGCCTATAGTCCCTTGGTTGGGAGACACGACAGAACTGTGGCTGTTAACACTAATCCCTCCAGTGAACATCACACCAGCCCTGCAAACCACAGGACTTGCTCCGATAAGGAAGGAAAACATCAATTTTACTGGTCATCAGGCAGCGTAACCATGGCTGGAATTTTCCGACGAGCTCATCATCCCTAACAGTGGCCAAACATTTGGAAGAAGCTCTTCACAATCCAAAATAAATGTCTACATGTTGAGAGATTAGGTATCGTCTGGGAAGGGATTCCATTTATTTTTTTTTAATCACTTCCAAGTTTTCTTCTTGCACATGAATGTTGTGCTCAGGTCTGGCTGAGCTGCTGGAGGCACATGACTGCCATTTATCAGGACCATCCCACCACGGGCACCACTGATGGTGGATGCCCTGCTTCAGCAGCACTGTCAGCTGCTGCTCCTGGGAGGTCACCATAACGTTGGGATGGTCTGGCCGTATCCTCCACGTCTGGGCCAGGCAATGAGTGACGCAGAGTTGGTATAACCTCAGATCAGAAAGACTCATCAGCTTCACCCTCTGGAGCATAAGACAAAAGCCCTGCAAATACTCACACCCCGGAGAAGCACACACACAGATTGTATCATATTGCCTATTGTAAAGAGGAAGAAATGAGAAATCAAAGACACTGGAGACTTTTATTGTCCTTTTTAACTTCTCTCCCAGCAAACACGGTGCCCATATTTTACAAGGCTACAACACAATGATCTACCACCACTTTTAACGACCAAGCAGTTGCAGAGTTGATCTATAAACTGATGTTGCCATTTAATGTGGTTTCCAGCAAACTGTAAAATTTATAGCTGTAACTAACACCCCCCCTGCCCTTCTCTCTTTTATGTTCTCCTCAAAAAAAAAAACCAAGCTGCTCCACAGCTCTAAAAGGCAATGTGCATAAAATCAATGTGTAACCTGAAGTGAGCTAATTGGGATCATATTCACATACCGTGGATCTGTGGTCTTCTGGTCAATTAAGTAGAGATTAATGTCTGACACTGAATGGATGAATACCACCAAGAAAGAAGGCATAGAAAAATTCTGATCCACAGCTTCTTTCATGAATAATGGCAAAACTGCTGTGCAGAGCAGAGATCCTCTGGGAAACTTCTTCCATGGGCTTCCCCATGCCACCCTTTGCAAACCTCTCAGCTCTTTGCAGGCAGTGTCACCACCATCGTCATGCATGGTGCCACTGCCACCCCTTCTTTGGCATGGCCACCCCTCAACCATGCTGATAAGACCACATGTAAGATCAAATCCACTTCTGCTCAGCTGGCCTGGCCCTTCTCATGTCCCCATTCAAGTGATTAATGGGATTTAAATGGGCTTCACTTCAAGCCCAACACATGGGGGGAACTTTGTCCCAAGTGAACGTAATGTTGGAAAATCTTGGGCACGCACAAGCTCACAGGCTGATTTAAGCTCAATGCTGTGAACGCTTGGAAGAAAAACTGGGGCCTGATCCCAAAGCCCATTAGCCTTTGGAAAGGCTCCCTGTGATGTCAGTGGATTTTGGAACAAGCTTTTGATGCTTTCTGGTAAGAGGTGGTGGAAAGAAAAAAAATCTCCAAGCTTAATTGGGATGGGAGGGCGGGGAGGAAGAAAATGTTTTTAAATGAACACCACCTATGTGGGGGATGCATATGCTTGCTTAAAGTCCATTGTTACCTTCTGGTGAAAACTTCCACATTTAACTGCTTTTGTCTATTTCTTGTAATTTTGATGGGGGTTTTTTGGGGGAGGAATTAACTTTCGTACCTCATGCAAGATCACATTTAAAGTTTTAATCTTATCAGCAGCTTCCTAATGGGAAGGAGGATCCATTTCAAGATGTTTTTCTGCATATTCAAATCAAAACTTTGGCCTCTGCCCTTCTGACACTGCTTCTCCACCACAAGCACAGTCATCTCCAAGCACTGGGAGCAGTGTCAATACCATCAGCAATAGGTGTGTACTGGGAGATTTCTCAGGGAGTTGGGATGATCAGTCCAAAGGGACACAAAGTCTTCTCTGGGTCATGGTGGGACATACCGGGGCTTCAGAGTCAGTACACTGACTCATGAGACAAGACATAGCCTTCAACATCACAACTGCAGTACTTACTGAACCTTGTTATAAGGTGGCTTTGTTTGGAGTGTGAGTGGTGGTTTGGGGTGAGTTTAGGGTGGTTTTTGGAGAATTCTTATGCAGAGCTCATGTCAACACTGCCATGAGTTTTACTGAACAACTGAGCAACGCAAAAGCAGAGGGCTGGATTCTGATGTTCTGCTTTTCACTAACCAGGTGTGAGTCAATGGGTCATAAACTTGATGCTGGAGAGCCATAGTGCTGTGCCATGTAATTATGGTAAGCCACATAAAGTTGGTGGAGGTGGGAATGGAAGAGACCTGCCATATTAAGAAAGAAGAAATTAGGAGCTCTAGTAGTAGGGAAAATGGGATGTATGANACTGAAAGTCTCCTGGCCCAATGCAGTGCAATTATACTAACTTGTTGCTGTGCAAGGATGCAGACACAGGGACCTGTTGTTTCCTGATAGGGCTGAACATGGAAACACTGAGAAACTTGCAAATGCCTCTACAGAGCTATAGGATATCGATAGAGCACCAGATTGCATTTCATTGAGAGGAGTCCTGCTGAGAAGGACTTGGGGGTCCTGGTGGGTGAGGAACTGACCATGAGCCAGCAGTGTGCTCTGGCAGCTCAGAAGGCCAATGGTCTCCTGGGCTCATCAGCAGAGGGGTGGCAGCAGGGACAGGGAGGGGATTGTCCCTCTCTGTCCTTGGGAGGCCCCATCTGCAGTCCTGTGTCTAGAGCTGGGGCTCCCAGCTCAAGGGAGATGTGGATCTGCTGGAGAGGGTTCAGACAAGACCACAGAGATGGTGAGGGGGCTGGAGCACCTCCCCTGTGAGGACAGGCTGAGGGAGCTGGGCTGGGTCAGCCTGGAGAAGAGAAGGCTGCAGGGGGACCTCACCGCAGCCTTCCAGGACTTAAAGGGAGCCTATGGACAGGAGGGGAATCGGATTTTCACAAGAGCAGAGAGTGGTAGGACAAGGGGATGGACTGAATCTGGAGGACGGAAGGGTTAATTTGGAGATCAGGGGAAGTTCTTCATGGAGAGAGAGTAGAGAGGTGCTGGGACAGGCTGCCCAGAGAGGTGGTGGATGCCCCAAGCCTGGAGGTGTTCAAGGCCAGGTTGGATGGGTCCCTGAGCAACCTTGTCTAGCTCCAGGCCTGAAGGTTGGTGTCCCTGGCTGTGGCAGGGGGGCTGGAACTCAATGATATTCAGGGTCCCTTCCAACCCAGACCAGTCTGGGATTATCTATGGTTACACAGGAGGGAGAGCTCAACACTAGCTATACAAAACAGGCTATTTATATGTTCACCACCAAGCTTTCATTAATTTTAATATGTATTAATGGTCACCCTGTATTATTTTGGGAGATTAAAGGTGAGATTCATTTATTTTCCTTAAATATCAAATATGGATCAAGCAAAATAAACCAGATTATTTATTTTTAAGAATAAAAAGAGAAGTGTCAGTTTAACCGAATTCAGACAGAGCAAGGTCTGATCATATTTACAGCATTTATAGGTTTGGAAATCTACAAGGAAATCTACAAAGAAATCTGAGGAAAGCTAAAGCCTTTGAAAACCTAAAGTACGTTAAGTGAAATTCCTCTTGGTAATGTGTAACTATTCCACAGGTCTTGACAAGAAAACCCTTTCAACTAGATGTAAATATTCCACAATCTATTTGAAAATCTCCATTTTAAAGGTGATGCTTAAAACAGGCTCTTTTTTATTTATTTATTAGTGTTTTAAATGCCATCTCTAGATCCTATCATTTCCCTCCAATTTCTTCCTTTTCCTAAAAACATCAGTGTTTCCAAACAGCCACACAAAGGCTTTTGAAACAGAGTCCTTGTGTTGCTTTAAAAAAAGCTCTCAAATATGAACTACGTGAACCTAAATCAAACTGCAGCTACAAACAAACTTACTTCTCACCTCATCTTATTCCTTAGGATTGAAGGGAAAACTATCATAAAGTGTGGCAGCAGAAAAAGTGCAAAAAATAAATCTGTCATACCTGGGAAAATCCATTCATCAAAAGAGGAAAAAATACAATGAAATCCTGAGAAGTTTATGGAATAAATCTGTGACTGATTTGGCTCTCACATTTGATCTCCTTCTGCTACCTTGTCATAGATATTGTGTCCACGCTGCACAACTTGGACACGACAATGGGGTTTTAGTAGCAAATCTATAACTTAATCAGGGTATTACTGGTATTGTAGGACAAAGCCAGTGTCTTCCAAGTGTTTCTGTTTCTAGCCAGAGGGACAGATGCTTGGGAGGGTAAATCAGACATGGTTTGGCTGGTTACACATGACTTTGTAGAAGTGCCATTGATTTACACCACTGGAGTGCCTGGCTCTAATCCACCCTGGAAAAGGCACCTTCAAAGCAAAACCACCCTAATACACACTGGTTCCAGTTAAACACAGTCCTGTTTTGTCCTGGAAGCCAGGATCTGGGATCCCAGGTTTGTAGTGAGCAGGAACAAGTGCCAGGAGAAATGCTCTCAGCTTCAGTTGTTTGGCACAAGAAAACCCCTTAGCCTTGCACTCTGTGATGGTGATGCTGAGGTTGCTGACACACCAGGCTTCAAGGGAGGGTGAGGGGTGGCTGTGAAGGAGCTGACCTTGCAAAGAAGATTGTTTATAGGCATGAACTGGTGCCCTCCTCCAGCCCAGACACCAATGGAGTCAAAGAGCTTCTGTTCAAGCCCGTGAACTGCAGGAAAACTGGAGCCCCCATACAGAGATGTGACTTTCTTGAGTGAGAGCTTGATGACCTCAGACATGAGGAGTTGGTCTTTTGAAGAGGTAATTATGTGACTAGTCCAGAGAAAAATATCTCTGGATTGTGCTGCTCCTGCTCACACAGTGCCAAAGAGATGGGCAAGTGAGTATCTCAACAGGGGAGATGCATTTCAGTGAGTTGTTTATTGGCCAGAGGTCCTGAAAGGCTGTTTCTTGGATCATGCACAAGAATGGAAGCTCCTGGAATCCAGGATGCCATAACTTCAACTAAGAGCATGCAGTAGATTTACCTCTCTGGGGCTACTGGAAGCTTGTCAGTGCTTCAAGTAGTACCATAATTACTGTTTGGTCTCCTCCCACCGTGACTCCCCAGTGACAGTCTCATTTGTGACAACCCTGATGGTGATTACTGATGTCATATAAACAACATATGTTGGCATAACCATCTTTCCCCACTTCTTAATTCACCAGCTTCTCAGTGACCTTTGCAAATGTAGCTGGAATGGGGAAGGAAAATGGTGAGCACTGAGAAAGCCAAGGGTTTTGCCTGAGACATCATCCTCCTCACCGTGATGCAGGGTACACTGGGAAATGCTGACCCAGCCTTGTCCCTTCGAAAGCTGTTGGTCCCCAGTGTTCCTCAGAACATGATGCAGCACAAAAACAGTAAAAAGGTGCCTATGTGGCTAAATTTAAAATAAAGCATCATCTCCTGCCTTCCTGTGCTGAGCACTTGCTCCGAGACGGACATCTCATGTGTGCCAGCACCTTGCCAGCATCTTTTTCTTCTCCCCCCTTTGTTTTGTCTACTCTCCTTGAGACAACTGCCCACCTTTGTACACAGAATTGTTTTAATTCCAGCCACCAGCCAGATAAGACTATCCCAGCTTTTTCTTAGGATTATCTGCTCTGCAATGACAATATTCAGGGTCCCTTCCCACCACTGTCATTGCAGTGCAGTGCAGGGAGGATAGATGCTAATCAGCCATGGCCTTGCTCTACAACCTGAAGCAAATTTCTGCAGCTCTTTTCATATTTGACACCACCCACGTGCTTATTTTTGAGAGTAACACTGACTTTTAATACGGATAGATGGAGCAGTAAGCATGGGAGTGAACCTTGACTGAATCTCTGCTGGCTACTGTAATATAAATTGCATTCTAATGCAGAGCATGTTGGTTTACATCCCAGTTGTAGGCAAATATTTGTATATAGATAAGCTGACGTTTTGTTTAGCACATGCACTCTAATTTCCAATAAAACCTCTAATAAAGAGTTATAAAATGAATTTATTGCTTCACTTCAAAGCAAGGACACGGTGCCACTTCGAAGTGGTATTTGAAGTGTTTAATCCACTTCTATGACACCTTCATACATTTTCTGCAGCCTTTTATTTTTTTAAAGTTATTTTAATATAATTGTGCCACTCTGTTAAAAGGCCATAAAATATTTTAAAGAGCAATGAAAGTAAACACAAATGCTAAAACCCCCCATTCTTCTCTCTTCAACCCACTGCGAGAGGAAGAGACAGAGGATCTAGGCATAGCAAAATTCATGGCAGCTGTGTAAATAAAATAAAAGAGCTCACTGTTTTTCTGTTGATGATGATTCCTAACATCTTGCTATCTAGCAGGAGCCCAAGGCAAGCTACGGGAAGGAAGCAGAAAAGCCGAAGGAGAGCACGCAACGGAGGACGGGCTTTGAACCCTTCCTGGAAATGGGAATCGAAATAAAAGAACAGCAGAGGAAGATTTCCAAGACACAAGGAGCCTTTGTCCAGCAGACTTCACCTGCTGCAGGCATGAATTTGCTGAAGGGTGTTATAACAATCAGCATTAATAAAGATGTGCTCCTCAACAAGCCAGAGCAGGGTTTGGTAGGACAAAACCCCCTGAGATAAACTCCTTTCTCCTCCCCAGCTTTCATTTACTTTCTGCAGACCTCAGAGTTGAGCTCTGTGCTGGGCACCTGCTCATGGTGCACTGAAGTTTTAGAGGACTTAAAGAAGACATGACTCAATCAACTATATAGTTCTTCTCAGCTCACCCAGTGATATCACTTGGTGTAGGAAGGGAAAAGTCTAGTCTATCTGCAAAACTGAAGCTCAAATAGGGATGAAAATGGTGAGAGTCTTTCAAAAATCTGATTAATGGCTGTTGATGCTACTAAAAATAGAGAGATAAAAACCCCTGCCAAAATGGGTTTATCTCAGGGAAATTGGATTTTGAATGCCGATGGTCTCTGCAGAAATACACAACAGTTCTCATAAAAGAAAATCACAGATTCTGAGCCAATATTCCTACTTTCTGAAAAATTTCCTGACTGCAGTGAGTGTTCCTTCCCCTAAGCCGGGCCAACACAGGGAGTGCAGCACCTTCCCATGCTGAGACAGCCTGCAATCAATGGCAGCAATCACCATCTCCCTCAGTCTAGGGCACAAAGGAGGTGGTAGAGATGCTGTCAGCTCTCAGCCCTCCTATCTAATTAACAAATAAGCAAGCAGCATGGGCTACTGTGTTTATACCATCCTAAAATCTGAATTTGCTGCTAGGTCTACAGGTACAAGCTCACACTCTGGTTTACTGCTTGGGAGGAGTGCAAAGCCCCATAATACAGCTTGTGGTTAGGGTTCAGCAGTAATTACACAGCAAAACCTCCCAAATGGCCATGTATGGTGGATTTTTTTTGAGATGTCAGACATGTCATGGAGAGACTTCTTTTGCATGGTGTTGGTATGAACTTCCCATTACTTGAAGGCTGTTTCCCCAGTGAGCTCTTACAATTGCAGTGTTTCACAGATGACAGGGGTGATGGCAGAAGTAGCAAGGAATTTGCTGTCAAAAACCAAGCTGTGAAAGCAGTGTGGAATAAGTTTGGGAGAACTGGGGTGAAGGAAAGCTTAGTGGGAACAAAATCTAGCTCAAGTTGAGCTAAAAGTTCAACTATGAGCATCATAGGGGCTCCTTCAAGAGGTGGAGCTCCTCCTAGAGCTGGAGACCTTCTGGCTCATATTAGAAAGGCTGCCCAGGTAAGGAAAAGTAGCAGGATCCTGCCTGCAGTGTATGCAGTGAGCCCCACAGACCTTGGTCAGCTGGAGGGAATCTGCCTTGTACAGCCTCCATCACCCCACTGCACCCACAGCCTGCCCCACACCAGGCAGGGCACACAGCTCCCCTAACTCCTAACAAATAGTTACAGCACACACACATCTACACAGAGACCCATGTGTTACATGAACAAAGCACTCAACAATGTCATTCTGGAAGTGACTTCATTTGGTCTGAGACCTTAAAGCAGGATTTGGTTGTATTTATTTCTTTTTTTTTCCCTGTGATTTCTTGTCCTAGACAACCTACTTGCAGCTGCGAAGCGCTGATGACTCCCTTTGCTGAGCAGGCCTTCTCCCGAGAGCCTTCTTTCAACCATCTCCATTGTAACGATCTGGATTTTGCATTTCCGCCGCCGCACTGACGGATGGAGATCCAGGTCCTGGAGCCACTACAATGAGCATGGGGCAGAAATCACAGCCAAACCCACCAGTGCAGCTCACTAGCCACTGATTTATTTCCCTCCGTGACCTCCACGTGGCTGCGGTCCAGGCGTTAGCCCACGTACCGCTGGAATCCTGCACATCGTTTCGGGGTCTTTACTCATCGTTTACTAGGCCGTGCTCTCTGAGTTGTCAGTACGGTTTCCAGGAGGCTCTCTCTCTCACTGTGCTCAGTGGGGATTTGGCCACAGCTTTCAGGAAGGACAGCAATACTGAAAATACTCAAGTTGTCCAAGTTACTCACTTCAGTGTGTCTGTAAGGTCGGCATACGGAAAATTATTTGTCATTTCCTTGCAGACACTATTTTCAAAGGAGAGATATATCATTCTGGCAACAGCACTGCACCGTGATTTAATAGTTTGTTTACCTCTCAGCCCAGCTCTGCTGTAGTAAGTTCAGGAATCTGGCTCCATCACTTCTTCCTACCCTTTTTTTGTTAAGAAGCACGCAGCTCTGGTCAAGCTTGTTCCTTGAACGAGATCCCCTGACAGGAGTGAACCCTGGATACCAAGGGGAATGGGGGTTTGCAGTCCTCATCCAGTGGGATGAGGTTTGAAAGCCTAGGCTGACTCCATCAGCTGAAGAGATTTGGAGGTGGGACTCCATCATATCATTTCATTGTCAGGAAACTGTCAGTTATAACATTGTCAGAGGAGAACATTGCTGTGGGAGAAGCTTTCTGGGGTAAAGAACTCATGAAAATGAGTCTCTTCACTCCTGTTAGTAAGTGGAGGAAGGGATATGAGTAGAGTCTCTTTCTGAGCCAACAGTTTTCTCATTTTCTTCTAACTCCAACAGCCTTAGGTATCATATATATCTATTGTTATAGTGGCTCTCACACCTGGCACACAACTAACCCAGCCAACAAGGAGAGGTTGAAAACCAACCCTGGACCTTACCACCAATCCTGACAACAGACATCCATTGACACTCCATTTCCCCAGCCAGCTCACTGGTTTCAATAAGTGAGAGCACAGACAGATTTATATATGCTTTTAGGATGTTCCAAAGCAGCAAGAGCTCTCATTTTACTCTTCTTCTTTTTTTTTTTTAAGAGGCAGAATATTTTGTTTTCTATATTTTATATGGTGCACAAGGAACCTGGTCTTGTGAGGGTTTGGGGGTGTTTTGCTTCATTGGAGTTCAGCCCCAACATGTGTATTGAGCCCCAGATTTGCTTTGAATGGAAGCTGAGGTGCTCAGAAGCTCTGGGGTGCAGGAGAAGCATGGATGTAGTCAGATCCCTCACAGGAGAAGTGAAATTACATCTTTGGAAAGAGAAACAGATATTTCAGAGCTGAGACAGAAATTCGTTAGAAATAAAGGCGGAAGATCATGATGTCCAAGGTTGTGAATGGAAGAAGTTAAATAACTTCTCTCAGCCCTGACAGGCCAACAACCTCCTCCACCAAAGCATTAAAGATGTCTTTTCACAAAATAAAAAAAAATGTGATTTTAGGGCTTGAGAGAGCTCTGTCTCCAAGAATTCTTTTGTCCATTTGCCCAAAAGTCTCAGTATCAGTTACAGGCTGTGAAACACTCAAAGCTTTCTGGGGTCTCGTAGCCAGCAGATTCCCTCTCTCTGCTTCCAAGGATTATTTTTTTCCCCATTAGAATACGATTTTTGGACAATTTCCCTTTCATCATGCACAAGTGTAACAGATGATCTCTCACTAAATTATTTTAGAAATGCATTTATGGAGTCTGTTGTCTGGGATGTAGAAGCTCCATCTTTTCTATGCTATATATTATCAAGTATCATTAGCAGTGTCCAGAGCATGAAAAACTGACTTTGCAACTGAGGAAAACCTTCCACCACTCAACCCAAACACTCTGTTATGCATCATCTGCGCTGTGCTCGTAACCTGCTCTGTAATCATAATCACCTCAAGCACCTCTTGCACATGTAGGATAGAAAGCTACTACTGATACCAACTGGAGGAGCTGCTTCTGTAGCTCAGGTGACAAAAGCTTTCAGATTTGGTCACAGATCCCATGTCTGCTTCTGACCATTTGCAGCAGCAGACCCGATGCCGTTGATGATATACACCACTGTGATGCCACCTGATGACATCTTTGGAAAAGTGATGGCTTTCTGCAAAATGGTTGTGATGAAAGAGAAGGGCCCTGGCCATGAGTGTGCTCACCCTCCTGGTCTCTGGGTGCACAGGTTGGTTGTGTCCTGCCTCCTTTCTGGGAAACATGCCAAACACACTTTGTCTCCCACGTGTATCCTATTTTCCTGGGAAAGGAGTGCGTCATGGGACACTTCATGAGATCTCTTGGTGTAGACAAGCTTTGGACATGAGCTTGGGACCTCACCATGCTGAATCATTAGTGTCATTTATGCTTTATTCATTGCACTGGAGTCAGACAAGGGAAAGTGGTTATAGGGATTTATTACAAAGAGAACAAAAAGAAACCACGGTCCCAATGCTGTAAAATGGGTAGCATGGAAAATACACTGCCCTGAGCCAACCAAACACTTAAGCCAATACTTAGTGTTCTCTTTGTGCTGAAAATTGTGCATGTTTAGGCATCTGGCCCTGGACACTGAACATCTTGGGCAACTCAGCTCCCAGCACTGCTCAGGACATTCTTTGGGGTTTACAAGGAATCTTTATTGAAGTAGTACATGATGATAAGCATTAATAGAAAGGACATTCCTCTCCCAAAACTTTAAAGAGAAACCATTCATTCCTGTCACAGAAATGTGTGCAATGTGAATTTATGGAAGGGTGGGGCTTGAGGGAGAAAGGACAGAGGTGAAAACCTGGGGGAATGGTGTTAGAAAGAAATCTAAGCTGTATATTGCATTGTGTAGCTTTAGAGAAGCAAAGCCATCTGCCACTATTAGCAGCATGACCAGGTTGATCATCCTGTCCTCAGCTAATGGCCCATGTGCTGACCACTGCAGATGCTGCAGGGCATGGTCATTTCCTTCCCATTTCCTTCTCCTCTCTTGTCCTCCATCCTGTCCCAGTGCTCCTTGGTCTCAGACCTGTCTGTCATGCTGCTGCCCCCTCCTGCTGGATGGGCTGAGCATAACCGTCCTTCAGTGGGCAAGGACCAGGCATGCCTGCGAACATGGCGTGGTGGGAACGGGAACATTGCCTCCACATCTGAGGCTCATCTCACTGCTGCTGCGAGGAAAACCACTTCTGCAGGTCACACAATGGGTCCTGTATCTCCAGACATGTTGCCATCCCCGGGTGGTGGACACAAGGATGAGTGCTGCAAGACCTCTGGCCACATGCCACCGCCCTGCGAGAGCCAGGCCGTTGGAGCATCAAGCCCAGTGCCAAGAGCTTGAAGGGAGAGGAATCAGAAAGGCAATTAACCAACAGCCTCAGACAAGAATAAAATGCTCCATTTGTCTTTATTTTAATGTCATTGATCCAAGCCAGAGATGCAATGATTTCCAGTGCAAAGGTTTATGGGTGTTATCTCTGTTGCTGGTGGAAACGTCTCTCTCTACTTCAGAGTGGGGCCATGCCATGCTGGTGCAGTTTATCTTCTGGTGAAGCTAGGGACTTGAAGGAGATCACTTTAACAAGGGGTTAGTAAACTTCACAGTTGTCTGCAATATTTTACTGGAGGTTGGAGAGACTGTTCAAACATCTGTTGGGACGAATAAACAAACAGCCTCGCCACGTCGGTTATAGCTGACTCACAGTTTTTGTGAAGGACGTGATCAATGGACTTAAATTACAATTTGAAACTGCAGGCAAACTTCTAGGGCATGACATATAAGGCAAGTAAGAGCATATGAAGGGTGCAGAGGCTCCATGTGATCGAATTCTGGCCCTCTCCATTGCATCCAGACTTTAATACCGCATCCCAGAGGGGAGACTCAGTGGTGGTTGCTTTTCAGAATAAACATTCTGGGTCAGAACAAATGATTAATACAGCAGAGATCAGGGAAAATATACCTCTGTAAGCAGTAATGTCTTACAGCTGGGAGAGGAACTGTGTGTACCAAGGACCCTCTGCCTGTGTCCAAGCATGCCCCACTCACAGAAGCAAATCAGCAACAGGGAATTTCCTCACTTGGGAGAAAATATTCATAAGGTTTCCTTCTAAGTACTGAAATGTCCAATAAATTTAACTTAATCCATATTTCCCTGGAATGAAGAGGGAGAATATAGACTATGGTAAGAAGTTAAATGCAAGAGGAACCAAAAGGGTCATCAGTGAGATTTCTTACACGGATAACAGAATGAACTACAGTAGAAAACCTTAACTTTGCTATCAGCCACTGGAGAGAGCATTTAAAATATAGGTTCTGCCTGCCACAACTTTCCAGTGTAATGTTATTGTAAGAATGTTGCACAAATACACAGGTATATCCACAGAAATACAGCTATTTAACAGTGAAAAACATGCATCACCCAAGTAAACAGTGAAATATGTGGGGTGCAAAGGCACTGGCGATGTTATCTGTTACCCGAGTGCCAGCCCTGCTAGCAGCTGGGATCACAAGCTCCATGTGGGCTTGAGGTCAGCAGAAGAAGCCCATAGGGGTAACCTAATAGCTCAGTATAAGCAGGCATGGTTTTCACTGTACAAAGGGCAATTTCATGGCCATCTCTCTTGGAGAGCTGGTGGGATTTGGAAGCGGGACTGCTATTTGTGTCATTGAAAACCTCCCCTGTCATATTTAGACAGAATGGCAACAGTGTTTGAAAAGAAAACACAAGCTCAAAACCAGGCAAAAGTGGAACCTGCTTTAAGCTAATGCTGTCTAAGAATAGGAAAGTGTGATTTGAACAAGAGGAAATTCATCACTGTTCACCCATGGACCAACATGCCTTTGACTAAACCACCTTTATCAGTGGTAGGGGCTGCAGGGGCATCACTCAGATGTCTGGTGAGCTCTCAAGGGACATGAACCTTGCTTGGTGCATCAGGACACTCCAGAAGCTACTGGCATAGTGACTGGGGATATATGTATGTATCCATATCCTTCCTAAAGAAAATAGAGCAGCCAACAGACTCATCCCTCTCATCCCTTCAAGCTTAGTATCCTTCTTGTGTTAAGGAATGAACGGCATTACCAGGAAAAACCTGCATTTCTCTTTGCAAAGGCGACTTTGCTCATTTCCCTGGCAAAAGCCAGGCATGCAAAGTCCTTTTTTTTTCCCCTGGAGATATTTGCTCTTTCAATAGATTTCATAACATTTAATAATCTTGTTGTGTTAGGTTGGGTTTTTTTCAAAGAAAACAGGGCTTTTCCATCTAAAAGGTTGCTCCTTGCAGAGGAAGACTGCTTTTTGTTTTTCATGGAAAAAAAAAAACAACCCAGCCTGGGCTATGGCAGCAGGTCTTTTAGGAAATTTAGAGGCTGATTCTTGTTGCCTTTGGTGCCAGGGGCCTCATGTCTCCAGCAGCTCCCCATTACACGTTGGACATCACCTTCTTGCCCCTTGCACAAGGCTTCCCCCACTGCTCAAGGATATGAAGGTGTCCTTTGTGTCATGGCTTTGCACCCTGGGTGAATATCAACTCCTGGGTCTTAAATTATTGTCCCAAATCTTGCTGAGAATCGAACAACTGGCTCAATAACAGGAAGCTGGGAGCTGGCAAATTGCTGTTCTTATAATCAGAACAGGAGGCTGAGAGAAGGAGTTGTATTTTGGCAGTGATAGCTAATTTCCACATCTCATTAAAACAACGTGGCTTATTCATATGTTTTTAAGGCTGTTTTTCGTTTAAAGGATAATAGAGCAGGTGCCCCCTTTTATGAGGCACTAATCCACTTTGGCTAAGCAGTTTGCATTGGTGGAGGAAGCAGAATTACTCAAAGTGTCTGGGTAAATATGGTGCCAGTCCTGTATCCCTCTGATACCAGGCTCTTACGGGAAAAGGGATGAAACACGTCACTTCCATGGTGTGTCTCTGGGCTCAGCTCCGAGACGGCGCAGCCACTGTCCCAGGAGCCCTTTCATCATGCACGTCCCCTGCATTGTCTTTTTTCCCAGAAGAGGCTAAACATTTTGATGTGGGTGTGACTGAAAAAGTCACCAGAAGGATAAATATGGGTTTATGCAGTCAGGGTCCAGGCATGTACCCGATCACTGCGCAGTGCAATGGGTGATGGGACCTGGCCCAGTCACCCTTGCACATCCCATCTGTGCAAAAGTGATGTTGTGTGACCAGTACCTGAAATAACACCATCAGTTGAGTCTTTTCTTAGAGCTGGGGCAGTTTAGAGGCAATTCAGGTCTGCAGAGACTTTTCTGCTTCCCTTGTTGGTAAAGGCCTTTCCCAAGAGGGCAGAAGAACACGTCTTCTAGAAGGAAAATGTGTAAAAAAGCTGATTTCTTGAGTACATCATGACTATTCCTAACAACAGTCATCCCCAGTGGAAAACCCGGCCTTCATCCTACCAGGCTGCAACCCCACCAGGAAGGGGGCTGAGAGATGCAATAGGCAGCAAAAGCACTGCACAACTCACAGGGTGTTCTACAAAGCTGGATCAAAGCTCTGAGCAGAGACACATCAGTGATAAGAGAAGCACGAGTGACCAAACAGAATGACAGTGGGACAGAATGAGCACGCAACATTTGCAGACTTTCTGGAAGAAATTCACTGAAGGGAGAAGGGTGTCTTTTGACTGAACTTGAGCTGGAGGCTTTTTGTGAGGTTGGTGGGGTTGTTTCTTTGCTACAACCCCAAAACCAATGGTCTTGGCAGCCTCTTGCTGCAAAATAGTACAACTCACTAACTGCACAATAGAAAACACATGAAAAATTGGTGTAACTTTCATCCAAACAGGGACTTTATCCTTTGAGTTATGTTTAATGATAAGTGGAGGCCAAGAGTGTGTTTATCAGTCACTTCCATAGCATGATCAGTATAAAAAACATTTGGGATGAGCAAGGAGGAAGTTCTGAAGAATCAAACTTCTCCAGTTTTATATGTGAACTAGACAGCTTAGCACACAAGGGAGCCTGGTCTCTGAGGTCCAGCACCTTTTGCTAGACTATATGTTGACTGTACGTACAACGCTGTAAAATATCCTGTCTGCTTTATCTTGGGTGGAGCAGTAACGGAAGGAAAGTCACAATGGCTCTCCTCCCTTTATCAAAATAGCCTGTGCCTATCTAAGAATCTAGGAGAAATTAATAATAGTGATCCCTTGGGATTTGGGCTGCTGCTAGAAGCCAGTGGGTGACATGGTGAATCTGCATACTTGAATGGCATCCAAGCACTTAACACCCTCCGTTTTGGACACCGTGTCTGTGCTGCATCCCTCCAACCAGTTCCTGTGCAGCCTCATAAAATAAGTAAACACAGCACTCTAACTTTAAAAAGCCTCTCCTTCCCTACACATTTATTTTCTAATATCCTCTGCCACTCTCCTCCCAAAGCAGATCCAGCACCTTCCAGTCTGCAGCCCCCAGAGTCCCCACTGCTGCTGGCGAACGGCACCTTCTGCATGTCCTTGATGTAGAGGTGTTATGGCCTGGCCACACAATGTCAGGTTACACCATGAGAGAATCTGACCCTTTGTACTCTTCATTTCTTTTTTTTCAGCAGCTGAAGGATATCCCTGCTGAATGGCTCATTGCACCTGGTCACTTATTTGCTCATATTTAGTGAATGAATTTCAGCATTGAGTGTCTGTGCATTTCCCAGATTTAAAAATAACAATACAGAATTGCTATTCTCCAAGGGAAGGAGAACAGAGAATAAACAGTAAGAAGAATAACAGCTTGACTTGCCATCAGATTCCTCAGCAAAATGCAGAGCAAAATTTGGAGACAATGAGAGAAAGGATAATATGGCTGAGTGACCACAGCCAAACCAGTGAGGTGCACACACCACAGGCACACGAGGGTTGGTGGTGCTTGGTGTGGAGGGAGGAAGCCAAGCAGAGAAATCTAGTGGGTCAAGTTAATAAACAACATGGTATCAAAGAGGGAAAAGCTTTCTCTAAAAGTGAGAGACAAAAGCGGGCTCTTCAGGTAGGTCACAGGATGTAGGGGCACCAACGGGAACATCTACCCTGTGTGAATGGGATGTCAAGAGCTCAGAGGTGGAATATACCCTCTAATTTAAAGGCCACTGGTTCTGCCTAAATTACTGAAAGTCAAGTCCCAGGAATCCCTGAACAAGCCTCAGCTGATGCCATCTGACCTGAATTTACTTCTAAAGCTGTGACTTTCTCATTGCTTTCTCCAGGCTCCTGAGTAAAAGCGTGGAGGTGACCAAGTTTATAGGCAGCAACAGGCTGCCACATGGCTCTGGGTGTTCTATGGGGGTGCAGCATCCCAAGAAGGAGAGAGAAAAAAACAAGGCATATTTTCTGATGATTTATGCAACTGATATGAAATATTTGTTGTACATTTCCTTTGGGACGTCTTGTGTTTCAAAACCTGTGATACCAGCTGATAATGATTTACACATTTATTTTGAAACACTGCAGACCAACGCTAATTGGAAGCACGTTCTGTTTGACTAAGCAGGTACAACAACTCTAAAATATTCACAGTCATTTAGCAGGCTTCTGCAATGATATTAATCAAAGCACTTTTTCTAAGCTAAGAAAAAGTCAATGCAGCAGTTACTGGGTATGATGTACAGTAAAGCAACTGTCATCCAGGACCAGCCAAAGAGATTTTTCTTTTCCAGGACTGTTACATTTTCATTGAAAAAAAACCAAACCAAACCAAACCAGCAACAACAAAAAAACCCAAACCAAACCAAACCCCAAAACTTTCAACTGGGGCTAGTAAATTTTTCATCATCAGATGAAAACTTCTAGTGATTTTAGGAAGTCAGTTTTTTTCTCCCCACAGAAAGCAGGCATTTTCATTAAAAAAAAAAAAAAAGGTACTTTAAGTTATAAGCCTAGCTGGAAATTAGTTTTTATACATATTCTTTCTAGGCTCTCTGGCAATGGTGTTTCATCTACAAATATTAACTCATTGTGCTGTGTCCTAACCCTAACACTAGGAGTTGGATGGAGAGTTCTGTATCCCTTACAGAGATGAAGAAATTGAGACACAGCATTATGGCACCAGCTGCTACGAAGCAAGTGTAGCCTTGAGCCCAACATTGTTCATCATCATCATCATCATTATAGCACCCTGCACAACCATGCAAGCAAGGCTGAGACTACTGCCTGAAACGTGGTGCACAAAGGCACATGAGGAAGCCATTAAATCTCTTGGTACAGGATTTAATATGATATACAGCAGGTCTGTGGTGACTGTCGTTACACAGAAAAATAATTAACATTCAGAGCTGGGACAGGAATCATAGAATCATAGAATCATAGAATTTTTTAAGGCTGGAAATGACCCCTAAGATCATCCAGTCCAACCATTAACCTACCACCACCAAGTCTATCCTTAGACCATGTCCTCAAGCACCGCATCTACCCGTCTGTTAAACACCTCAAGAGATGCGGACTCAACCACCTCCCTGGGTAGANGGCCTGTTCTCCAGAAACACCCCCAGCTCCCTCAGCCTCCTCGTAGGGCCTGTTCTCCAGACCCTTCACCATCCTCGTTGCCCTTCTCTGGACATGCTCCAGAACCTCAACATCCTTCTTGAAGGGAGGGGCCCAAGGAAGGCACAAAGACAACCCTTAAGATGGTGCATTAAGCATAGAAAACTGTGACAGAGCTGTGCTCAACAGCCCTTGAAGTCTGAGGGCACCAACAGTATAGATTTTATAAGAGAGCAGAGAGATCTACTTTAAATTCTTCCACTATTTTTATAGATAAACAGATAGAAATTATATACTCAGGTGTGGATGATGTAGGCATCCTCTGTGTGGGTGGAAATGGATTCTGAGAACTCCTCCATGGGCATTACTGTGTACAGCAACAGCTGCACTGAGCCTCAGGTTGGTGTGATGAAGGTGAGGGAATGGTCACCATAAGACTTTCGATCTTACAGTCTCAAACCTGACACCCCAAGCTGTTCGTGTCTAGTGACATGACCCACCCCTGTCACAAAAATGGCGTTTTCATGGCAGCATTCAGTGTGGGGAAACATTTGCTGATTTCAAAGCAGGAGCTGGGGTTTTTCTATTGCCTTATCTCACAAAATATTTGGTGGAAAAATAAAAGGGTTTTTTAAAAATGATTTATTCTAATTTTTCAGGTGTCAGACATTGCTTCCTTCTCCAAATATAAGAAAAATATAAGAAAAATAATGTGGTGGTTTCTATTTTTTTTTTTAACATCTAATTCCAGCCATGTGGAGATGTTGTGTACCTGGCAATCATTGCTTTGCTATCTAACAAGCTGCTGATGAGTGTTCACAATTGCCTGGAAGCATTTCAATCACGCTCTTGCAGGAGAAGAGTTCAGCACAGTTTCACAAGGGTACTCCAGCATGAAACTTTCCTACCTGGCTAAGTTACAAAATGGGCCTTTCTCACACACCACGAGGAGATTCAATACACTGGTGAAACCTCTTTAGCCACACAGGTTGGAGGAAGGAGCAGGGAGTCAAGGGGATGTCAGGGCAGATCGCGCCAACGCAAACACACATGCAGAGATGTTAAGTAAACAGGGAAAAAAAAATTCCTATGTAGAGGCTTAATTGGTTCCTGTGTGGATCTATGACAAGGAATCCACTGGCTTAAAAAAAACACCCAAACAGGTTGTTTGGTACTGCTGGGCTGGCTTGATGACTTGGAGAAACACAGAGACATCTCTAGCAAGGGAAATTTCCATGCAACAGAGTTGTGAGGACATCCTGGGCTCCCTCTGCCATGGCTTTTTCCAAGAAAAACAGCCGGCAGCCCAAACCCCCAAACAACCTACACCTCAGAAACATAAATAAAACCAAGGAAAAAGAACCTTTCGTAAATTTGGGAAAGCAGGGAAAGGAGCAGCCTAGCTGAAGGCACTGCAGAAGAAGTCCAGCCTGCTGTTTGTTCACTGCACCAGAATAAATGCAACAAAACTGTCCCAGGGAGCAAGAGATTTGGATGGCTAGAGCACAATGACAGCCTGTTCCCCTAAATTGGAGTTTTCATGTGGAATTCATCACCAGAGAGTAGGAACTTTCCATTTGAAAGCCAACAAGGAGATTGGCAAAAGTCCTTCCCAAAGAAGAAAGGCACTGTGCACTCCTGGTCCCTTGGACAATGGATGGAAGTCCATAGGTTAGAGTGTCTATTTCCAGACACAACAAAAAAGCCTCTCCAGACAAAGGGTCCTCTCAATGTGACACAAGTGGTGGTGAGCATAGGACCATAAGTGCAGCTGACATCAGTAAAAACATTCTCCTGGAAAATCAGCATAGGCTCAAGTACTGTGCCTTTAAATAATAAGCTCTGCTCTTCCAGATGATTTTAATAAGCCCAGGCACATGTGTTGTAACCCCTTGATGCAGTACAATATGAATAACCAAATAAAAGATCTCTCCAGATTCTAAGATTTACTGTTTGCGATGGGAAAAGGCCAACCAGATGACATCATTATACTTCAAATGTGAATTACTGCCAAGTTTGGTAACACTAAACTCGAGAAATTGATCCTCGATGTTTTTGCAGAAAAAAAAAATGATTTTTGGCTTTGGTGGTGATTTTTTCTCTTGTTATTTATGTAACTATAATGCTTATGTTTAGCAAATGAGATTTTACTTAAAACTAGAGCCAGGGTACCTTATCTTACAGGTTATTTGTTTTCAGCCATCTGCTTAGCTGGAAATAGTTGAGTTTGACAATTTATGGGTTAAAGAGTCAATGGAATTGTGTTGGGTGATTCACAAAGCCAAATCAGGAAAAACTGCACTTGGCTTGGGTGGGAGTCTGACTGATGAGGGTGTCCGGATCTTGGTCCCTGTCTGGAAGATGTTGCTTACTTTGCCTCTAAGGAAGAAATCTCCATACATGTGTAGCAGTAACACCCTTTCCATGTAAGACATCTGCATTTCTGGAAGCAGGAAGCCATGACACTCCAGCAAGCATGGCCATACTACATCCCACATCTTCCTTCAAAGACTCTGCATCTCCTCATGGATAGTCCAAACACCCCTTCAAACGAGGTCCACTAAATACTGCTCAGCCAACTAAACAGATCGAGCCCCAGAGAGGTTAAGCCACTTGCCCAAGACTGCAAAGTGATTCACAGGCAGAGCTGAAACCAAAAACCACAAAGCTCTTTTTCCCACACCCCTGCACACCACTTCTTTCAGTCTGTTTGTTGATGATGTGAGAAACAACAGTGGCAGAGTTTTGCACTGCAGACAACGCTGCTTTTTCTGTTGTTGTCGTTTGGTGGGGTTTTTCTTAATTGTTTAAATTGAGCACTTACTAAAAATCCTGTTTTCCTCCAAAGAAGAGGATTCTAAAATTTCAAGTTGTGGCAATGTTTGCAGACAAATCCATATCTTTAGGGCCAGGAAAATGTTCTATTTTTACAGCATACATCAGTATACTTGTTAAAGCAGCCATATATATATATATATACACACACAGAGAGTTATGTTGGATCTGTTTTCCTCAGAGAGGAAGCCCCAGGCTGTCCAACTGCAATTATTCTTAAAAATGTGCAGCATGGCACCTGTGAAATGCACTTAGTTTACCAGTTACACCAGAAGAGGTCTTAAAGCTCGGTGCCATGAATACTTCGGCGCAGAGATGCCCGGAGGAAAGCAGTGCCCTGATGCATCTGCTCTGTTCAACCCTTAAACACCAATCCCCATCCTTGCTGCCAACATAGAGTGCCATGAGCTGCTCTGCCCTTCAGCTGGCTCCAGGAGCTGAGACACACCAGGTCCAGCTGGTCTCCAAAGCCTGTAGACCATCAGTAGTGCTGCCCCACTGGTATTTTTCTTGCTGATGTTTGTTGGCAATAGGTAAAGGTCCTCATAGGGAACACAGCGTTGACAAAGGGTTGGTCTGAGATGACCTCCTTTGGCAGAACCATGAACTCCAGCCCATCATGGAGGTGATGGTAAGCACATGGTGGACGTGGCAATGGGAAAAGCACCTGGAACATTATCTGCAGCCTGGGAACAGCAGCAAGAAGCAGAGGACGAGGCCAGAATAAGCACAGGAACAGAGAAACTCCAAAGGGACATTTTTGGGGCTAAGGGCTGGTTGGGAACAGCACTTGGCTCTCTGAGTAAGTAGAGTCTTTCCGGCTCTTTGATTCCTTGTGTGCAGAGGGAAGTAAGACTTTGTAGCTTCCCATGAAGAAGAGCCCATACCACCACCAGCTCTGACTCCAGCCAGGCATTCCTCTTTCCACTAGCCAAATCAAGAAAGAAAAGGAAAAAAGAGAAAAGTGCTAAGCTTATAAAAGTTCTAAGTCTTTCCGGTTACAGAAAAAACACCGTCTGAACTGTGGGTGAGTTCAAACCTAGAGAGCTTTTAGTAGGACCAGTTGTGAAGGAGTTTGAGGTGGAGCAGTTTGCACACCTCATCACAGACCAGGACCTGGGCAGGAGCTGTGGCTACTTTTAGTCAGGCCAGCTGGCATGGAGACATCCAGGTCAGCTACATGTGATGCAGCATCACACCCTTAGATCCTCTTAGCCTTAGATGCAGGTTTGCCCAAAACTCACAACTCAACGAGTTTTGGGTGGCCCAAAGAGCTTTCTGTTGTCAAAACCAAACCTGAGGGGAAAGGTTCGGGGGTGACCAGCTCTTGAACATGGAAAGAAGTACAAATATTAACTGATGTTTTTTTTAAATGGATTTTGTTCTGCCAGACATGCTCCACAGATCACAGCAGATGGAGATCTGGTGTGAGGGAAGTAGAAAAATCTCTGCCCTCGCACTCCTTGCTACACTCCTGTGTTTTCTAGTCGTTAAATTCCTGGTAGATATGGGAATGAGGCAAGCTAATTAACAGCCACATGCTTTAACCAGAGAGTGTCAATGCACTTATGTATTTCACAGAATGCAGAGTCTACTGTGGGCTTGTCAAAAACATCCCCATAAAAAATCCTGGATACATACATCCAAATGAACTGGGACACAACCCCAGAAAGTACAAAGAATTAATGCATGACAATAAGTAAAAGGTCCCTGCATTAAGAGACATCAGGGACACTTTTTCCATCCAAAGTTTTATTTTTAACTCGGTGTGTGGTGGAAAGAGGCCGGGTTTGCTGACATGGCACATCGCAACGGGAAAGGCCATCAGATGTGAGAAGGACCAAGAACCTCCCAATGAGGGGTAGATGAAGGAGATACAATGAAGCCCTAAGTGGCAAGCACTGTCCCTTTCCAACAGCATCTCCTTTAGTCCTCCTACCCATGAATGGACCATATATATCCCAGTACCATCCCATAAAAACCATGATGTTGCCTTCAAGTGCTGCCCAAAACCACATCTGGGATGATGAAGGAAGGAAGGAAAGGCAGGAACCCAGCTTCCCAAGCCAAAGTCCTCATGCACCTAAATTCTGGTGGTGGGAGAGTAAATCTTAGGCTAAATGAGCCAGGGACCACTGCAGGAGGGTGTTTACAACCAAGAGGATGCTTCAATTTACTACAGCCTTTGTGCTTATGACAGCTTTCGGATTCATTTTATTTTACAAATAATTATGGCTGGTTGCCCAACTTTGAACTTGGGCCGGGTGGTGCTCTGCATTTCAGCAGAAGCCTTGTGCTTAGTGGAGTCCAACTAAAACATGTAATGTGGTCAGAAATGTGTTTTTCCTGTTTTAAGAGGAGCAGCAAAAGGAAACTTGGAGGAGCTTCTGGTCCTTTTTTCACCCCTCTCTATTGGATGGCTTGAAAAATGAAAGAGAATCTGTTTCTGTGTGAATGTATCCCTTGGATATTTTTGAAACACATTATTTAGAGCTGCACAGAGAATAGAATTTTTTTTTTATCTGCCAAACCAGAAAAATCAGGAAAAAAAGTTCATTTCAGATTGACTAATCTACTTTGTGTGACTGTAAATGAACAATTCTGTTGCATTTTCACTTTGGACTGTTCTTTTCTTAGCCTTTAGAAAGCAGTTGGAGCTGTTTATTCAGGGGGTGGGGAAAAGGAATTTTCTAATTGAACAGGGGGAAAAAAATCTGTTTAAAAAAGGCAAATAAAATATATTAAAGTTATTTAATTTTCTCCCTGGTTTGCAGGTGAAACAGTCTGGAAGTTGCCTGAATAACTTGGCAGCTCAAAAGAATCTTTTAGCAAATTCTCTTTTCAGACAAAATTCCAGTAAACTTCCAATAATATTTCAGCATAAGGAGATTCATGGGGTAATGTTTCCCAGATAAATGTGCCCTTTTATAATTAAAAAAAAAAAAAGCAAAACAATTTTTCAGGGTTGTCTTAACTAGTGATGTCAAAACATTGAAACCACACAACATTAAGGGCTCGGTAGAGGACCTCCAGTGAAAACTCACCAGCCTGAAATAAAAACATGGCCTGAGTGAAAACCCTTCTGCAACACAATTTCCTTTTGGGGTCACACACAAATCAGATACAGATGCAGCAACATCTCTTCTCCTTGGGGGTGTGGAGCTGTGGCTGGCTGCAACGTAGCCCACCTTGATTGCCAAGGAGTCTGATGTTTGAGCCTCAGCGTGATCATCTAACACCATCTGCCTTACTCATGGTTGCTCCTGCTATTGTCCAAGCAGTTTATTTTGGAGAATTACAGGTGAAATACACCTGAGCTGTATGTCCTAACCCTAATCATTCTATGATTCTATGATTCTATGTGAAAGAATACAGTAATCTTGAAGTCAACTAATGAAATACCACTAGCTTGCCAAAGAAGGATTTCTTGGAGGTCCCTGACACAAGCTGTGACCTAGATGCCTCCTGCTTTTCTCCAAAGACATCATAGCCCACAGTGGACATGCTTGTATCCTTCCCATCAAGGTACTTAGGAGAAAGAATGAGTTGTCTTGATATTTTCCAGGTGCTAGAACAGGATTTGGGGAAGTGAAGGTCTTTGATGAAGCCCAGTCATTGCAAACCCCATCACCAGGGGACTGTGTTTGAGGAATGACACTACCACAAGCTTTTCTCCAAACTGTCTCAATTCACACACCACTGTCCAGATCTCTGTCAAAGCATCAATGTTCCAGAACATCATTTGCTCACATGAGTTAAGAATTAAATCTTTCTAACACATTTTTTCCTGTCAGTAGTTGCATGCAGCCAGAAATTAGAATCTAGAGAGAGAGTGGATGTGAAGAAACGAACCACAATTGATGCTAATTGGGAAGTGTCAGATTTGAGGGTCCATGAGATTAAAGTTCCCTGCATGCTTCTCCGTTGCGGCCCCAAGTCAACACAGCGGTTTGTGTGAGGTGTGTGAACTCGAGGAATTTGAACTAAGAATCATGATGACACTAAGACCCTAAAAACCCCATATATGGCTACAAATAATAGTAATTAAAAACCCTCCTATTTTCCCACATTATTTCAGTATGTATTTTAATGGAATTTTGGATGAAAGTCAGCTAATGCTTGGAAAGGTTTTAGGTGTTTTACTGTCTTAACCATATGTCAGTACTTCAGTCCTACCCTGTTAGATTTAGGGTGTCTACAAACCAGTAAAGAAGCCTAATCAAGTGTGTCTCGAAAGGGACAGACCCAGCAATGTGTGACCAACACAGACCCGTTTTAGCTCCTTTTTTTTGG
The DNA here is from genome assembly GCA_013399135.1 of Heliornis fulica. Classification (NCBI taxonomy): domain Eukaryota; kingdom Metazoa; phylum Chordata; class Aves; order Gruiformes; family Heliornithidae; genus Heliornis; species Heliornis fulica. The sequence goes on along the minus strand of VXBZ01005641.1, from coordinate 132,764 downwards.
TTTTTTTTTGTTTTTTTTTTTGTTCTAACTTTCTGGTGAACTAATATGATTATTGTCCATGGACATGGAGTCTTTGTTTTAGGGAAATCTTGGAGTGGATTGAAAACACATTCCTCACCATCTCCCTGAGAAAACATTAGTGCTTATTTTATGGTTGGGTAGTTACTCAAATGCCCATGCAACGTGTCCGAGGGGGGTTGGCGTGTGAGAAGAGCAAGCCAGCTGCTCGAGGAAAGTCATGCTGAGGGCAAGCTTCTCGCTTCTCCCAGCAGCATTTTGGGGAGGGAGTTCAGTGGACAACCTGAAAAACTGCAGCAGTCTCATGGGTGATGCTGGTGGTGCAAGGTGACCCAGGCACCCATGGCTGACCACTCATGACCCACAGAGGTGGCTGGTGCAACCCCTGCTTTGGTCATGGGTTGTGCTAGTGGGTATGGAGAAGACAGGGTGAGTGGCAGAAGAGGAATTGAATTCTCAATTTCTTGTGTCTTCCTGGAGGATCCTGGCACAGCTTCCCTTTGTCTAACTCTCCTTTTTAATTTGCAATAAATTAATAATGCTACTACTGTTATTAAAATAACCTTTCAGCAGCCCAACGAGGCTATTTAAGAGGACCTGGCGACACCCTGAATCTCACGCAACCTTTCACCCTCACATCTGTGCCTTTTCATCAGCCCAGTCAAGAGTGAGTGGAAATACTCACACAAGTTTCTGTGTATGAAACAACTGGTTGGATACCCACGTTACTGGGTCCTGTGCCAATTAGCTGAGGCACAGCAGAGCGGTTCCAGCTCATCCACGCCGCGCACGGCACTTCATCGTCTCAGCCTTTCCCCTCTAATAAGGGGTTGTGATTTGGTTGCATAGTTTGGTCTCAGTTTGTAAACAGAACACATTGCAACGTGAAAATCTGGTTGTAATCTTCCCACATGATTTTGGGGCACAGCATTTCACTCCTAAGTAAGGGGTCTAGGAGAAATATTTTTCTGGCAGCTAATGTACATCTTTTAATCATCTTTGTGAAGAACAGCTCAGTGATGACCCAGTGCTCCTGGTGGCACCGTGCTGGGGAGGACCTGAGCCCACCTGTTTTGGGATCAATGGCAAAGAGTTGCTGTGTCAGCACTGTGTCAAGTTTCAGCTCGAGGGCACAGGCTGCTTTGCTGCTCCACACAGAGCAGTTGGCATCTGCACTGCAGAGGATCCCACCCAGCACTGGCTCTGATACCTCTCCTCCAGAAGTGTTTTAATAAAAAAACAAGTGATCCATCACATATAAAAACCCCAAGTCTTGATGGATCTTCTTGATGTCCATCAGATCTAAGTCTCCTAACTGCCCCCTCATGTGCACTTGGAGTCATGTGGCTATCAGACACCTTAACCTTGTCATTACACATCTGCAGACACACTGTTTCTAGGGATGACACCATCAGGATGCTCAGACTTGGCTCCTGGACGCACTAGAAAGGGCTCAGCTGCTTCCTGCACAGTGACCACCACATCAGCAGAACGTGTGTTCTGAGACACGTTTCAGAGCAACTGCTTTACTCCAGGAGACAACAGAGCGTCTTCCAGTCTGCAGAGCACAACGCAATCCATCTGCTTCCTTTGACATCTCTTTTGCAAGACATATTCCCTGATGTCTCCATACTTGCCAAATACACTGCAGCTCATGTTCTTCCCAGGTACAGCACAATCATGAATTCCCCTCAGACATTACAACAATTCTTGTATTTTGATGGTCTCCTGCTTCAGTAGCCATAGAAGGGTTTGATGAATGTAGCTATTGGTGTGAAGAGGAAAACAGATGTCTTGGTTTGTTGTGGGTTTTTTCTCCTAGCAAACAATGATGATGTTTCCACAGAATAACACAATAAGAAAGCAAAATCCTTCCAAATCTCACAGCACTAACCTGCAGCTTTAGCAGTGTGTGTTTTTCCATTTAACCCGCTAGTAGCCAGGAAAACAAACACATAAAGGTAAAACTGGCAGATGTGATGGATACACCAGAACTTCATCAATGGGTTCTCTTCCCTTCACTTCAAGATTATGTGAGGAAGACTTTGTCATGGAGAGATTCATGGAGTCCCTCAAAAATGAATGGAGAGGAACAGGCATGTTTAAGGTGTGATAGCTGCTGCAGGGTAAGTGGTTGAGGTCCTTCAGGTGCTTGTTTCTCTTTAGTCACTCTAAGTGAGTCAGATTTTGACATCAATGTGTGCTGTGTCTGGTGAAACATGCTGGTTTTAGGTCAACAAGCAGGTTGTGTGTTAGGAAAAGTTTTCCTGCCTTATCAACCCTAACTTTGTGGAAGGAAACATTCCACCTTCTCCAAACCACAGAAGATGATACAAGGACATAGTGGCATCTCTCTATGATGACTGTTAACATAAAATATGATAAAAATAGCAGAGTCTAAGCTTTGGTAAGAATAAAATAAGGTAAAAGAGAAAGTCCCTGCCCTCTGTGCAGTATGGTGTGCAGCCATACCTTGTGTGTGTGACTATACTGGTGACAGATGTATCCCTCTCTGACTGATAAACTGATTTAATGCATGAACCTCTAACAACACTGGTTAAATTTCTACCACCACAGTAGAATGAAGCCTCTCAGATGTTTCAGATATCATTTTACTTGCTGTAAGTAGTTTCTTTTTGTTATGCTCCTGCAGTTCTTCACTACCTATCACTCCAAATGAGTGTAAAACAAAGAAAATTTGAGGTGAAATCAGGGTTTCCTACACCAACTGTAAAGAATCGGGGCTTCCTAATCCAATTTTAAGGTGCTATTTAATTGCTCCTTGGAGGTCCAAATAGCAATGATTTTTCCATTTTAACATCATTGTTTTAGCATGAAACAAAGCAAAAAATTCATTTCCTATCAGAACCGTTGCTGAAGCTGCCACACAGACAGTCAGGTGATGGTGAGAGAAGGAGAAGGAACTTTGTCTTCTCAAGCACTGTGAGGGATGCCACGGTCTGAGCTAAGATGTAGTGTCTCCAGTAAAATGTTTGAGCTGTCTTTGCCCTGCTGATTTACCCTGCAAATAGGGGAAGGGAGGGGAAAAGTCCTTTCTTTGCAATTTGTCTCAGGTTTCTTTTTCATCAGAGGAGTGGATATGAAAATACAGGGCTTACCACCAAGAATAGATGTACTTTTAAGCTCTCTCAAATAAGCAGTCATCTCAGATTTCCAAAAGAATACAGATAGCTGAGCTCTGCTGTTTGAAAAGGGCCACATTTTCAAACAAAATTGTTTCAAATCCTCCTCTTAACCAGCTGCTTATTTCCACACATAAAATTCAGGCAAGGTTTCTCAGATAAACCAAGCAACTGAGTTATATTCCCAGGCAGGGAAGATGCTGTTATTGAGTTATGTCTTGCCAAACAGTGTCCAGTCTTGGAGACTCGGGGCTAAATGAACACGGATTTCCATGGAAAATGACCTGGGTTCCTTCCCTCCCCAAGCTTTCTGTAGAGCTGTCCATTGGAAGATGTACTGCTGGGAAAATACTAGAAGTAGGGTTCCCAGGAATACTCATCTTAATGCCTTATTGAATGCAATGCAACTAGTCTTGTGCTCTTTTTAAGTTTCTCTTTCCAGTAATGAACACATTTACTGACAAGAACAATTATAGAAGTAACAAATTAATGGAAAGAAATTTTATAACACAAGTATTCATATTGGAAACTTGGCATTAAATGGTGTGTTCCTTTGATCATGGAATGAAGTCGTATTACGCTCTCCTCTAAATCTAATAATAATAATAAAAACAGGCGGCATTTCAACATTGGTAAGAAAAATTGACAGGCAATTATTTTCAAAGAATTTTTTTTTAACAACTAATAAGAGCAAAAGTGTTATTAGATTATTCCAGAGAAGAAGAAAAAAACCCATAAAAGACAATGGCTGGATTGATTGGTGGTGTTTGTATCTGATGAAGAGACTTTTGGGGGGGAAGAACTGTGTGTATCAGTGGAAAGTAAGCAGATACAGGCCCCAGGGCTGTGCTGAATACAAGGGGATAGGAGCTTTAACCCATTGATTATTCAACGTTGTGCTACCAGACACATAAAGCGAGCTGCATAAGAACTCTTGCATTGTTTACTGTGTCTCTACTGATTCAGATGGAAATATGGCTATTTATGGTCATTATGACTAATTAGACAAATAGGGAAAAGAAAGATCCCGCTAAACTAACCAAAAAAGCCAGGAGCACAACCCAATTACTGTCATCATCATAAAGAATAAAAACTAATACTTAACACCTTAGAAATGCTCTTAAGAGCAATCCAGGCAATTTTGTTAATGTGGGCATAGCAATGACTTCTCAAATATATAAAACTATAATTAAATATGAACAGGGCTAAAGTATTTGAAAACCTGCCCCATCTATGCGGTGTAAGTCTGGTTAAAACACCACTTACACTAGCTTGGTAGCTGGAGAGTATCAGTAGTTACTGAACTCAGCTGGTTAACCTCTATTCCTACAAGCATACTAAGAAAGACACACCTATCTGGATTGATAGGAAACACCTCAATTAAAGGTTTGCTAATTTAAGTTTTACTTTGCAGGGCCAGTCAGATTATCTGCATTAAATTAAAGACCAAAAATGGGGGAGGAAAAAAAAAATCCCAATACTTTCTCTATACAAAATTACTATAGAAACTCAGCTGGGCAGATGGAAATCATCCATAGCAATGATGGTTTGGCCACCAATGTTAAGAAAAGAAATCTGGTAATAAGTAACAGGGGGATGAATGTTCTTGACTTGTCTTCAGATACCACTGAAGTCCACCGTGGGGAGCGTATCAGGCTGTTCAGCAACAGAAACAGTCCAGATCTCAGTTACAAATCCCACCTAAAGCATCACACAATATGTTTGAGGAGATGGTGATGGAGTGCCCGAGTTGAGAGGGAGGATAAGTAACTGATCATGGGAAAGATTTAAGCTTTCCTCCTTTTCCTATTTGAAAGCTGATTCTCTTCAGTCACAACAAAAAGCGAGAAGAGTTTAATTAAGTCTATTAATCTCATAGGGCATATGTGCAAAGACCTACTGAAGAACGCAGAACATGACTCGTGAGCTCCACTTCATACTTACAGTCAACAATTCTTCATGAAGGATTCATGCAACACATTGAGATTTTTCAAGTGCTTTGATTTTTTTGGCTACAGAGTGGAAAATAATCTTTTAGTTTAATGGTCTAGCTTTTCAAACACTTCTGCCTGATCTGAAAATCTGCCAGAGTTTTCTCTGTTAGCATTGAAGTAGATACTTTTCTTCTGTACTTATCTTCCATATCTTTCCCCTGATCCAGTGTCATATGAAGTGGTAGGCAGAAAAATGTGAGGCGAAACAGGAAGGGAAACACTTTTATGTCAAACCAAAGGTTTTTGCTGCCTACCTTTCATTTTCTGAGCCTCACAACCCAAGGTGTGATTGCTTTTCCACCCTGCCTGGGGTCAGCCCCTGCCCACCGGAGCGGGCCGGCCATGCAATCTCACAAAGGTTGGTTTTCCAATCACTTCTTGTACCTAAGGCTGGGACTGCCAGGTAATCCCTGGGCACTCTAACACAAAGCCTTTAACCTTTTTACCTCCCTCAGGTGCTTTTAAATTGCTTTAGCCTGTTCTTAGAATGTCCCCTGCAGCACGTGTGAGAGGAAAAGGGCACAATCCTGAGGAAAACCTCATGCATCATCCCGCTCTTTTCTCCAAAGGGAGCTGCATGCACCACGCGGAAAGCCTACGCATCATTTACCCACTACTTAATTTCCTCAGATTTCCCTGAGATTACCTGAGACTTGAGCCATAAGTCCTTTCCTTCCCCCATCTCCTACACCAGAGTCTGTTTTTCTCCAGAGTTTGGGGCTTTGAGGCCCTGACGTGTTCAGCAGCAGAGTTAATTTCCCACGAAGAAACCAAGAGAGAAGAGGCTGATGTGGATGGATGTGTTTCTTCTCAATATTTGGATAAACTCTGATTCAACTCACTCTTTTAGCATTTGTACAGTATAATTATTTGGAAAACAGAACAACGTACACTACCAGGAACATTTGAAAATCGAGATTGAGCAATAAGAACATTATAGGACTTGATTTCAAAAGAATGCATGCAGCAATTATTCCAGGCTGCATTAAATTACAGAAATTGAGAAAAGCTGTGACCTAGATATTTCTTCTCTCGAAATATTTTTCATTACAAGCATCAACTTCATTTTTTTCTTTTCCTTTTTTTTTCCAGGATCCATTTTGTAATGAAAGGAGTATTATTTTGGTAAGTTTTTTTTTTATCTTTGCAAACCTATTACACTATATTAACAGGTTGCAGGGGATAGCAAAACACAACAGAGACATATGTAGTCCCAGCAGAGCAGCCTGACAGATTTTGAAACAAAGATACCCTGAAAAACCATTGGAAGTTATACAAAACAGACAGGAGAGCTATTTAAGAGAGGAAACCTGATATGGATCCAGCGCTGGAATTGAAAGGCTGAAAAGCTCAAAGAGTAAAATTTGAGTATAAAATGTTATCTGGGCAGGAGGGGATTAGCTAGGAGCTGAATTATATTAAAATAGACTATATGTTAAGGACAAGTTCTGATGCACATCTTTTTTTTTTCTCCCATAGGAAAAATGCGGTCGCTTTTCATGGATTCAGTATCATAGAGTCTGGCATCTGGGGAGGAACAACCCCAGGGACCAGGATAGGCTGGGGACTGGCCTGTTGGAGAGCAGTGGAGGTGAGAGGGACCTGAGGGTCCTGGGGGACAGCAGGATGACCATGAGCCAGCAATGTGCCCTCATGGCCAGGAAGGCCAATGACATCCTGGGGTGTATTAGAAACGGGGTGGTCAGTAGGTCAAGACAGGTCCTTCTCCCCCTCTACTCTGCCCTGGTGAGACCACATCTGGAATGTTGTGTCCAGTTCTGGGCCCCTCAGTTCAGGAAGGACATAGAACTCCTTGAAAGAGCCCAGCACAGGACCACCAAGATGATGAAAGGAGTGGAACATCTTCCTTATGAGGACAGGCTGAGGGAGCTGGGTCTCTTCAGCTTGGAGCAGAGAAGCCTGAGGAGTGACCTCATTAATGTTTATAAATATGTAAAGGGTGAGTGTCAGGAGGACGGTTCCAACCTCTTCTCCGTGATGACCAGTGACAGGACAAGGAGCAATGGGTCCAAGCTGGAGCAGAGGAGGTTCCATGTGAATGTGAGGAAAACTATTTCCCTGTGAGGGTGACAGAGCCCTGGGCCAGGCTGCCCAGAGAGGTTGTGGAGTCTCCTTCTCTGGAGACATTCAAGACCAATCTGGACACATTCCTGTGTGATTTAATCTAGGTGAGTCTACTTAGGCAGGGGGTTGGACTAGATGATCTTTCAAGATCCCTTCCAACTCCTAATGTTCTGTAAATCTATGGCACACAACAAGTACAATAATAGCTCCACATATTGAGTATTTAAGGGATTAATTTTTTTTTTTTTTGCTTTAATTGAGTGCTTTAGAGAGGGAGAAAAGACTCAGACAAAATTTAGTATCCTGTCAAGAGCTTTCAAAATAGTGTGTAAAGCTGGATGAAAAATACCAAACACAATGACATTGTAATTGGAATAATTACTCTGATTCAGAATCTGTATTGGCTGGGAAAATTATGCAGTGAGTCATATTTATTTTTTAATCTGCTCCTGAGCAGTGTTTAGCAACAGAGGCCTAGGTTCATCTGTGGAAGTCTTACAGGATTAATGACTGCTGACTTAGACGTAACAATTTCACTAAATTGCTATTTACTGAAATATTACTCATGTCTGCAATAAACTCAAGTACTTTACCACCCATACACAAATGGCCTGACCTGAACTGGTTCATCAGATATCATTAATAGTCCTCTTATAAGTTCTCCTGCATCCTGTTAAAAGTTTTGGGCATCCTTAATTGCATCATCACAGGTCAAAAGCAATTCCCTGGGACTTTGTTGCCTCTTTGAAGTATTAACTGGTCGAAACACTCCTCTCTGCATCACACTCAGGAAGATCAAGGCCCAGCAGAAACACTGCCATATATTTTAGATGAACACATTCAGATGGGAGCTCTGATAGAGGCTTCAAGTCAGGCCACCAGCACTCCTTGCCCAGAGCTGGATGTGTTCTTGGCTACTGTTTCTGTGACTCAGCGCAGCCCACGCTGCAGTTAGTCCACACTGCAGGTAGGGAAGTGATGTAGGGACCTTCCCCGCCTGCCTCTGCGGGAAATGTAGAAGAGCTAATCCCTGAGGAATTAATCCCTAAACATTGATTTCCTTACAGCCTACCCTAGCCAGAGGAAGGTCTTATCAGTGATGGGAAGAGAAAGTGGTTGCAAAAAAGCATGTTACAGCAAGACACACCTATGATTTACACATAAACAACCACTGAAAACAACTATTTACTAGAAATCATGGGTAAGAGGAGAAAGATGCCAAGGGATCAGCAATGTTTCCAAGAGGAAGTATTGTCCTTGTGCCACCAGGATCACCAAAAGCATAGGAGGACATCTACAAGTTGTTGAGCTACTTATAATCGTGAGCTACTCGTGGCAAGTGGGAACCTGTCACGGTTTTCACTGGAAGAAGGAAAATAAAATCATCCTATGAAGTCAATTTCTATGGAATCCAAGCCCTGTGCCCACAGTTTACCCAAAGCTCCACAAATGTAGGTAGGAAAATTTTTTCCTACATCCTGAATTTGCCCACTCAAAATAGATTTTCAATATAAATATGTCCTCTCTGAACCGAAAGCGCTTTGCTTGCAAGAGCTACTCATGTCTATTAAGCCAGACAAATGATTGAAATTGAACATTAAAAGCACAACTCCACACCTTGTACCATTTATCTACAGGAAATTAGGAACAATTAGATCTCTGTAAAACAAGGCAAAACCACGATTGCCAAAGGTCAGACTCCAGGAAAGCTCTACAGAAAGCTCAGCAGCAGAAACTCTTTACAGGTATGTGCTTCTTTACGCTCCCATCGTACATATGGTTTCTGCGATGACCAGGTAAAACAGAGCAAACCAGATTGCCCCCACCAGCTGTAATAAACTCAACCCTCCCCCCACCCTGCTCTGCTCCTGTTATAAACAAGCAGAAACGTTGCACAGAGCAGACACCCTCTGCTCTTTTATAGGCGTCACTGAGCTCTGGAATGGAAAGAGAACTGGCAACGATTGCTTGAGAGTACAGAAATGAAAGGAAGGGAATTAATTTTCTGCGACTCTCTACGTGTATTTCTTGGGTTTTAATACCTCAGTGTTCAGAAAGTTCACAATGAAACACCTTGTGTAAATATTGCAAGCCCCTGCCTGGAATTCTCGCAATGAGCTGTCGGCAGATAAACTTTCGCCCGGTGCTTTCTGTAAATGGATAACCTTGAGAGCGCGCACGCGCCTGTCGGATCTCATGACTTCTTCTTCAGAGCAGACTGAAATACTGACGCCTGGTAAGTGGTGGATGGTGGGTTGGCCATGAGCCAGAAGTGTGCCCTGGTGGCCAAGAAGGCCATTGGGGTTCTGGGGTGCATTAAGAGTGTAGCCAGAAGGTTGAAGGAGGTGATTGTCCCCCTCTACTCTGCCCTGGTTAGGCCTCACCTGGAGTACTGTGTCCAGTTCTGGGCTCCCCGGTACAAACCAGACAGGGATCTCCTGGAGAGAGTCCAGTGGAGGCCACAAGGATGATGAAGGGCCTGGAGCATCTCCCCTGTGAGGAAAGGCTGAGTGAGCTGGGTCTGTTCAGCCTGGAGAAGACTGAGAGGGGATCTCATCAATGTTTATCAATATCTGAAGGGTGGGAGACAAAGGGAGATGGCCAACCTCTTCTCAGTGGCCTGTGGGGACAGGACAAGGGGAAATGGCCACAAGTTGGGCCACAGGAGGTTCTGCACTGATGTGAAGAAGAACTTCACGGTGAGGGTGACAGAGCACTGGAACAGGATGCCCAGCAGGGGTTGTGGAGTCTCCATCTCTGGAGATATTCAAGACCCATCGTGTGCTGACCTGTATGACCTGCTCTAGGGAACCTGCTTTGGCAGGGGGGTTGGACTTGATGATTTCTCAAGGTCCCTTCCAGCCCCTACAATTCTGTGATTCTGTGTCTGTTAGGGTAGAAGCAAAGAAACATCTTCCAAATCATTATGTTCAACTCAAACCAATTAACATAAAGCCTCATTAGTGTTCTGAGGGTCTAACATCTTAATACACACACAAAGTACAACAGATGGATAGATAGAAATATTTTTTCTCCCTCTAACTCCCAGTTCTGGTTAGCACTAGAGCCAAACATGCTAAAACAAAGAAAAGAGGACTAGTCTCTTGATACTCACAGCTGTGGCCAGAAGAAATTGTGCCTGAAATTGTGTGAGAAAATTTCAAGAGAAATGAGCTTTGGCCAGCTCAGCTGTGAACGTTTGGATGCTTATTTAAAGTGAAGTGACCCCAAACTGCAAGGCACTGGATGTTCACTCGTCACTCATTTCTAATAGTCACTCTGAGACAGGGTGAAACAGCCAAGAAAGGGTTATGGGCTCCTCACTTGCACAGAGCATTTCAGAGGTGAATGGAGGAAAGGAGAAGTCTCTGGGGTTTGTAGGACATGTTGGTTGGAGAAAGTGTTTTTGGTGGTGTTATGCAGGACTTCTCATGTTTGAACAATACCTTAAGTCTAAAGCCAGAGAGTGATGGAAGCCATCACTGTCATGGTGTCCTTATAGGCAAGTCATCACTGCAGTCTGGCCCTGCTTCTCCTCCATGCACAAAGAAAGGGGCATTTGCAGAGGAGGAGGTGGAAAGGGCATCACTCCATCTCATATGGGACAAAGATGACAATCCCACTCCCATTCCTCTGCCACCGCATTGCCCCTGAGGGAGCTTCCTTCACTACGCGTTGGGCCAACTCCATGCAGCCTTGAGCGAGGCTGAATGTAAAGAGGCAGACATTGAGCCATTCCCTTGGATAAACTTGGATAAGTGGGGAGGGGAGGGAGGGGAGTTGAAGGTGATAGAGAGTAAGTGTGATGAAGTAGGATAAGGAGAACCTTTGGTCTGGGAAGTCAGGGAGCCTTTTCTGTCACTAGTCCCTCGGACGAGTGCAGCGGAGATGAGTATGTGCTTTTACAAGCAATTATTTTAAAGTGCACCCAGAGGATGCAATAGTCAGGCTTTATTGGATATATAATACCCACTGTGACAGCATACAGTGCTATTGCAGCCCAAAATTACAATTCTGGGACCATGCAGCCTGCAGCTGCTCAGTAAAACAAAGGAAATCCCACCGAAAGAAAAAAGGGAGGGGGGTTAATATGCTTTTAAGCAAAATCCAAAACACAGATTATATGACTTCCCTCATTTTGGGGATTTTCTGTGCCTTCAGGGGCAGCTGGAGGAAATATGAAAGAACATCTTCCCTATAGCTGTCCCTAGCGAGGGCTGGGGAAAGTGGGGAGGGGGTCACAGCCACTACAGTCACACCTCTCTTGTGCACACCTTGTGCCCAGTAGAGGCACTGGTATCAGAGGGGCCAGAGCTGGTGCTGGACCTTGCACTGGTAATATTAAGACTGTGATGTCCATCTGGTTCCTCAGAGTAGATCTCCAGAAGTGTCCATGCCGTGGTTCAGCCCCGTGTGTTCATTAGCATGTTCTTGGCCAAGGAGCCAGATGAGAATCATCTAGTAGGCTAAATGTCTGCCTAATTGAAAGCAAGGAAGATTCTTTTTTGGGACAGGCTTGCAGCTAGTCCTACAAGCTGACCAGAGCAGGACAGAGCTCTGGGAACTGAGGCAGACAAGGTCACAGACTGTGGGAGATCTGTCCCACCACAGGAACCACACAGCAGATTATCTCTTTCATGATGTTTATTCTGCTACTGTCCCTAACCTGTTCAGTAAGTGATAAATTGCCCTGCACTCTAAATCATTTCCTAGGAACAACTTCTTAGTTTGTTGCCTTCTCTAAAAGATATTTTGGTTTCTGGAAACTTTGTTGCTGTATTCCAGAAACCAGGCTAAGAGTTTCCCTATTAGAAATGAGTCTGTGCAGATGTTGGCGGGACAACCTCAAGACAAATGAGGATCTGACCAAGTACTCTGGCAACCAGACGGGTCTACACGATGGGTGAGCACAGCATGTGGTACAGATCTCACACAGGGCATGAAAATTATAAGGAGAAAAAGAGTGAAGCACACAGAAAGGGGATGGGTAAGTGTTCCTGAATGAAGGGCCAGCAGCCCCTTTGGCACTTGCAGTGTTATCACAGCAGCGAGAAGCTTTAAGGAAAGGTTGGATGAGGTACTTAGGGACAATGGTTTAGTACATATAGGTGATAAGGGATGATTGAACTACATGATCTAAGAGGTCTTTTCCAACCTTAGTGATTCTATAATGATTCTAAGCCATCCTGCTGCTTTAGGGACAAAGCTAAGAGGCACAGATCAGATGGTGTTTATGCTTTATTTCAGCATTGCTCTTCTGCTGGCACTGTATTTCCAGGCAGTGTTGCTCAGCTGCTGGGCTTCAAATATTCCTTACCTTGAAGCCCTTCCTGGAAATGCAGGAAAATGTGTAGAGTGTCTGAGTCACTGTCTGTGCAGCAGCATCCCTGTCCAACACATCCACATTGCACACTCGGAGTGTTTGTGGCACAGAAAGGGACAGGACCTCTTCATGCAGAGCTGCTGCAGTGCACTGACCTGCTACATTCACAGCAAACAACCTACATGGAAAGGGCAATTTGGGACAGGGTGAGTTGGTCTGTCCCTGGGACCTGCCCACACCAGGCAGCACAGCGCTCTGAGGCTCTGCCCAGAGCTGGAAGAGGGGCTTCATACCAGAAAAGCATTTAAGGACTAACCAAAGTGGAGGCTTTTCAGTGCTGTTAACTCAGATGCTGGATCCAGCGTTAGAAAGTCTGAAGTAATATATTAGGTCAAAAACTCCATTAACTCAAGCTGAGTAAAAACATCACTGTCAACCACTATCCAAGCTTAACACAAAACCCCTTTGGCTCCTGGGTTCTAGCAATTTTATAAGCATTTGATCTCCTTTGACATCAGAGCTGGCTTCTGTCTCTAGATCATTTTGTCTAGACTCAGTGTTTACATTAGACTTACCCTGATTGGCACCGTTTGCTTGGCAACCCTTGTGTGTGCACGTGCATATGCCTATAGCAGCTTTGTTTACGCAGTTTCCCACCGAGTTTGTGACCAAAAATAAACACAGAATTAATTGTGAGCAATACTCAGTGGGACACTAAATGCCTTTTATGGGGTTTGCCTCTGAAGCAAAGGATAAGAACTGATTTTCAGACATCTACAAAGGGCCATAATCAAACCCAGATCATCAGAGAAGAGTGATTGTTTGGGTGAGCTGAATATCTTCGGCTCTTCACCGTTGGAACAATTACCAAAACCTCAGTCATGTTCAATATGTAAAGTGGCAGCAAAACCCAAGCCTCAAAAAATTTCACAATGACTTTTTCTGTGTATAAATACACCAGCCCAGGGCCAGCAAGAGTCAGTGAAGAACTGCAGCCTCCAGTGGACTTTGAGTATGAGCTGTAATGATGTTGGTAAAAGAGGTGTTTCATAGCTCATGATGGCTGGAGGCAGTTACTCCACCTAGGAACCAGCTGTTGAAGTTCAGCTTCTTAAAATACAAAGGAAAAGGCTTCTTTTTAATGAGAAAATGGCTTTTCTGAAAGCCAGAAACCACTGTTATAACTACCTTGCTGCCCTCCTGCAGACTGAAATGTTTCCAACGGTACTTGAGATGTGCATGCCTGAGTCACAGTGTCCTCTAGACAAACATCTGTCCCTGAGTCAAAGAGCCTGCCTGGCTTCAGCTAGACTTCATCTGCCATTGCTGTTTGTTTGTCCTGGGCAAGAAGAGCAAAATATTAACCATAACTAAAAACCAAATATTTGGTCAATGAGACTATCCAGGTCTTGAAAAGAGGAAGCAATGTGGACATTTGAGGTATAAGCAGAACTCAGACAGGGAGAAAAAGAGTTCATGGGAAATGAGAGTGTTTGATTTCACCCAAAAGCTCCCAAAATGTTGCATTTTGTTATGGGATGTTAGCATTAATAATGCTTATCCAGTAAACTATCAAGATACTGTGTAGTCCTGGGTTCTTCTTTCTTCTAAGTGTCTCTTCCAGGACGTGTTCCCATGACACATGCTGTCTGCGGCTTGGTGACCATGCATTGGAGACTTGTCAAGAGCACTAGATGCAGGTTGGTTCAGCCAGGAGGAAACAGCCCAGGGAACAGAGGCACAGGTTTGCTGCACCATCCAATGCTGCTTGAAAGGATCTTGCTTTCAGAAGATGGGAAAAAACACAAACCACTTGTATTTGCTTAGTAAAGCAGTTGGTTTTGCCGGTGCTGAGTTTTCTGAAATGCTTGAAGAGGTAGGGTTTGCAGCAGATCCCCATCATTGGAAGGACTTCTGTGCTTCTCTGTAGAGTTTTTATTGATTTCCTTGGACTCATTTGTCCATCAGATCTGTATGATCTTCCTGGGCTGATGGCAGATCTCCAGAAAGATGACTTGAATGACACACACGAGTTACATACGTACTCGTGGCAGAAAAAAAAGCAGCAGCTCCTGAGCCAATATAGTGAGTACAAGACACAGCTGAGCTGATATGAAGTAATGTGTGGATGTCAATTTTCAGCCAACAGTGAAGTGTCAAGACACAGTTGTTTGGCAAGCCCTTTGCCCTTTACGTGTCCAAAACGGCGTGTTGATGCCTTTGTACAGTGATGAGCTCTGGATGTTACAGGAAGCATTCCTCATTGCTTTTCGTTAGCTCCACAAAAAAACTGCAAAACCCTCAGAAATCAGAAGTGAATCACAGGTCATTCCCATTGCAAAATCTCAGTGATAACCCTTGATCACTGAAATCTTCCCTTTCACATGTAATCACATCCTACGAGCTGTGGTGTGATGGTCCACTTACGTATATGGAGTAAGAAACGATGACTCACACCTTTTCCAAGTTGTTGTAAAGACAGCTCTTCCCCTGTAGCACTGTGATATGTGTCTGATTATGATGACAAAAGGTTCATGTATGTTCTAGCTCCTTGTGTGATTTCCAGCCTGCCTGCTGGAAGTAAAACAAAAAGAAAAATCCCAGCTTGTCCAGTCGGTCTTAAAATGAAGCATATTGTGGGTATCAGTGGGAAAAGTACAAGCCAAGTTTGTTAGAAGTATAAACTTACAAACCTATAAAGGAAATTTAATGTCAAAATTAATGTGCAGACTCTGGAGAAAAACCTTGCTGGTGTCAAGATATGCAGAATAAATTAATAAATTTCTTCAGAACCTCGCACAATCTTACATCTAATTAGAGCTGCCTGAGGCAGAACCTGTCAGTACAGGGATGGAAATCTCAGTCTGGGGACAGGCTGCTGATCTCACAGCGCTTGTGAACTCGTGGACCGTTTTTCCACGGCACTACAGCATTTATGTCACAGGCACTAATTAAGATCCAAAACAATGGTGGAAAGTAATTTTCCTGCAGGATCAGATCAGAGGCAGGTAGAGTTGACAAGTGATTTTGCAATGGAAACCTGACAGCTGTCGCACACAGAAACCCTTTTCCTTTCGGCTGAACGCTAATTTGAGTGAATGGAGGGGGCTTAGGGGAAATGAGGAAACATGGTAGATTAAGCATTATGATTCCAGGAACAGCTATTCCCAGGTTATCTATTTTAGGCCAGACAGGCTTCCCAGGAAGCCTTGACACGGTTTCCAAGCCGTGATGAGCAGTCACCTTGCCTGCACAGCAAAGCAGGGAGTTATTCTTGTCCCAACTTACTGCCACGGCAAGCTCTTCCAGAAATTTCCCTCGAAGATTTCTTACACAGATAAGCAGCAGATTTTCTTGAGTAAGGGCCATGGTGTTCATACAATAGTCATCACAATAACCTCCCGTGGCGATGAAGTCCACAAGCTGACTGTAGGATGCTTGAGGAGCTATTTCCTGGTATTCTTTCACTTTCCACCAGCTGTTGTTATTATTTAACTCGTTATTAGTTTGAAGCATGATGCGGCATCAAGTGGTTTATGTCCTTATTAAGGAAAAATAATTGGCTGTCTGGCCTCCACTTGGATGGAAGCTCATTTCTCCCTGGGGAGTTTTCAGCGTTAGTCCATCTCTGGCAGCAGAAGCTGGGATTTTAGCACCCTCCAAAACACTGGATTAGAGTGAAAGTGGAAATTGGGTAGTGATGCAAAACTGACAGTATTTCCCACGAGGAGCCCTTCATGCAGAGAGTCAGCAGGATGGTCACCGACGTGCACAAGAAATTCTGGTAAAATAAACACACCCTCCAAATTTCCTGGGCTCTAAATCATCCTGCTGATTTGATTATCACTTAAGTGATTTAGAAAGCAAGATGTTCCCTGTGTTATAAGAGCTTACTCACGACGTCAGCTAAAAGTGATAGACACCGCAGTAATTCAAACCAGAGGGTGGGGGAAAAAGGAGTTATGAAAACTTGGCTTCGACTGGAGACCAGAGAAGAAGTTGAAGGAAGAGCAGCATTTTTGAGGGAAAGGCGAATTGAAGGAATGAAGTTTTGAAATTCCTGTCTTCCCTGACTCCCCAGTAAGCAGGAGAATTCTAGCATTCGCTGGCTTTGTGGGGAACAAAGCAGAGCTTGAAGTTTTAAGCTTCGTTGCTCCCACTCGCTGTGTCTACACGTCTGCTTAGCCTGAGCTCCATCTCTGGTGTACACACAAAAAAGCCTCTGGCTTGCTCAAAACTCGAGTCTGGCTTCCAAAAAAAAAAAAAAAAAGACAAAAAGGGATCTCCAAAGGGAGTGGACCATGCTGGCACTCAGTGCTGGGCCCCTGGATGTCAGGAGGACCAAGGGTTGAGTGCTGAGCAGGGACTCCTCGCTACGCTCCCTTCATGGGAAAGGGAAATAGCTGCAGCACGCTGGCTCTCAGGGCAGTGAGTTAAACCACCTGTAGATCCACTCAGCACTGCCCCTTCTCCTGACCCTTCTCCCTCATGCAATCCCTCTTCCACAATAAGCACTTTCTGTGCCTATGGCACAGGGCTAAACTCAGGAATGGATTTTCAGAGCAGATGCTGATGTCCCAGCTGACGAGATGACACAACCTCTGAGCAACCACCACCATCGAGGAGTGACAGGTAGGGATGCCACCCCTCCTGCATGAGGTCTGCCAAGCCACACAGCTCTGCACCAAGTTCCATGTAAGACTTCTAAATAATTAACAGCATGAAGTTATTCACCTCTCTAACATTTTGCAGCATATATCCAAAATGAGTGGATACTCAATAAATGAGTATCCACTAGAATTTTACTTGGAGGAAAAAAAAAACCAAGAGGAAGATTTTGTTTTGGTTAATGTTCTTGCATATTTCCTTACATATCTCCCTATCCAAGAATTTTTGCAGTTCAGTTTCCAAGTCTGGGCTCAGCACTACCACAGTTATATCCCATCTGCCCGTGTTTGGCTTCAAATAAACTTTGAAATAAATCAGAAAAAGACTCTCAACATATTATATAGCTGGAATAGAAGTCGCAACCTTGTCATCTGTATGATTTCCTTACATCTTGTTAAAAACAAAGAAGACCTTGAGGGTAGATAGAGAGATGTACCTGCTGTGCAGGAGGCAAAGTGTTTGTGCAGCACTGAGCCTGTGCCTTGTTGCCCTAAGATTTCCAACAGCAGCTCCAACAGCGCATATCCAAGAGTAACAACAAGAACCTCATGCCACAGCAAGGAAAATAAAATAAAAAAATAGGTCAGTTGGACATAAGCATCCATCAGTGTTAACTACTAATCTTGAGACTGATGGATCAATTCAGTCCCAGTCCCAGGGAAACAGGTGAACTGGGGGGTCCTAGACCTTCACGTGCACAGGTTCCATGATCTTAGATCTCAAAAAGGAGATTCACAATGATCCAGGACAAGACATATGGGTCCCCTAGGCCCAACCTTAGAGATTTAAGGATCTCAGGTGTAGAGTGTTTGGGAATTTGTGTCTTGGTCAAGAGAAGGGTTCACAGTTTTAGAGCATTTCTTTCAAATGGGACAAGAAAATGGGCGACTTGATTAATCTGCCCTCAGAGCTGTCTTTATTAAGACACTCTGAAAGAGTCCAGCAGTAAAGATGGATTGGTACACACCTACTGAACAGGACATGCCCAGGTGAGCACTGTGTCTCAGAGGTTACCTGTCAACTGCTCTTCAGCATGTGAACTTCAGGAACCAAAGGCTGGCACTTGCAAACACAGCTTCATGTAAAGGTCTGACTCCTTTCCTGAAGCTTTTAAGTGGGGCCCTCTGAGCATAACTGAATGAGACAGAAGCAAAAATCCAGAGGCCTCTGCTTTGGAAAGAGCTGTGACACTCATCGGTTGTTAGCCACAAACCACCGGCCTCTCTTCCTTCTTTTTTTCTTTTCACCTTAGTGTTAGCATCACAGTTTTTCTTTCTTTGAAGTAACCCAACATTACCAGAGCCTAAGAACCCAAAATGTCCTCATCAGCATGCTGGGCCACCTCAGCTTCAGGGAGCAGGAAGCCCCTGGGACAACTCTTGCATCCTGACAGTTTGTCATCACAGCCCCACCAGACAAACAGGAGGATTACTTTTACCTGCACCAAACATCTCATTTACATTTCCACCTCACATAACCCTCATCCACCCACCACACCACACTGCTGCCCAAAACCTGCAGAAGAATCTCCCTGGACCCTGTGTATTAGATGCTCTCTTGCAGATTCACAGTGGTGATGATGAGCCTGGTCAGCTTCATCTACAACTGCAACAACCTCTTTGGACCAAAACTGGTCTTTGGGGTCTAAATTTCTCTGCAGATGAACTCATCCATCACAATCATGGGAGATGAGATTTGAAGTGCATATTGTGATAAGTACCTACTTAACACAAGTCTGTAATTACAAGGATGAGGTAGACTGTAATGACTGTCTTTTGCCATGTCCTACCTAACCCAAGCATGAACTTTGTCCTGTTGTCACCTCCTGGCCGACACAGGCATGGCCCTTGTTCTGAACTAGTTTCTCTACTCAGTCCCCAGGGTTACTCTGACTCATACTGAGGACCTAGAGGAAAACAACCCAATCTTGGCTTCTACTGATAGAGACTCCTACATGTCCTGTCAAAATCAAATAAAATCATTAAAAGTTATATTAGAGTTAATTGCTTTCACCATTAAAATTCTTAATTGTCTTTCCAGCTCAGATTTCTGTGGATGTTGGATACAGCCATTGTAACTTGTTACATCTCATTTTCATATGCAAAGAAGATCCCATTCCTAAATCAATTTTCTCCAATTTTAAGTTGATTGAACAAATATTTAGTTCAAGCACAGTTTAAGATAATTAGACAGTTTATAATGATGATAGGGTGGAAAAAGCACATTTCCATACTACTGTTTTGTCCTTAACAATGCCCAATCCAAAGACAAATAGTGATGCTGTGGCAGCATAGGAATTGTACAACAGTGTGAGCCAGTATCCATCTCCTCTTCTGATTTAAACAATTGCCAAGCTTAACTCCGAAACTCCTGTGAAATAAAACATTTCTTGGATGTTCTCTGGCACATGAGCAAGTTTCTCAAAGCCAGTGGGAGCCTTTCCACCTCCATTAGTGGGCATTTTATCAAATTCTGACTACTTCTCTATGTGAAACTGATCTAAAATGTCCAAAACCTACGTTAATTTGAACTTTACTGCCTACACAAGAGAAAAGCAGCCAAAAATAAAATAAAATAAACCTTGGAATAAATGTATGGAAAAGAAGTAAAGTTCTCCCCAAACAGCATTCACTGATGACAATATGACTTTGTGATTGCTTTAATTTGTTTACATATTTCCAAGACAAAGCAAAGGGATATATCTAATTTCCCCAAATGTCATTCCCAGAGTATACATTTAATGACAGAATCACAAGAAAACAATTTCCCCCATCCTTTCTAAGTTCCCTGACCACTGCAAAAAGGACATCAACGAGAAGAAATGTCACACAAAAGGGATGGGTGTAAGGACTCATCTGATGGAAGTGAAACAACTCTTTCTAGTGAGCTGGTTTGAAAGGGTGAGCCAGTGAGAAGCCTGTCATCTACTGGAGATCACTCAAATCCAAGGTTTCATCAAAATAGGCTGTTCATTCATTAGACTGATGGGAGAGTGCCTAATATCCATCCCTACAAGAATTTCTCATACCTGGTGAGATCGTGGTCATTGAGGGGTCGGTATGTTGGGGTTTTTATTTTGTTTGTTTCTCCCCAGGTTGGAAATGGAGAGTTTTATTTCTTTGGAGGGAGAATTTGTGGAAGGGTATGTTATCTGGGCACTTGGCCATCAAGAAAAGCCAAGCTCAGGCTGCCTATGTAGCACTCAGTGGAAAATGGCAGTGATCCCTGGTCGATGGGAGATTAAAAGGTGATTTGAAGTGAAGTAAGGACCACCCCTGACACAGCACTTCCAGTTCTACTAAAGGAGAAATGTCTGCTATAAACAACATATGCAAACTTCACTTGTATGTAAAGCCAGGCTTGAAAAATCTACTAGTGGGAGAAGAGACACCAACAAATCAAAAGTGGCAGAGGATAAAAGGCGGATTACAGAGAGGTCTGACCAAGAAAGCAGGCTCTGATGGAAGGCCAGACGGAGAACAGCCATCCATGAGCTCACAGTAACACCCTCCTAGCAAGGAGGGATTTAAAGAGCCAAATAAGTCCATGAAATTCACACAGGGCCTTCAGGGATGGAAGACATATTACACTTGAAGAGACACATTTCCCAATTGAGACCACAAAACCCCTTAAAAATTATCAGGCAAGTTGGTCCAGACTCTCTGGCGGGATTTCTGCAGAGCAGCAAGAGCGGTGGTGTAATGGTCTCTGATAAATCACAAGCTTCTGGTGTGTTGCTGATGGAGAGAAACATCAGGGACTGGTCAGCATCTGCCTGGGGCAGAACTCTGTTGGGATGTGATGCTGGGACACTGAGTGTCTTGACTGGGACTGGACCTTAGCAGCGACCTCTGCATGGTATTACAGAGAGGACCTGTTGAGAATCATGCTCCTGATGCGGATTTCCTGGGAGGAATTTGGGGAAATCACTCTAATGTCTTGGTGGAGCCCAGTTACTCCTGGATGAGCTTCCTCACTAGTTGCTATTTCTGACCTGTTTTGGTTAAGCACCAAAAAAAAGTGTTTTCTAAGTCATGGAAAATAGTCTCAAACTGAGTGATCACAACTTGACTCAAAGTAAAACCATAACTTTCAGTAACAAAGAGGAAGGAGAGCTGGAAGTGCGAGGGACTGAAGGACTCTGTGACTGCTATGATGAAGGGGTTGGAATTTCTATTAGGAAATGCATTAAAATGCCTTTGAATATATTTCCCTGATAAAAGAGGAGGGGCTCATCACTGACCTACATGGGTATCTAAGGTGGCCAAAGAGTAGAAGTCTTTTTAAGCATGCAAAAGGGACATGAAAGCAGCAAAGGAAACACCTTAGAGCCTGGGAAGATGAGAGATAAAATGTCAAGATTATATTAGGTTTGTACTGAGCCAAAAAAGTCTCAGATGTTTTCCAGCAACAGCGAGAATACAGAGAAGGAAAATGGGTTGTGGTGCAGTAAAAATGGAGCAGAAATAGGAAAACTGAGGGTTACTCCAAGCAAGATGCCATCCTGCTCAGCAAAGAGCTGCTGCAGAACGTGGGGCAAAGGCAGGGCAGCGAGGTCAGGATGTGGAAAGGATGGAGATGAGAGGGTGTCACAGCCATAGCATCACACCAGGATGTCCAGAGGGAGGGAGGAATCTCCATCCTGGGGTTTGAAAAGAACTTGAGAAACTGCATGTTGGGAGCATGGATTAGTAACCCCTAGTTGTGTAGTAACTGCATTTAGGGAAAGGAGTAAGAGGAAAGAACAGTTTAGGCACTTGTAGGACACTGAATCCAAACTGGCAGCTTGGGGAGCTTTCCAAAGCGGCTTTTCACGAATAAAAATGAGATATTGTGAATCAGGCTCTGACTCCACCCCCGTTTCTTCCAAGAAATGTTTCTCCCAGCTCTCTTCTGGCAGGACATGAGTAATTGTGACCACCCTCAGTGAAAGTCAGTCGTGTCCATGTGGGAAGAAGAAAGTCCCTGGCACATGCCATGGGTGTTGCTTTCCTGGGCATCGTCCTGGTAACATATTTCCAGCCTGAGCTGCCATTCATTTTTTAGCAAATGACTAATAATGACTTGCAAAACTTGCTACTGTGTTTTTCATCACAGCTGCTCCAGGGATATGTTTCTGGCACACAAAGAGCTCCTACCATTATGACAAAAATAATTAGACTGGTAAAAAAAAAAATCAGGCCAAAAGATATAAGGTTATTGTGAGGGTGAGGGCAGGAGGATTACTGAGATGAGTCGTCTACAAAACAGCTTGAAGAGAGTTGATTTCTTATCATGACATCATGAGTTATGCTGGCTCAATTATGATGAGTGATAATCATGACAAAAACTGCTCTAGCTATGGCCTTGGGAGATGAAAATCAAGGGGAGGAATTAGCTGGGGAGGGTGGGGGGAAGGGTATAAAATTAAGTCCCAGGCAACAGAACAAAAAGCTTCAGTCCATATTAAGCCAACAGAGATTGGTTTAAGTTATAGTGTTTGAGTGGAGTAGCAGAAAAAATAACTCTGCAAAAGCAGGGCAAGGATTATTTTATAGCATCTGCCTACATAAGATGAGCACCTTGGGGGGATTAGGGCTCAAAGGAGTCCTGGCAGTGCAGACAACTCAGGTCAACACGCAGCTGGTCCCAGACAGAGGGGCATTTAGGAATGAAGCTCTGCATCCTCAAGTTTGCCCTCTTTTCATAAATCCATCCAACATCCCTATGAAACCAGAAGGTTTTTATGCCTCCTTAAGTGCTCTCAGTGCTGCCTGTTAGAAATCTGTCCTTTTCTCCTAAATTTCCTTACTGTAAAGCTACACCTGAACATTGGGTGTCCTGGTATAGTCCCCTCTTAGGATGCTACAAACCCTTCTGACCTCCCTATTGCATGGATAACCAAGTCAGCATCTCTCAGTTCCTTCACATCAAATGTCCCTTTCCCCATGGGGTGCTGAGCCTATTCCAGGTGGGAAATGTGATCCCTCAAAGTTCTCTCTGCCCTGGAATTAGTGGGAAGGTGGGTGCTGAGAACAAAACCATGCAAGAGCTACAGAACACTGGAAGAAACGAGATGATTTGTGTGAACTTGAAATCGAGCAAGTTTCACGCAGAAGGGTCAAGTTACATTTTGCAGGCAGGGAGGGGCAATCTCAGGCATGACAGCAGCAGCTTCAAACCAACACAGAGGTGATTCCCTCCTCACTGCCCCCATACCACTCTCCAGCACGTAGAAAAGTCGGGCAGATGGATCCTCACAGGCTTCCTGCACGCTAAAATGAAGAACCAAAGGGAAAATATCTGAGCTTTCCCAGTCAATTTTGGGCTGCTGGAAACAGCTGAGTGTTTGGGCCGGGCACACCAGTGCACACCAGCGCAGGCAGGGATGGAGCAGACTGCCTGCCCTTGGCTGGGGAGCTCAGGTATTACCTAGAGGCTGCTATTGTGTATGAGAGGAAAAGACATCTCTGGGTGTTGCAGGACATCTGCTACCCAAGATGAGACATGGCACAGCCGGCTCTGGGCACAGTCCCTGCAGACCACTCACCACCTCCAGGTCCCCACCACAGCAAGTGCTTGTTCTCCCTCCAGTGTCTTCAGGCTACCCCAGCCCAGAGAGGGACTGAGGGCAAGGTAAAGGCTCGACACAAACTAGCTGTGCATTTAGAGAACAGGAGATAGAGATTTTGGTGATAGAGCTGTCAGGGAGCGAGACATAACTATGATGTAAAAATGAATAACCTGTCTGGCTTGGGAGCATGGAAAATGCACTGAGGGCAGGAGTTATGCAACACAGTGAGATGTTTATCAGTTCTGCTTTTTTCACTTTTTTTTTTTTTTCCCTCCCCTGAAACTGCAATTGAGCACTGGAAAGGTGGGTGCTGGGGGTGAGAGCAGGGACTCTATTTCAAAACATGACACGGAGATGGTGATGCTGGGAATGATTTAAAGGAGCCTGTGGTCTCCTTCCCTCTGACAACTGGTAAGGGAAAATGGGACACAGAGCTTCTCCCACCCAACAGCCCCCTGATCTCAAATAGGCAGGGCTCAAGGTGGGAACAGGGTGCCCAACCACACCTCTGCCAAACTTGGCAGCCTGGGATATTGTTCCTGTCTCTTTGCTCAGCAACACCTTGAAGCAATGTGTTTCACAGGGACTAAAACCAAATGCAAATGCTGCTGCCTGTCCAGAGGAGATGACAGCTCAGAGGTTTGGGTGAAGTCGGGAAAAGTTCACAAGAAACACTTGTGGGTGGTAGAGTGATGTAACCCTTTAGATCACTCCCAGTATTTTAAGGTTAGCCATCCATTAACTTGCCATTAAAAACCTGTCAATCTTCACCCAAGCATTGCAACACCCGATTTCCTACCTCCGACCCACGGGCTGCCCCCGGCACCCTGCTCCCCTGGGCGCACAGGCACCGCTCCGAACGTCAAGAGCCAACAACCACTTGCTCCTGGGAGAAATGACTCAACACCCGGATCAGAGACACATTCCAGCATGCAGGAAAACAACTGAAACCTTGAGTGGTCTTGCAACATCCAGCCACTCAATGGAGTGAAGCAATCACCAGCATGAGCTGTTTTGCAGCTCAGCGAAGCCCAAGTCTGTCTGCAGAGTCCACGAGTAACCAAGACCTGAATTTGTTCCTCCATGGTTTATGGAGTACCCAAACCCTGAGTAAAGTAGCCCTTTGTGGACACCACTGTCCCTCCCCACCCAGGAATGTGCTGGGCACCCCTGTAATACAGAAAGAGACTGCTTAAGCTGTGTGATGAGCAGAGAGAAGCAGCCCAGAGCTTCCCTCAGCAGGGATATGAAACTGCTGTCCTGGGAGGAGGAACAACCCCTTTATCCTCCATCCTCTGGACTCAGAAACACCAGCTACAGGAGATTTGCATTTTTGGCACCTTAACAGTTACATTAAATTTAGTTGGATTTTTTTCTTTTTCTTTTGCAAGCCTGGAAAATATTTATGCTCTA
Organism: Heliornis fulica; assembly: GCA_013399135.1. Classification (NCBI taxonomy): domain Eukaryota; kingdom Metazoa; phylum Chordata; class Aves; order Gruiformes; family Heliornithidae; genus Heliornis; species Heliornis fulica. The sequence goes on along the minus strand of VXBZ01005641.1, from coordinate 107,567 downwards.
GGGAAAAGATAAAAAAAAATAACAAAACAACCCAAAACAATGAAAACCAGCAAAAGCAAGTATATGTTTTTAGTGGCAATGAGAGTTGTTTAGAAAAAAAAAAAAAAGGAAAATTTCTGTAGTTAAAGTGACACATTTGTATTACAGAAAGACTTGAGAGAAAACATTTCAGAGCTAAAAGAAACTCGGCCCTAGCAGGTGTTTTTGTGGTGTTAAGGGAGCCAAGCGAGGGAATCATCCATCCAGTACGGATGCAACGATCTGTTTGAACTGAAAACTTTGGAGAAAACAGCAAAATGCTGGACTTCCAAAATATTTAAGTTATTTTGAGCATTTGACCAGTAGGAGGGAGCAAAGCAGGGACAAAACTACTCGTGGAGAGCTTCCAAATGTACATATACTATTCACGCTTTTCATAGCTGAGCGGTTAACAACAAAGACAATTGCATTCTTGCTACAGCTGATTAAACAGTTGATCCCACGGACCCCAGGCTTCTCAGACACGGCTGTTTGCTGTAAGCATAACAGCAAAACAAAAACAAGGCTGAAGATGAGATGTTCATCTCTCATGGCTGGAGTTCAGGACAGCAACCGGAGCCAGTATCGTGCATGAATATGAAACACGTCCTGTTTATACTGAAATTAATAGGATTTAACCAGATCTTAATAGGGTTGGAAATGTGGAGGTGTGGTTAAATTTGTAATTGAACTAGGATTTGAATTGTTGCTCTGCTCTTCTGTTTATGGGTTAACACCCCAGGATCCAATCCATGTTTTCTTGGCTGTATCTTGAGTGTCCCACCAGCCCAGCTGGGCAACTCTAGATGATGTCTTTAGCATGCAAACAACTGTCCATTTGCAAAAGCTCTGATTCCCATTGAGCCTGTGCCATAAACACATCACCCAAGAGTACATTCCTCACCTACAACTGATCACCCAGGGCATCATGAGTTATGTTACACCAAATATCTGATTTCTGGAGAAATAAGTCTCATTGAATTTTAATGATCTATCATCTCAGCAGGCATAGACCCATTCCTCATTACGTTCCACAAATTCCTCTCAAAATTATTTTACATTCAGCTTTGTTTTTCCTTTTTGGAAGCACTGAATGTTGTCTCCTTAATGTGCCTTTGCAAGAAATAATTGCATTTTTATTGGCAATTCTCTTTTCAAGATATTACTAAATCTCCAGTCCTTTCCTTGTGGGATGACAGAAGTTGGATGAATAAGAGGAAAGCTGGCTTCTGAGCACTTTTTGCAAAAAGGAAAAAAAAAGTTGCATAATAGATAGTGTTTCAACATACTTCACAATCCTTTCTGTAGAAAACAAAAATAATTATAACCCAAGTGGAGTACTCTCCAAAAAAAAAAAAAAAGCTCAAAGTGTCCCATAAGTGAGTCTGTATCTGATATTCAATATTCATCAATCACTGTCTCTGTATCAATTTTACCACAGCAAATCTTAGACCTGAACCCAGATGACCTTTAATTTTGTACCCCTCAGTGGTGTATGGACTATTAAACAACACGCCCCTGTGGTCCCGTAGGGATAAAGGAGCTTCAGTCCTGAAAAGTTGACAAACTAAAAAAGGCAGAGAACCAGTGAGGAACAGCTGTCACCACCACAGAGCTGGAGATCTGGAGCTGAAGCAACATCCCCTTGCAGGAAGCATGGGGCAGAATGGAGAGGACCATCACAAGCACGAGACTGCAGCTGGTGTTCCTACTGAGATATCTAACATCTTACTTACATCTAACAATGTCTTAAGCTTGGAAGAAATTCCATATTTCTTGATGGTTTTGATGAGGGAACTCTAGCAAGGGCAAAGAGTTTTGTTCTTGACCCTGTGCTCTCTCATCAGACAAAAGGTAGAGTAGGTTCCTCCGAGACTTGGTCTTAATCCTGATACATAAAACACTGCATAAGGCACCACGAGAAGACACATGGACATCCTCTTACATCAGTGTGGAGCCTGCAGTCCACCCAGGCCTGCTGCATGAAGCTGAGATTTACAGCCAAAGAGTCACCTGCCACCCAAGGACGTGATTTGCGGGGTCTCAGGTGCTGGTGTTTCTCCATAGCTATGTGCCTCTGAAGCTGCAATTTCATTTTATATTTAGTTAATGGAAACCAAATGGAAAGATTCCCATTGACTCTGAAGGGCCATGCCCCAATACATAATGTATTAATGGAATAAACAGCCCTGTTAAATCATCAGAAGTCACGGACAGACTCATTCCTCACCCCTAAGACCCTGCTCAGATGATACAGCTTCTCCTTCAGAGAGGAATGAGAAGAGTTAATCCTGGGACTAAAGACTAGGCTGCTGAAATGCAAATTTCATACTACCTCCAAACACCTCTGAGTACACAAAAAGGGGAAAAGCAGAGTGGTGGTCCCCAGGATCAGACCAGAATAAGCCACCCTGATCTGTGATGGTCCTTCAGCAGCCAAATCCTCCCTTACGTACTCCAGAGGGACCTGGCTACATAGGTAGTAAGGAATGTGAAGGTAAGAAAAGGCTGTCATTGCTCATTAAAGGGTGAGGATGAGAGCAAACATAAAGCCTACTCCATAGACCTGGATTTTCATGCCTGGGATACGTCTCCATACACTCAGGCCAGCTTGGAGCTAGTGAGCCCTGCAGCTCTTGGAACCCTCTGCTGCAACTTTCCATCCAAAAACTCCACGTGGACTCACTTGTAAATGGCAAGAGATTAGGGAACTTCCCGTCATCATCACTTATTCATGAAAAGTTTGGAAAAAATCTTGCTTTCCATGGAAATAAGAAAAAAAGGGGATTGGGTCTTGGGGGGGTGTGTGGTATAAAATGTTCATAGTGTACATTACCTAAAAAAAAACCCCAAAACTTGTATGATGAATCTTTATCTTAAAAGCCCTAGACTAAAAACAAATAAATGAATCATTCAAATTATCGTGGAAACAGCCATGTTTCATGTTATTTATGTGTTTAATGTTCCTTTTAGGGTTAGGTTTTTTCCTTCTTACGAAGAAAGGCAGTTTTCTTAGCATTGCCGTGAATACCAATGTCAAATTCTATTTTAACAGTGTTCAGTGATGCATGAACATCCCAAAGGCAGAATTTGAAAAACACTAAAGCCATTTGTTAAAGAGTAACTAGACAGGCTGAGCAGTTTTTCTTTCCCTGAAAACTTTAGGAAATGTGGTTTCACATGGATAGAGTTTGAGCCAAACCCTACTAAAATTAACAGGAACCTTTTAATTGACTTTATCTCAACTTTGCATCAGAACCATAAAAGTCTTCAGGTTTTTTACTGGCCTTTGGTCTTTGTGACCAAAATTATTGATAAGATTGCAGGAAGCAAGTAAATTCTTAATTTTTTTATCAAATGGCTGGTGTATTTCCAACCAGTTGGCACAGTACAGTCTAGGTAGTTACCCTTTAAAGATGTTTAAGCTGCCACTTCAGGTGCATGTAATTCTGTTCCAAAGGTTCAATCCTCTCCTGTGCAATTTCTAGCCTCATCCTCATGCATTTAACTGTGAACACAGAAATTGGCTTCCGCCACGGTTGAACCCCAGCCGGTAACAAAGTGCCACACAGCCCTGCCCAGAGGAGGATGGGAAAAAAACCCCTTGTGGGCTGAGATAAAGACAGCTTAATAAAAAAGGAAAAGGATTATGATGACATTGTTATTATTTAAAACAAGTGATGCACAAATGCAACTGCTCATCACATGCAGAAAAGAACCCCAACCTGATGCCCAGTCTGTTTCCAAGCACCAATCTCTCCTCACAGCTAACTTCCCAGTTACACAGGCTCAGTTGTCCTGGTTGTGCTCTCCCAACTTCCCAAGAAGCTGGAAGCCCTGGAAGGGAATGAGAAGCAGAGAAGTCCTCTATTTAGAAGCTACAACTACCCAGCAGCAACTAAACACATCAGTGTGTTATCAACACTCTTTGTAACCTAAACCCAAACCACAGTGCTAGAAGGAAAATTAACTTTATTTCACCTGAAACCAGGACAGCTTCATTGCTATGCATCTTCTCAACTACTTTTTAAACTCTTTGCTTTTCTCAGTGATGGCGAGTGATAGGACAAAGGGAAAAGGTTCCAAACTGGAACATAGAAAGTTCCAGCTTAATATAAGGAGGAACTTTTTCGCTGTGAGGGTGACAGATCACTGGAACAGGCTGCCCAGAGAGGTTGTGGAGTCTCCTTCTCTGGAGACATTCAAGACCAATCTGGACACATTCCTATGTGATCTACTGTAGATGATCCTGCTGGGGCAGGGGTGTTGGACTGGATGATCTTTCAAGGTCTCTTCCATCTCCTGACATTCTGTGATTCTCCTCATCCTGCATGGTATAGGTACACCATGGGTGCAACCATCTGTCTGCCAACCCCTATCATTCTGTGACTCTGTGATTTTAGTTGGTTTTAGACACAGCTCTTTTTCATTAACTCCTCAGCCCACAACAAAACAGGAATTAAATATAACAATTAAAAAAACAACCCAAAATTCATGCTGCTCGCCTTCTGCTCACTGCCCCTTTCATCAGCCTCCTGCAGAGGGGACTGGGGACAGCAGTGTGGGTCTGTGACTCACTGCAGGGTCTGGTGTTGGGGACACGATGAGTAGCAAAGCAGGAGGGAGGTGTTTTAAGCCGGGGGAGCTGCTGAGGACAGTAGGTCCCAGTCCAGCATGCAGGGAAGGACGTTGCTTTCAGAGTCGATTGGGTGTGAAGGATGGGTGGAGGTTGCCTCTCAGAGAGGGACAGAACACTCAATCCTGCTCTGAATACCTCTGAACTATCACAGCACCTTCTCTTCAAATTATTATCCCCAAATCCTCAGTTTATGCAATATCAATGCAAAAGTGCACAATGCCAGCAAGTTAATGCCGGGAGGAGTGAGGATTTCTGCAGGATGCTTGGGCCAGTGTCGGTGGTCTAACATCAGCTCCAGCCCCTCCATGTCTCTACATTGATTAGCTCAGTTAAACCAACCCTTTGCACAAACAGGTGCATATACAATTAGTGTCATTAACCAGCTGTAAAGTCTTCAGGGAGGCAGGAGTGTTAGTGTGAGCCTTGGGATTGGCCATTTCTGTGTATCAAGTGTATATTTTAATACTGGATGTGGGTACTCACTGCCCAAGAGATCTACCAGTCCACACCAGGGCTCTTTTGACTCTCTTAGAGCTTCAAGATGTGAGTGGGAATTACATGATTGTTCTGAATAACAACATCAGGGAAGGGAAACACAGTGATAAAAATCACCCAAACCCCGTCAAACTTGTCAAAGGGAAATTAAAACCAATCTGGGACCTAATTTGTCAAGAATAAAACATCAATAACGCTTAGACCTGTGCCTCACCTGCCCTCAAGCTCAGCAAGGGACTTGTGCACAGGCCTAATTTTAAGCACACAATTAATGTATGTGATTTAATGGGTGCATTTTGTGACTTTGAAGTGACATATATTTAAGAGCACTGCTGACTCAGGGGTCTATTCCTGTATTTATTTTGCAGCTTTAAATTCTTCATAATTATATTACCCTCCTTGCTCTCTTCAGATGTTTCCATCTTTCCTCTGTGTCAGGAAAAGTCTCCCTTTCACAGCTTGTTAATCAGTTTATGATAACACAATCTTGGTGGTGTTTTCCTTGGCAGCATGCCTCAGACTGAAATTATTTAATGATATGAGCATTAATTGAAGATTAAGTTTGTGGTTGCATGCATTTGGGTCTCCCATTGAAAATGAACCCAGCAGAGGTGAAGACATCCATCCTTTTCTAGGATCAAGTGTCAAGTTACCAAGAAATAAAGAGAAACAGCAGATGGGTGTCAGTGGGGCACTGCTTTGTGCAGATTTCACATGGAATCTAGGTTTCTATAAACATTTTTCCATGGAAATTAGAAAAACACAGTCCCACTGCCCTGTCCTCACATGCACACACACACGAGACTGGTGCAGAGAGCTGATAAAAACGTCCCAAAGTCACTTACTGCCTGAGGTTGCCCTTGAGCCAGATGATGTTGATTTGCCCTCCAACCCCCAAACTGGGCTGTGGGCTGGGTGCCTGCTCCCCCAGCTAAAAATGGTCCTGAGGAAGGACACACTTACTTCCCTGCTGCTGTGACTCACCTGGGATTGTCCAGGGAAGACCTGGTGGGACCTAGCAGGATTTTCCCTGAGTGGCAGTCAGTCACTGCAGGCTACATCTTTCCCACTGAGTTATCAGAAGAAATATTAATTCTTCTACTACTGTTTTTGTTTTGCAATTTTCTAAGGCAACAGCAGGTTTTCAAAAATACTTTTAATAATTAAAAAAAAAATCATCAGTAACAATGTTTTAGGAAGTGGAGGTGATGGCTTTCTGATTCTTTTCCATATAGCAGGAAGATATGTGGTTCCAAAGAAAATCAAAATATAGATCAAAAAAAGCTTCGAGAAAATTGTAAAAAAAAAGAAAATAAATCAAATAAAACAAAAATCCCAGTCTCCCCAATTAGTTAAACAAGGGAAATGAATGCCACCTGGACTCCAGCAGATACTGGGCTGTTTGGATTTTCCAGAGGAGGAAAAGAAATCCATTTTTCTCTCCCTCTGTGTCCCCCACTTTTCATCTGTCTTAATTTGTTCACATTATTCTGTCAGATGTCTGCCCAGCTCCAAGTCAAATAACCTTCCTCCTCCTGCTTTCTGCAGGATAAAACAGATCTGACCAAGGGAATACAGAGCACATATCTGAGCAATCTTGGCACTTGGGATGTATAAACCAAGCTTAAGCCTCCCTCTCAGTTCTAGTTTGTAGGTCACCCATTAAAAAACCTGTTGAAATACTTTGAATGGCTGGAGTTAACCTTGTAAATACACCCACCCACCACCCCCCATGCCCCAAAAATCCCCAACTACAGGACCCAGGTTTCCATCCACTGAAATATTGAATCATTTTGTTGTTGCTCTAATACTGCTTCTGCTTTTCAAAGAGCAGGTGGCCTTAGCGTCGATTAGTTAAATAAACACGAGGAGAGGAAGAGTTAGTCTGGCAGAGAGGGGGAATAAGAGTCAATATATCTTCTTGCTGAGGTCCAAAGGATGCCTGTATATGTACACACCAAGTGAGCATGGGAATTAGTAATTATTTGGTGTTTGAACATGGTGACAGGGATTTACCAGCTCCAGAAGAATGTAAAACCAAGACCCCGTTCAGGGGCAAAGCCTGTGTGAAAGACCAGAACAAATTCTGTCTTTTCCTCAGGAAGATGCTTCAGGATACAAGAAAAAAAAAATTAAAAAAAATAATAAAAAGTCCAAAGTATCTGGTAAGGTCAAGCAATGGTGGCTCAAGATCCAAAGCCATTGCCAGATGAGAGAGGAGATGCTTAATTGCCATTTTGGCTCATAGTAAATGGAAGAAATAGCTATTTTTCCTTGAAGGGGGGTGGGGAGGGAGAATTAGCAACTAAAGCAGGAGGATCCACTGCCTAATGCACATGGTGTGAGTTAACCAGGAGCTCAAGGTTAAGGATTTCAACTTCTTTTAAAGGAGTGAAGGAATTCATGCAGGTTTTTGGGTTGGGGGAAGGTGGGAAGGGGAAAGAGGTAGGGGAAAAGGGGAGAAAAAAGTAGGAAAACCATCATGCAAAATTATCACAGTAGCAAGGAGAGAATGCAGCTGAAAAAGTCAAGGATAACTGAAGAAGCACTTGAAGCGTGACCTTGAAATGAGACTAATGAAGTGAGCTTTTTGGGGGGCTTGGACCACTGCCCAAGGAAACTGCCTCTTGCTATTTAATTCCTAATGAGTTCAGGGAAAAAGGATTTTGTGCAGTCTTTGAAATAAACAGGATTGTGTTAAAGAAATGCTCGAGAACGTCATTAATTTCTACTTCGAGTGGCAACAAGCCATGAGACCCCCACATCCTGGCTAATCACTTGGGTCAAAAAAGTAACATAATGCAAGTTTAGGCACTACAGACCACTTTGTAGAGTCAAACAATTCTACATGCTCATTTCATGCCTGTATTGTGGGTCTTCAGAGGAGAAGAGTCATTACTATATTAATTATATTATTACATTAATTACCGTAGGAATTTGGCATTTTAGTTTCATGCTTTTCTTTGCTTCCTGTGCCAATTTTTCCATCCTTGTAATTGTCTTTCCTGTTTATGTGATTCCATATTCACAGTGGCTACTAAAAGTCAGCTGCTAAAACTGTTTACTGTAAATATTTACACTGTGGCCATTAGTGAAATCTGTATCTCTGAATGGATGATGGATGGCAGCGGGTCTAATCCGAGAGACCCTGTGGGATAAACAGGGTAGAAATCACATGTGGAGGCTGGGAATGCTGCTTCCCACTCTCTGGAAGGCAGAAGAGAAAGACTCAAGACACTGAAAAATAACAGAACTAAATCCCCTCCAAACAGTGAACTATTTAGGAATGGCAGAAAGGAGCAGGAACAGGCTGCCCAGGACAGTGGTGGAGTCACCACCCCTGGAGGGATTGAAAAGGTGAATAGATGAGGTGCTGAAGGACATGGTCTGGAGGTGGACTAGGCAGGGTTAGGCTGTGTTGGACTTGATCCTAAAAGCCTCTTCCAAACCAAGTGATTCTATGATTTTAGATATTTGATGTTAATCAAACCAAATCAGGAGGTTTAATGGGTTGCAATCTAATAAAGGTTGAATTATATATGGACCAGGCTGACAGCACATATTGTACTACCCTGTGAGCACAGAAATCTAAAATATCAGAAAAAAAAAAGAGCAAACGAGCCAGTATTCACTATTTAGTGGAAGTAGCAGGATTTAGTCCAACCCCTCCCTGATGCTGAGAAATCCCAACACTCCCTGACACACAGGTTGAGAAGGACATACTTGTGTCTCCATCCCATAGCGCCATGGCGAGAGCTGAGGCTGCTCCTGAGCCCCAGCAGAGGCACAGTCCCCAGGGACTGTGACAGTGTGTATGTCCCATGCCCTACCTCCATGCCACCCCCCACTGACATTTCGCTGCTATCAAGTGTCGTTTTCAATTCTTCACCTTCAACCTTTTCTATACGCCCTGGTTCTACTTTTAGGGATGTGGCCTATTTTGGATGCTCTTTTCTCCATGACATCCTGGGGTCTGGTCTGCCAGCAGGAAGCCAGTAGCTCCTGGATGAATGACAGGCAGTCCATCACCTTCTGGAAGGGACAGATCTCAAGTGCCCCAGTTCTGCACGTTTTTGGTCCTGGATGTTCTTACAGAAGCAGCCGGTGTGGCAAAGCACACATCCTCATGAAACACAGACACTGGAAAGCAACAAAATGGGATCCCTTCCAAATGGCAAATCATTTGGGAATGGCAGAAATGATCAGGTATTTGATGTTAATCAAATATTTGCTGTAATAACAGTTTGGGCTTTGTTCAGTGTTTGTAGGAGTTTTTCCATCCAGCCTTCGACAAAGAGTGACCTAATGCAAACATGCCTACACCTCCACCAGCCAAGTCTGAAATCCTAGTTGCACAAACAGGACAATCAGGAAGGTGACATCCCTTGGAAACCTCAAAAGAGACAGATCAATGTATCTTAGGATGGAGACCAGCCTCACTCCACAGTCCTAATCAGAGCTATGAGTCTTAATTACAAACCAAGACAGCACGTAATCCTAAAGCACATGCTCAAGTCCCTTGTCTAAACCGCAGTATGTGTTTAGATGTTGTTGTGCAAGGACATACTACGCTGATGATCCAGCTGATACACGTCATGGAGCATGTCCTACAGGGAAATAACTTGGCAATTTACTCTGGATTTAAGGAAGGACTTGCACACACATGAGAAACACCCTACAACTTACGCCTGTGTGATGTGATGATTTGGGAAACGTTTCGCGTGTTATCAAATCCGTTTGGGATTCTGAACTCTGGCTTCTCTTTTGCCATTTTAATTCTCACACCAGTGGAAAATCCACAGGGAAAGAACTGATGAGTATCTGTGCATCAGGGTTTAGCCTCAAGAGCAGCATTTTACCTGACACATTAGCCCAGAGGCTGAGCAAACGCAGGCTGGGGGACATACACAGGCACTGGGGGGGGGGGTGGAGAANGCTGTGCACTGGCTCGTGAAGTTCAATGCCTCCCCAACCAGAGGAGCCACATCTTGGTGACATTTAAACCTTGCTGACCTGTGCCAGGTCTATAAGCAGTGCTCATCATTCACATACACACTGACACATCTGCAAATGGAACTACAAAAAGTTGGGATTTGGTGAAAAAGCTGTTCTTTGCCAGCTACAAATCCATAAATCTCCATTTTTTGTCCCTGCAGCACAGGTGCCCCTCAAAGAAGAAACCAAGTCCTTTATTGAGCACAGCCTTTCATTTTGCAGAAGCACCATCCACCCCACACCAAAACTAATCCCAGGGCAGGTAGTTTTCCATTTGTAGCTCACCCTTCCTGGTGGGAAAGGTTATTTCTGGACAACAGTATAAATGCTCAGCCCTAACAGCCACTGCTGCAAAAGGTCTCTCAGCAGCAGCCAGGGTGGGATTAGTCACTGCCGGGTGGGAAGGTCTGCTCTGCGTGGCACCTGCCAAGCTCCACACGGTCCTTGGCTGCATCTAGAGGGAGATGGGGGGAGCCTGGTGGTATCATCTTTGATTTCTCTCTGTAAGGTGTTTTATTTCTGCTGGCAACCCCAGAAGCTCAGGCATGTGTTTATGACGTGGCTTGATGTTAACGTGAGCTTTCCATGCCCCAATGTTACACTCTCACTTCTAGTTTCCCCATGAGTTTCTCTGCTCTGATCTACTACTTGTATTTGCCTTTCCTCCACCTTTTGGTTTTAAGGCAAACAACCATCCTGTGGAGCACCAGATGGAAGGACCAGGGCACAAAGCTGGTTGTTTTCTGTTTGACAGAGAGCACAGAAACGGGCTCAAAACACCACGGGCAGGAGAAGCCATATCACCCACAGGGACCTTATGGGTCCTTCCCCAGCTGCTGGTGGAGCATGTGAAGGAGAGGGAGCTCCCTCTCCTCTGGAACAATGATCTAAACTGAAATTCATTAACTCAACCGACCCAAAGCTTGCGTTGGAAAGTGTCTGCAGGTCTGGTGGACTAAACTGGTGCTGAGTTACACCCAGCACTCAGACACAGGGTGGAAAGCAAGAGAGCAACATCAGCTCAGTGTGGAAATCAAGAGAGCAACATCAGCTCATGGGGCTTTGCCAAAACCACTTTGCTCTACCCAGAGGTTGTCAGGGAACCCGGGGGCAGCTCTCCCCAGCCTTGACTAACTCCTATACCGCGTGCCTCAGTTTCCCCCTCCCTCCAAGGCAGCCATGGCTCACAATGAGTGCCATTGAAGAGACAACCACGCTCCACCCCCCGTTATTGACTTTAGAGCCCTCTATCAAGGAGCCCCACAACAAGGTATTTGTACCTGGCTGCAGTACAAGCTCGCTTTTTACCAGTGCCTGCTGCACATACCGCACAGAGGTGTCGGGAGGATTAATTACTTAGAGTGCACAGAGGACTTTGAAGATAAAATGTGCCAAGTAATTACTATGTGTTTTACTGATTTGGGCATGCACAGGCATTTATTTTTTTTTTCTTAATGGTTTGTTGATTTTGTTGACTGGCAGTCCAGGACAAAGCTGCATTTCTTGTGAGGTTTCTTTTTTGTAAATATTATTTTTAATAGGTTTTTTAATTGCAGTATTTACTTTAGTCACCTCTTAAATAGCTAATTACTTATGATCCTGTTTAGATTTTGTGTTTAGCACAGACAACAATCACATCTTTTCTCTCACAGCCCACACTTACTGCAGCACATGCTGGCCCTGATCTACTTTTTTTTTTTTGCCCTTTAAACAGGACTTTCTGACTACGAAAAGTTATTTTCCCAGTCATGCTCTGTAAGGTGGCATGGGTCTCAGTAAAGGCTCTCTGCTTTGCCCATGACAAAGGGAACATGACAAAAGCTCTACTTGGTGTTGTAGAAATAGGGGTTAGAAGGGACCTCTGGAGATCACCCTGTCCAACCCACTTACCAGCACAGGATCACCTAGAGCAGGTTGCACAGGACAGCATCCAGGCAGGTTCTGAATGTCTCCAGAGATGGAGACTCCAGAATGAAGACAGATTCACCCCTTGTGTCATCAAAAGTGGTAAATGGGACATCAGTGTAAGTGAAAGGCCAGGGCAACAGGATACAGAAGGCAGAAAGCTCTGCTGGTTATGAAAAGGTGCCAATATCACTGTCTTGGGAGGGAGGTCATTAGTCTTTTATTTTGGGAGAACAAGCAAGAAGTCCAGCAAGACAGCTGGTGACACTTTGTCTCACTGACAGACCCATCACCAGGGGGGCACAGCAGAGCATGTTTCACCCAGGGTAACCTGACCACCTTCCCAAGAGCCTGCCTAGAAAAAAGAGGAGCCTGGCCAGCCACCCATGCCCCTTCTTGCTGGTTTGATGTCTTTGCTGCTATTTAAATGACTATTTCCACTTCCACAAACACCCAATTAAAGAGAAAGACCTCATTAGTCAGAATTTGGCAGATCCTTTCTATTTCATTTCCTCACCGTTTAATGCCAGCGTTAAGCTCCACTGCAGCATGGAGACGTTTGTGGAAGGGCCAAACCTCGCTCAGAAATTGCTACTGACAACAGCCAGGAGAAGGGTCTCCTTTCTTGTACACCTTTAAACTCCTTTTATCACTGCTTCATAACCTGCTGCACTAGAATTTCTAAGCTGAGAAGCTTAGACCAGATTACTTCTTCATCTGTGCCTTTGAAGGGACAACTAGTTCTGAGCTGAAGACCTTCCCAAGAACAGAAAGTGAAAATCAGATTTCCTCTTGCCAAGGTTACTTTCCATTTACACTTATCTCCCTGTTTCTTCTCCATACGTTTTGTTTTCTGAAGACNTGGTAGGACACGGGGGATGGATTGGAGACGGAGGAGGGAAGGGTTAGGTTGGATACAAGGGGGAAGTTCTTCATGGAGAGAGTGGTGAGATGCTGGAACGGGCTGCCCAGAGAAGTGGGGGATGCCCCAAGCCTGGGGATGTTCAAGGCCAGGTTGGATGGGGCCCTGGACAACCTTGTCTAGCTCCAGGCCTGGAGGTTGGTGGCCCTGCCTGTGGCAACAGGGTTGTAACTCAATGATCCTTGGAGTCCCTTCCAACCCAGACTAGTCTGTGATTCTGAGGAACTGGTTTTGTTTAGGAGTGGCAAAGAGGAGGTCAAGGAGAAGATGTCCAAAGCAGCTCTTGCTTTCTGCCAAATTCTCTACAATTATCTTGACTTGTGCCAGCCACCTCAGCTCTCTCTTTGCATTGTAAAATCCAGCAAAGTCCCTATAGTGCTTTGCTCCAGGATCTGCAAACCCAATTTATCCTAGCCAGCTCAATATGATGAAAGAAAATTAAAAAAGAAGAAAAAAAGGAAAAATAGTTTAAATGCTGTTCCCCATCGCTACAGTTCAGGAGGCTCAAGACACAGCCTCACTCACACTTGCTGAGCACAGGAGCTATAGGAGGTCCAGCACCACGTCATGGTGCCTGTGCTCTTCTCCCTGGCCTCTGCAGACAGAGGCTCTGTGTGCCCCAGGAGATATTTTTCCCAGCACATCTCCTTGGAGAGACAAGCTGAAATCGAGTTAGCAGATGGAAGGACTGGATTTGCCTTGCTGCTATGCCATCCAGAGGCTCCAAGGGGAGATCCTGCCACACACAGCGTCAGCGCCTTCCAGCTACACCACAGGGATCTCGGGGCTCATTCCACCCTGCCTCTGCATTTACTTTTCACAGGTTTTATGGCAGCAGTTGAGCACTGCAACAAGTCTGTCTTTTTTTGGAATTTTTTTTTTTAATTCCCCCAGGAATTCACAGCAGGTGGAGGATGCTCAAAGGGAAAAAAGCCAGGCTCCAGGGTAAATCCCCTCCACCTCTGCCTGTCCTGCCATCTCCAACTGAGGTCAAGGCAATCCTGCTAATTATTGCATTAAAAGCTTTACAAGTGCTGAAGCCCCCCCAGGAGTCCCACAAGGCAGGGTTAGCAGTGCTCTGCATCCCAACCCTTTCAGGGCAAGCCAGCTTCAGGAGTATCATGTTTTTCCAGGCACAGCACTAAAAGTAACAGGAAAACAACTGTCTCATTGTTTAGAGCATCCCTAAATCTTGCCAGTAAAGATCTGGTCAACTTTCCAGAGTCTGTGGCTTTTAAGATTTTTTTTTTTCCCCCCATCATGGTGATTTATTTCATCAAAACAGCTCTGAGGCCACCAGCTGTTAAAGCACTTGTGGAAAGGGCCAACTCAATTCTCATTATTCACTGCAGGTTTCCCTTAATAGAATCAAACTGGTTAATAAGTGCTAATACCGGTAATACAGTCCTCTGTACTTTGACCTAAATTCTCCTCCAGCTCCTGAGGGGGTGGACACAGGGGGAGCACCGCTGTATTTCCTCCAGTACATGGACAGGCAGGATTAACCCATACAGGCATCTTCATCTGGTGTGTTTTGGGAGTATTCTGAAATCTAGGCTCTGGTGTATCAGATGCTGTGCAAAACCCTATCCTAAACCTCTGATCCCAAACTGCTCCTGGACCATTAATGTCCAAGCAGTGCTCGGGCTCAGGCCCTGTCCTCCAGAACGACCTCTGCGGCACGTCAGCGGTTCAGAAAGTCAGAGCTGGGTTTATGTAATAAAAAGATAAGTGGCACAAACAGTTTTCCATGCTTGGCAATTGCACAGCCAGTTTGAGTACAAATATTCCTGTGAAACTGAGGAAGGTGCCTTTGGTTTGCTAGGAGATTATCCAGAAAAAAATAAATCAGAGTTGTGTAAACCCTGGAAACACCTTTGTGTGCGTCAGGTTCAGTGGGCAGAGCAGGTTCAAAGGGAACTGTTCCTTTAGCTGTTCTCATGTGTGGTTATTGCTACATAACCCCAGCTGCAGTTCAGGTATAGACCCATCACCATGGATATGCTTCTTTAGGATGTATGCAGAGCTGTGACAAGAGGCTGAGGGGAGACCTCCCTGCCTAGATTGACCTGACAGGAGGTTGGAGAGAGGTGGGTGATGGTCTCTTCTGCCCAGTGACAGGCAACAGGACAAGGGGAATGGCCTCAAGCTGCACCAGAGCAGGTTAACATGAAATGCCAGGAAGAAATTCTTTCCCAAAGAGCTGTCAGGTGTGGAACAGGCTGCCCAGGGAGGGGGTGGAGTCCCCACCCCTGGGTGTATTTAACAGATGGGGAGATGAGGTGCTCAGAGATATGGTTAAGGAGAGGACAGGGACAGATGGACTTGATCTAAGTGGTCTTTTTCAAGCCAGCCATTCTGTGATTCTGTGAAAATCAGGTCACAGAAGAAGGTGTGGGGCAGAGTTAGGTGGTTCAGGACAGGGGATTGGGGTCAAACGAGGCAGTTTTCCCCCAAGTGGTACCAATCCCAGCAAAAGTATGCTTTGCTGCCAAGGAATTGGCCTTGAAGTACTTCTCAAGTGCAAATGGGCATCATTAGGCTTCAGAGTTAACGCTCTAGGATACTGCACTGAGGGAGAGCTTCCAGTTATGAGCTGGTGCCATAGTGTCTGTCATTACCCTACTTCCTCCTCCCAGCTCAGGGAGAGGAGTTGTCACAGTGCTCCCTGCGCTGACCTCCCGCATGGCTCAGCCTGCGCTCTCCAGAGGAGTTTTGGCAGCAAATGGGAGGAAGGAAGGAATGTAGACTTCTCCAGTCACCAAGTTAATGGGTTTCAATGTGTAATTAGTGTCATTCTTGAAAACCCATGTCTTGTCACCACTCTAAATGTGTTTAGCTTCTGTTTCCTCATTATTTTGGGATCTTGTTTTTCCGCTAGATTAAGGAGATAATCCTCCCCCCACAGACACACCAAAAATAAAACCCAAACCCACCATCCTTTCCCATGTGAGTGTTCATAGATGATTGGAAACCTCTTGGGCTGCTCTTCACATGTTAAACATTTTCCTGAGGAAGGACAAATATCCACTATACAGTCTGGAAGTTTGACAAGATCAGATGTATTGAGCAGAGACTAAAAAAATCCTGGATTTGTATCTAGTCCTGGGTCTGTAGGGACTAGATACAGACCCCTACAGAGCTGTAGTAGTCCCTACTACAGCTCTGTAGGGCTACGTGCACACAGTGACCATGAAACAAGTTAAAGACTAGTTTTCCTGTATTAGCAATGGTAATTTGATGGGATTTCAGCCTGCCAGGAAAGACCCAGAGTCATACACCCCAAGGGAGCTAATTTAGGAGATTAGTCAGCACATGCTCTCATTATCATTATTGGGAAAAACAGATATCTGAGGAGAGGGAGGGGGAGGAACTCTCTCCTCTGTCCACTCTCCCTATCAGAGAAAACATATTTCAGCTAATGCAATAAGAAAACAGGAATCAACCTCTCTGCCACTAACCAAATTATTATTTTTTATTTTTATTTTTTATCTTTTTACAGAATCACAGAATGACTGGGTTGGAAAAGACCATTTAGATCATTGAGTCCAACCATCCCTGTCCTCTCCTTAACCATATCTTTGAGCACCTCATCTGCCCATCTGCTAAATACATCCAGGGGTGGGGACTCCACCTCCTCCCTGGGCAGCCTGTTCCACACCCCAACAGCTCTTTGGGGGAAGAATTTCTTCTTGACATCTCATCTGAACCTGCCCTGGCACAGATTGAGGTAATTCCCCTTGTCACCTGTCCCTGGGCAGAAGAGACCATAACCCACCTCTCTCCAACCTCCTGTCAGGTCATTCTAGGCAGGGAGAAGGTCACCCCTCAGCCTCCTCTTCCTCTTAACACCACTATATGGAAGGGTACATGGCCACCTGCAGCTGAGGCAGTTTCTTATGTCCCTACACCTGTTGCCACCTCCATCCCTGGAAGAACACACCATGGAAACAGGCTTCAGGGTGGGTAAATTAAAGAAATGCCTTTAACTCTGCAGATACAGAGACCCCGAGTTCCACATTACATGTTTCCACTCTCTTAGCCACTTTATTTTGGGTTTTTTATTTGCAGGCCAGCACAACTTCAGAGTCCTGAGGAGGGATGCACTTTCTTTCTCCTGCCTTAAGAGAAGAACTTGGGAAATGCCACAGAAATAAACTCTGCTAAGAAAATGCAAGAATTGAACCGTTCAGCTTTCAAGAGTCAGATAATGGCAAACAGAAGGTTGAACTTTTCCCCTCGTGTGCATATGCATCGTGATTCATTGCACACTCCTCTTATGCTATTCCTCAGCTATTGCAGCATGCCATAATTTGTCTCAAGAGGCAAACAGTAGTTTCCAGAGCTACATACTTGTCTCTGAGCAGCGGGGCAAGGCTGAGTTAACAGCACATCCCCTTCACCATGCCCAGTGCACCACAAGTAACAAGCTCGCTGGCTTCAGGGAGAGTCACAGAACGTCACGAGTTGGAAGGGACCTCGAAAGATCATCTAGTCCAACACCCCCTGCCCGAGCAGAATCATACAGATTAGGTCACAAAGGAACACATCCAGATTGGTCTTGAATGTCTCCAGAGAAGGAGACTCCACAACCCCCTTGGGCAGCCTGTTCCAGTGATGTGTCACCCTCGCGGTGAAGTTCTTCCTTGTATTCAGACATTCCAGCTTGGACCCATTGCCCCATGTCCTATCAGAGGAGCAAGAGCAGAGCTGCTCCCTAAAGGAAAAATCCAGGAAAACCAAGCAACAACTCAGGAACAGAGCGAGGGGCAAGTAACCTTGCCAGGCTGAGCTCAAGCAGGGACTATCAAAGGTCCTAGGTGAGGCTGGTCAGGGAGAGCAAAGTCTGCTGGTGCCCTCAGGGCCTCAAGCTGGAGCATGAATGTCCCAAAGATGTGGCCACCTGACTCATTGAAAACCCTGAGGACCATTGCCTGGGGTGCAGGCATGTCTGGCTGCATTACATCATCTCAAGTGGCCTATCCTGAGGCTAAGCTGAAAGCTGCACCACGCTGTGCAGGATTTGGCCTCGTGAGATGACAAACAGTGGTAGGTTTGAGTCACTCCTGGCAGCAACCTGCGAGGAGCAAATTGTCCCAAAGCGCAGCTCAGAAAAAGCCTCTCCAGAAAGAGGGAGCCTCAAGTCCTGGCTCTGCATCCACCTTGCCACATCACCACTCCTCCCAGTCAGTTTAGACCAGCAAAGCCTGGCAGGACAGTACCACAACTACCTCTAAAACAGGTTCCCCGAGCAGACTTCTGAAGGAAGTCCAACCATGATGTCGATACCACTGAAGTCAGCCCGATCCTGATCTCAGCCCAGCCCGCTGCCCGCAGCACAGGACACGAGCTTCCCCGGTGCTGCACACTGAGTAATCAGCTATTCCCATATGCAAATGAGCCCCAGGAGAGGAGCAGTAATCAGCACTGGGGCTCGTGGTTCTGGGAAGCGCGGAGCTCCTCTGTCAGAAATATCTCACCGCGGGAGTAACACCACTCAAATCTTGAGGGTCATAAAAAGTAATGGGAAACAGATGCTGCTGTACCTTAGATTAGAATCTATGTTTAGATTTCCAAGATAATTTTTATCTCTGATACTTTGGC
This sequence comes from Heliornis fulica, assembly GCA_013399135.1. NCBI lineage: Eukaryota > Metazoa > Chordata > Aves > Gruiformes > Heliornithidae > Heliornis > Heliornis fulica. The sequence continues at coordinate 88,989 of VXBZ01005641.1, read as the reverse complement.
TAATGTAAGGCTGATGTGATAAATGGATTTTCTACGAAGTCTGAAGCCAGCGCACCCGCTTCGAAACGCAACCTGATCCGCTGTTGTCTCCGGCAGGGAGACGGAGAGAAGAAACAGAACCGGCCTGAATGAGGGTTGGGATGGAGGATGTGTGATATATATGGGGTCAAATCACCCTGGGCTGGTGCTGGAGGAGAAGTCATATCTCCCCTCCCACCTGCCCTAAGAATGCCATGTCGGCAGGACTGTCCCAGAGGGCAGGGAAGTCTCCCTCTCTGTCACTCCCTGTAGCAACACAGCCTTCCTAGCCCAGGACAGGACCTCAGAAAAACCCTGGCAGAGCTGTCTTCTGCAGGGAATGGAAAACAGAGCCTTTAACCCCTAATGGGGTGAGCTCAAACACCCAGACTTCAAATCAGCCAACTGATGGAGAGAACAGGGTACCACACTTCAGTGACCATATTTCCACCAGCCCATGATGCTAGGATGGGGTATAGACCTCTCCCCACATCCATTTCCTCCTTAGCTTACTTGAACCCTATTTTCTGGAACCTACTTTATCTCCCTAAGCAGTCTACCATCCCTTGAAATCTCCTCTCCCCACTACCAAGCCTATACTGAGGCCAGGCACAGGTCACTGCCATGCTGCAACAGCCTCTTAGAATCATAGAATCATAGAATTTTTTAAGGCTGGGAATGACCCCTTAGATCATCCAGCCCAACCATTAACCTACTGCCACCAAGTCTACCCTTAGACCATGTCCTCAAGCACTGCATCTACCCGTCTGTTAAACACCTCCAGGGATGGGGACTCAACCACCTCCCTGGGTAGACTGTTCCAGTGCTTGATGACTCTCTCAGTACAGAAGCTCTTCCTAATATCCAACCTAAATTTTCCCTGGCGCAGCTTGAGGCCATTGCCTTGAGTTCTGTCGCCTGTTACTGGGGAGAAGAGACCAACCCCCACCTCACTGCAACCTCCTTTCAGGTAGTTGTAGAGAGCAATAAGGTCTCCCCTCAGTCTCCTCTTTTCCAAACTAAACACCCCCAACTCCCTCAGCCTCCTCGTAGGGCCTGGTCTCCAGACCCTTCCCCATCCTCGTTGCCCTTCTCTGGACACGCTCCAGAACCTCAACATCCTTCTTGAAGTGAGGGGCCCAAAACTGAACACAATACTCGAGGCGCGGCCTCACCAGTGCAGAATACAGGGGGATTATCACCTCCCTGGTCCTGCTGGCCACACTGTTACTGATACAAGCCAGGATGCCATTGGCCCTCTTGGCCACCTAGGCACACTGCTGGCTCATGTTTAGGTGGCTGTCAAGCAACACCCCCAGGTCCCTTTCCACTAGGCTGCTCTCCAGCCACTCCTGCCCAAGCCTGTGACGTTGCCTGGGGGTGTTGCAACCAAAGTGCAGGACCCCGCATTTGGCCTTGTTGAACATCATATTGTTGGCCCCAGCCCAACAATCCAGCCTGTCCAGGACCCTCTGCAGGGCCTTCCTACCCTCCAGCAGATCTACACTCCCACCTCTTTCACTGTCCCCTTGAAGCAAGGGCCACAAATGGTGGGTACAGCCTTTTCTTGGTCTGCAGCCAACTGGCCAATGGCAAACAGCAAAAACAAAAATTCAGGAAAATAAATAAATGAAAAATGTTAGAAAAAATCTATTATAATTATTTTCCAGCCTGAAAACTCTTGGCAAAGTAAAACTCGTCAGTTCCTTCTAGCATTGTAAGCAGAGATTATGTAATATTTACAGTGATATTAATGCAATCAATCAGCGTCAGCAAGTGGAGATGTCAGAGCCAGCTACACACGAGAGAAAAGTGGGGGCAAGGAAAGCACAAAGGGGTCCCTGTGATGGCCAGGGAGGGATGCCAAATACTTTCACTGCTTTCCAAACTAATATGTTACAAAATAACACAATCAGCTTTGGCCCAGTTCATTAAAAATAATTAACTTGACTGCTCAGTGACTTCCCTGAAGGTTTGAAATGCCCACCAGCACCCAAGCATTCACATGAACACCTTTCCTCTTCTCTTTGAAAGAGAAAGACTGTCCTCAACCCTGCTCCAGCTTCATCCCAATAGGTGTCAAAGGACCCCTTGTTAGATCTTGGGTTGCTGGGAATGGTGAAAGCATCATGGCTCAGGAGCCAGCACTGAACAGAAGGGCTTTGCCACTGCCCCCTTGACTTGCAACAAGACACCAGCAGCTAAAAAGAGACCATTCTTCCCAAGGTGTGTCCCTTGCAGCCACCAGGCAAGTCACTTCACAACCCTGAGAGACAAATAGCTAAACCTTTGCTGCTTTGATTTTTTTTTAGATGGAAATATTAGGGTCCAGAGGGGATTGTTGCCAGAGCTTGATTTCTACCTGCTCCTTAGAGAAACTTTTGGCAGTAAGGAAGAGCTGTTGGTTTGCTGTACAAGGGTGAGAAACGGGATCTGCAGATGATTCAAGCAAAGCTTTGAACCCAGCCCACGGAGCTGCCACCAGGCAGGCTGAGAGGGGTCAGCAGTTGGCTTGCAAGAGCTGGGACCATGCCGAGGAGCAACAGCTGGGAATGTGCTCTGGTCCCTGTCTACCAGGCTGGAAACTCCACAAGCATTGCTAAACCATATCTTGCAATAAGCCTTCCCTACCCAACTGCTACTGATAGTTGGAGCCCAGCCTACAGTTTGGTAGAGGCCACTCTTGGGATGAAGACATGGACGTGAGTCCTTAACACAGGCTATCTCAAGCAATGATGATACCAAAACCAGGGATCACTACTGCTCTGGCTGATGGCCACTCTTACTACAAAAAAAAGGCAAATCCCTTCAGAAGTAAGAGTCAGCACACAAGTTTATAAACCCATGAATCCTACCTTCAAGAGAGGCCAGAAGAGATGAGTTACCTCATTTATTTTAAAGCGTTGATGGAACCGGGTCAGATAGTTCTCACATTGCAGTGGAAATACTGCTTATTGATTTAACTGGATCACTGAAGACTTTAAGCTAATCTGACTAACCCATGAAACTCAGATCTGCTCAGGATGGGCCACTGCCTATTGATGTCCTTTGCTGATCTGAAGAATTAGAGTTTTTAGAATATGCCCTTTCATGTTACCTAAAAGGCAGGACCTGACTATCTTTAGAAACATGAACATGAACATTACTTGAGAAACCCAGGCAAGAACCTGATTAACAAACACAATTTCATAGATGCCTAAAATCCTACAGCATCATCTTTAGAGGACATTTGACCAAGAATCTCGTTTAACTTCTGGAGTAAGACATTCTAGGTACACTTCACTCAGAGAGAGGAGACTCAGTACACTTCAAAATCCATCAGTGCAGTAAAAGATCAGAAGGGACATACTCCATGAGTGGTGGAGAAACAGGTGCTCAGCTCCTGACTCTGATACAAGCAGAGATAAGAGTGGATGACTCCTTTAACCCTGAGTTTGGGAAGGTCTATTGGCCCAGCCACGATTGAGAAACGCCTGTTCTCCAGAGGAAGATCAGCAGTGAATTCTCCAAGAGCAGACCTCCCCCAACAGTGAGTTTGGCAGCAAGAGCTAGCTGCCTTCAAGCAGGCAGTCAGCATGTGATCATGTTGGGCTCCTTCCCATTTCTGAGTATGGCTCTTGAGGGAAGCTCAAGATCAGATTCTGCCCCGGTCAGAGAGTGCAAAACTATGTCCAAGGCCAAGTTTGGTGCATTTCTGACTCCTGAGCCATGCCCTCTCTTCCTCTCTAACCCAGGGGTCTATTTTGAGATGAATTCCTAGTGACACAAGCAGGAATTCCTAGAATAAGACCCCTGGGGACAGATGGAAGAGCAAACTGTTATGACCCCTGAGCAACCACAATCACGAGCCACTTCCATTAACTCCAACCTTTTGCTCCAGCTTTAGGTTTCCTTGTAGATGCTTAGAAACTTTCTTCTAGGTGAAGTTCAGTGTTCTCTAGGAAAAAGTGCCCCTTTTTATTGTTGCAGTGACCTAGTGCCCACCAGCTGCCCTAGAATCCTTTGTCACTGAGGACCTTTGTCACTGGAGACCTGTCCCAGACAATTTTAATCATGTTGTATAAGCAACTAAAGAAGGTGGGTGATCATCCTTTGATCTCTTTATAATCTCTGTAGGGGGATCTTTCTTCCCATGAGCAATGCAGAGTAGGAATTAACCTCGTGTGCAGGAAACAGACTTGTAGAGTGACCTTTCTACCCATCTTTTAAATATACCCAGGGGTGGGGACTCAACCCCCTCCCTGGGCAGCCTGACCCACACCCCAACAGCTCTTTGGGGGAAGAATTTCTTCCTAACATCTCATCTGAACCTGCCCTGGCACAGCTTGAGGCCATTCCCCTTGTCCTGTCCCTGGGCAGGAGAGACCATCATCCACATCTCTCCAACCTCCTGTCAGGTCATCTTAGGCAGGAAAAAGGTCTCCCCTCAGCCTCCTCTTCTCCAGACTAACCCCCTCCAGCTCTCTCAGCCACTCCTCAGCAGGTTTGTTCTCCAGACCTTTCCCCAGCCTGGTTGCCCTCCTCTGGACCTGCTCCAGGAGCTCCATGTCCTTCTTGGAGTGAGGAGACCAAACTGATTCTGTGATCTGTGTTTCAAAACCTGTACAACACCTCTCTCAACACCAAATGGACCCAGAATTGATGCTGAACAGAAAAGAAATGTGAAACTCTTGTTGCAGGGAGTCAGAGAGAAGAACAGCTGTTGCTTTCTGCAGTTTGTGGTGAGAGTCACAGTTTTCTCCATCTCACACAGAGACAACTATTACACAATGCCCTGACCATACATTTATCCACACTTCTGATACTTTAGCAATCTGGTCTCTCAGCTAGAGGCTGGAGCCAAAGTATATTAATAAACAAGCCTGTGAGTTGAACATGTGCTATCAGCAAAATCTCAGGTCATTGTTGCCACTTCTTATTTCCTCACAGGAGGATGCACACGGGGCTGTCTCCAAACAGGAATGATGCAGGGTGAAGCCCTGAACCGCTTTACACCTTCAGGCCACTTGCTGCCATTAGTCTGCAGCACAGACCTGTCCGTTTTTGACCTGCCCAGTTAAGGTTAATGGAAAGGAATCATTAACAAGATGGTCTCTACAACAAAGACCAGAGAAGACCACAGTCAACCCACCAACACTCTGCAGCTATGATGGAATAAGAACGACTAAGCTGCAGATGAGATGAAGATGTAGGACATCTTGGGGAGAGCTATTTGCCCCATGCCACAGGCTCAGACAGCAGTCCCTGGCTAGCACCAAGTCCAACCTCTTTGGTTACAGACACAGAGCAGCACTTGGCCACTGCTCTTCTCTGTATTTCCATTTTTGCTGGTCATAACATCACCTTTAAAAATGTGTAATTGCCACATTATATTTATTAGCATTAACATTAGCTCCAGGCCTGGAGGTTGCTGGTCCTGCCTGTGGCAGCGGGGGTTGGAACTTGATGGTCCTCAGGGTCCCTTCCAACCCAGACCAGTCTGGGATTCTGTGATTATCCATCCTTCCCTTTCACCTCCTCTCTTCAGCTCAATTCATTGGTTTTACACGAGGGTGAGTTGCAAGGACCACACACCATCTGCTTTCCACAGGCAACACTACACACATCAGCTTCGGGATCACCTACAGACTGAAGGGGATGAGTTCATAGAACTTCTCCACTGTGAGGGTGACGGAGCACTGGAACAGGCTGCCCAGGGGAATTGTGGAGTCTCCTTCTCTGGAGATATTCAATACCCATCTGGATGCCAACCTGCTCTAAGGAACCTGCTTTGGCAGGAGGCTGGACTCAATCTCTGGAGGTCCCTTCCAACCCCTATGACTCTGATTCGGTGAAGCTGTGGGTACATGCCTGGCCTCGGCTCCGAGAGGCCACACGTGTTGTTTTCTCCTGATAAACCCTGAGCAACCCAAGGTGTCAGGAATGTTGCATCTAATTAGCAGCAGGAGAATGAGAACAAAAAGGTTTTGGGGTGGAATCCAAACCACATCCTCCAATCAAACCCCATCAAGAAAGCCCCAAGCGTGCAGCACAAAGCCATCTGAAGCTGAGAGGGTAACAGCCATTACAGGGCCAGGCTCAAAGGTACAGCCAGCTTTACAGGAGGAAGGTCATGGGCCTCTAACAGGATGGAAATGGCATTTCTGTGCACAGCACAAAGTGTGTGCCTGGTGTCTGCACAGACCCTCACAAATTGCATCTTTAAATGTAAGCATCAGTGGTGCCAAACAATTACGATGTTTATAGAAACTGATGGCCTACATCTGTTTAAAATACTTCTCGGTGTTCAGACTGACAGAACAGAAAACATTCTGCAAGGAGTAAGCATAAATGGGATGGTTTGATGGATTTTTATTTTTTTTTAATTGAGAAGAACTTGCACTAAATTGATTAACTACTTGAGTTCATTAGCACTGTGAGCACTACAGAGTGAGTGCAGGCCACAGGGCTGCCCTCCTGCATGACAGAATTAACAAGACATAAGAAAACTCATCCATAGAATAAGCCCTGTTTGGGATTAAAATGTAGCCTCATACCCCAGCACTGTTAGCACCTTCCTCCTTGATTTTAGGCAAGGGAAAGATTTTTGTCCATTGAGAAATCAGCCTTGTACATCTGCCTCAGCCCTCAGTCCCTGCAGAGATAATTCCTGCTGCAATGCAGCTATTTACAGCCAGACAGAGCCAAGGAGCAAGTAGAGGTCCCAACCTGACCTACTTGCAAATGATAACTGGATTAGTTGCAGCACAGGGAGGAGCTTTTGGCTTCATCCCACCTTCCTGAAGTGGTTCTATGTCCACTTTCATCCTTCCAGGTGGCTCTGCTGAGTCAGTGGTCCCTCTTCATGCCAGCATTCTGCTAGCACCACCAGATTCACCTTCTTGGATCCAGGAACTTTGGACATGAGCAAAAATATCCAGAGGGTTTAGAGGTGAAAGAAGTCAAGATTTTGTAGTTCACAACCATGATCTATCTAGAGCTATACAGCACCGCAGCTCAACAGTCCCCAGCAACACGAGGGCTCTTGAAGCAACCTCAAGAAACCAGCGTAAACCACAGCCCACTCCACAAACCCAGACACTGCTTCAGCAAGGGTCAGACCCCAGGGTGTGCTGGGCTTTGGGAACCCTCTTCCCTCAGCCACAGCAGCTCTAAGCAGTGCACACAACATGGTGATACACAGGTACCAACAGTCTGTTTGCATGGCCATCCTTATTTTGCTCCATGGACTGCCACCATGCAGTGCTTTGCTACCTGACCAACCAGAGGAGCCTTCTTTCATGAGTAGCTTGAAATCTTGCTATAAATCTCCCCATAGGGTTCACTCTGTGGCAACAGTGCTTCAGAACAAAGAGCCCCATTCATCAGACAAGCCTTTGGAGTTTGCTCTCTGATTTTTAGTGTTAGTCTTAAAGGGGTGCAAGCTTTACAGGCGAAGCACATGATACCCTGGAAGGGACACCCTGCTCTGGAGCTAGTTCCAACTGAGTGCCCTTGGGCATAGCTGCTGTGCAGCAAAAGGGAAGGTCTCTCCTCAGTTGTACTGAAAATAGGTGAATGGCAAAAAACTAAATCCATCTTGGGAGCTTTCCCATAATTGTCAGGATTACCTTGGCATCTAGCTTAGTAAAAGACTTTCAGTTACCACTCTTTTCCTCCCACCAAGCTCCTTGTATTTTTAAGACCACTTATGTCACACACACATGCAAAACTCCAGCACGAAAAGGCAGCCACATCAAACACCACATCACAAATGAGCAGCCTCCATCTCTTCCAAGTCATTCCCTTCCCTGCCTATGTGCTGTGAATTAGGATGCAAATTATGTAAATTAGAAGCACGTGCAGAGTGGAAGTCATTCTCCCTGGCACTGGCAGCAGACCCTGTGCAAGCACTGCAGACTTCAGAGCAGTGTCATCCCCCACAGATGTCTCTGGGTGAAGCACCACATCTGCCAGGGCAGCTCCCTGAGCCAGCATGGAGGCACAGAGGGGACACCCCAGAGCAGTGCACTCTGAAAATGAGCCAGGAGCAAGAAAAACCCCTGTTTCTCCTGCTCAGCTCCACCATATCAAGCAAGATCCTTGCTAGGCATCATATGGGTCCAGTTTGGGGTATCCAGACTTACACAGAAAGCTCGAGGTGGACCACATCTCCCATCAGGAAGCTCTCAAGGACACTGGGATGATGTCACTGCTGCACTCTGTAGCTGCAGCAAAAGCCCAGTTCATGCTCAGCCCCCCAGTTGGGCATTGTCCTGCTGGCCCTGACTCATGCCTGTGCCCTCAGGAGAGCATCCTGTCCCCTGGGCAATGACACCACCACGTGGGGCTCTGTGTTGTTCCACACTGCTGCCTCTGCCTTGGTCCCAGAGTGGAGCTGTGCAAAACACCCAGGTACTTTCACCACTCATGGCTGCCCCAAGGGAATCTATGCCAGATTGCCCAGCTCTCCTTAAATCCGTCCCAGAACAACCTTTTCCAGTCACCACCTAACAAGAGGTTTTCCAGCAGAGTTGCATTGTTCTTTCCTAAGAAACCTCCCTTTTTCAGTCCAGCTCAGCTGTTACACTTGGGTGTTGGCTGGTGGTACCACACAAATACCTGCAACCTCACCAAAACTAATCAAAAACCTGCTGTTGGGTTCCAGGAGAGTGGAACAGATTTTTACACTCATTTTTCCAAGGAAAAGATCACAGAATCATAATGTTGGAAAATATCATTAAGATCATCAAGTTCAACAGTTTCTGTCCTCTCCTAAACCATATCCCTAGGCCTGATCTGTTGAAACTCATCTTCACTCTGCACAGAAGCAAAGCTCATCTGCTCTCCTATCCCCTGTGGATGACACACAAAACCTACACTGCTGCTCCCCTGTGATATGAGCTGGGAGCATGTGAAGGCCAAGCCTTTGACTTGCTCCTCCTGTGTCCAAACTGGCCCTTTGTTGCCACAGAGATGTAAACACAGCACAGTGTCATCATCACCACACCCCTATTGAGCATCATCTATCAAGCAAATTCTCAAGGGGTAGGGTATTTGTAGACCTTTATACTCTTACCAAAATATTTAGCCACTAACATCTGAGGAGGCTTTACAGGGTGAGGACATGCTGGATTCCTTTGGTTTGATGAGAACTGTGGATGTGCTATTGTGTACCCAGTTTGCATCACCTATCACCAGTCCAGACCACCCAGGTTCCCAGGGGATGATGACCCCAGAAGCAACCCCCAGCTAGGGACCTGTTTGCTCTCTTCTCCGTCTCTCTTGATTCTCTCTCCCAGAACTGCAGCTTAACACCAGACAAGTGAATCAGAAGTGCCAACACCGCAGGAGAAGGGGTGCCCCCACCAGGTAAATGGGTGCTGTGACTGGGCAGTTCTCCTTGGCTCCCTTAGGAGCAGTAGCTGTTTATACCAAAGAGGTCGTTCTTTCCACTGGGATGGATCCGTGGATTTTAGGTGAAGACAGCATCCCAGCCCTGCTCCCAGCTCTCAGGANTATCCCTAGGCCTGATCTGTTGAAGCTCCCAGCTCTCAGTCCAGCTCTGGAGTCACTTTCAGACATCTGGACCTTTTAAAGTTTCCCTAGGTATCAGTTGGGATTGATTAATGTCTCAGGTTCACAAGGATGCCCAGCATGACTTTCTACCAGAACCACGCCAAGTCACCACTGTACATGGACACAATACTGGGGACATCTCTAGACAATGTTCAAGGACCTCAGCAGCTTAGGAGACCATCTCCATCTGACAGGATACAGCATTGCCATCAAGGCTCAGAGATAAGTTGTCCCTCCACAGGCAGTTGTTGGATCTGCTACACACTGATGTTTCCATACAAACAGACTTGGAAGCTGCTCACATCAGCCTTTAGCTGGAGGAAATCCCAGCCACGAGCCCACTGGGATCAGGGGAATCAAAGTGTTACTAATAAAGAGCCATTTCTCACCCTTCCAAATCCACACTCCAAACAGTAGGATGCAAGAGGGAGGATTTCTCATGAGCAGAGCTGCTCCAGCAGGAAATGGCACGTTTAGCACTCCTTTCACAACTTCCATCCCACCACATGTCCTTCGTGCCCTCTCCCGAGCACCGCTGATGGCGATGCCAGCACACTGTCGCTGTAAGCAGACCCCTACATCTTCAAGGGTAACACCAGGTGCTCCTACCAAAGTGACCTGTGCCCAGGATGCCTGCACACACCTCCTGCCTGGCTGGTCCTCAGCACCATGACCACATCCATCTCTCCAACTCAGCTCTACAGTGGCACCAGATGAAGCCTTTAGCCGTGTCGTTTCTTGAGGCTTACTCATCACAAACATTGACAGTAAGGATCAGCTTTAAGCAGCAAACCAGAAAACCAATTCCTTCCCTTCCATTTAATAAAATTCAGTTGCTTCACCTTCAGAAGAACACACACCACACCATGCTATCCTACAGGCACGAGAGGAAATCACTTTCTGGATTTGGAAAGCCGATATTAATTGGCTCAGACTGCAGAGGAGGGCATGCTCATTTTGCAATTGAGTTACTTTCTCTGATACACTCTCATTCTCTTTTCCTGGCAAATTGTGATTGCTAATAAATTGCAATAACTGAGTTTACATTACGAGTCACAAAAGATTACGTTGGGCAGTAATGACATTCCCAAAGCAGAGGGTCTCTCCAGTGGAATATCTGGCATATGGAAGCAATTCTGTATTTACAGGTTCAGATGAAGCCTATATGTTACTGATGTAGAAACCATATTTTGATATGATAATAGGCAGCAGCACGAGCCAACAGATATCACACCTCCAAGGGAACAAAACACAAAGCTCTTAACATCTAGAAGTCAGGTTTCACCCAGAGCTTATTGAAGTCAGCAGATTGAGACTTTCAGGTTCCACTGGGGTTGAAGATCAAGTCTTCAACCTTCCCCACAAGAGGAACACATTCTGGGGCAGCTCACTATCCCAGAACACTTGATCCTACAATAATATCCCAGTCTCCTACTTGTTATATGCTGAAATCTGTTTATTTCCTCTAACTCTCCCTCAGTGTCTCATTCTGAAACCCCCAGGGCAGCTGAAGTGGGAATTTTAGTTTTATTGCTCTATTAGTCAAATATATATCTTATTTTTTATTTTTAAACCCCTGTTTATGCAGAGCAGCCTTTGTCCCTGATCCCCTCCAGGTTGTCTTTTGCTTCTCTGGCATTTCCTAACTGCTGTGCCTGGGCTCCACCTTGCCATGTAAATCCAGTTTAATTTGCACAGTTCTGCTTGGCTGGGGCTGTTTTCTAATAAATTCAAGCTCCATGAAAAATTCCAGCCAGGTGATACACCAGGAGGCAGCGGCTCCTGATGTAATATGTGGCAAGGACCTTCCAAATGCACTCAGAGGAGGCAGGTGGCTTTCAGGGCCAATTGCTCTTTTGCTTCTTACATTGACTTTTAATTACCAACAGCTAAACCTTGTTTTTCTGTATGATCCATTGCTGCCTCAAAATCCATTTTGTCCTGGGGTTATTGACACAGTTGGAAAACCAACTGTGTTTACTTTTTTTGAGAAAACAGTTTATTTTTCATGCATTAATTTCAAACCAAGACTGTGTCCATGCTCATAGCACAATCTCCAATTCCACTTTCTTCACTAATTTTTGGAGTTCTTCCTCCCTGTCCTTAGCAGGGAGTTGTCTTCAGAAGCCTCAGGAGATGACAGTGTGCAGGAAACAAGGATAAAGGGTAAGTTTAGCTTTATGGTTTTACTACTTCTGCCTCTCAGCAGGTGAAGTTTTGTGAATGGTCAATGGACTACGGAGCAAACATCCTCTCTGCAAAAAGGGGGATGGTTGAGTCTGTGAGCCCCAGTAGCACCAAGCAGGATCTGAACTGGGTGGTAATAGGAGTGAGCAAGCACTGTGCTCTGCCCAGCCTAGAATGGGCCAGGAAATTTGAGTCAAAAAAACAAAACCCAAAACAAACCCTTCTGCTCTAAGCAGAGCCTGGGAGGCTTTAGAGCAATGGCTACAAACTGAAAAAGACCCTTTGCTTCATGCCTCATGCTTCAGCCTCCCCAAAAGACCCATTCTCAGCTAGATACTCAGCCCCAAACACAAGTTAAGCAATGTACACAGGGCTTGCAACCACTGACTCCACCTCACCACTGAACTGGGCTTGATCCCCTGTGAAATACCTCCAAAACCAGCAGTGTTACATACCTTTGGTACAAGAGGCCAGCCTGAGGTTTAGATGGTGTTCAACCTACTCTCCTGTGCAAAAACCCAAACCCACCCCACAAAACAGAAGAGCCCCAAGCTTTTATCCCACTTGGTGGAATAAAACAAAAAAACACTCTAACAGCTTTGTAAATAAATACCATGACAGTTCAGGTGATTTATTGGCACTTAACATTATGAGGGTGACAGAAAGCACCGCAATAGTTAAGTACCACGGTCATGGCCATTATAAACATTTTTTTAAAGGGGTTTATTACAGAACTGTAAAAGTAAGCTCCAGGCGAGAAGCTGGCATGCAAGTTCTCTCTACCTTTGAAGTATTTATTGACATTAGAAATTTGGGAAGGGGGAAAAAAAAAAACTATTTGGAAAGTATGGTTTCATCAGGCTTTGAATAGCAAGTGTATAAAAGCAAGATGATAAGAAAGGGGGGGAAGGAAGAGAGGGAGCAACGCTGTTAAGACAAATAACATTCAGCCAACCATTTGCCAGGGAGATCTCTTTGAGTTCACCTTTTTCTGTCCATAAGTGACTCAAGTTCCTACAAAGTTTCTCAGTCTTTCAAAAAATATTTGCCCAGCCATTTCCACGTGGTTATTGGTGTGTAATTTACAGCTTCTCACAGCAGGGAATGCAAGTCAAGGTACCATCGGGCGCTGCTGGGAACACTGTGGCTCTCTGCCTGGCTCCCTGCTTTCATCCAAGGAGTTCATATCCAAGTGGCTCAGCCCTGCCACGTTGGCAAGAGCAAGAGGTAAATCCCACCTGCCTGGGTTCTTCTGACAGAGAGCTTCAGGAGTCTGGTTCAAGAAGGAGAGGGCTGCCCTTCCATCCCTACAAGAACTCACCCAAGACAGGTACCACTTGGATTTCCAATCTAGGCCATTGTGAGCTTTGTCCATTAGCCTTTGGGCTGTCCAATGGGCTTTGTCCATTCTGGTTTTAGGTGAAGTGTCACCACAGCACTGCTGCTGCTCACCAGTCACCAGCACAGCAGCACTGTACTGTGCTGAGGGTGCATTGGAGCATCCCTGGGAAGACCTGTGCCCAACTAGAACTATAGAAAAGGGCCACACCAAAAGCACTCAGGAGTGGGGTTACCACCCAGAAGAACAGTGAAGGAACATCAACTCCACATTAACACCACTCAAGGTGGCACCCTGAGCACATCACTTTTTGAAGGCTGTGTGCACCCACCTGCATCTGTGCATCACTGACCACCAGCTCCAGGAACCCCAGTTCAGAGAGACAAAAAAGCATCCTCCCTTCCTTCTCTCATCTCTCCAGGACAAACCCCACAATGAAACCTCCTCAGATAGGAAAAGCAATCAGGAAAATCTGCTCAGAACATGTCAAGCCAAACCAGCAAGGCTTGGTGAAGATGAACCTCTCCTTGGTGAAGATGAACAGCACGGGAGAGGAGACACCCTGATTTACACCAGCTGGCAGCCTGGCCTTACACCCTGGGAAGCTGATGCTATTTCTGTCTGCCCTTTTCACAGCCACATTCACCACTGAAATCCTCCCACATGCTGAATTATGGGCTGGATGGATGAGTCCAGCTTGGACCAGATGTTTATCTAATTTGCTTCCACATGTTTTTAAACATTTCACATGCAGGAAAATGATAAAAGCAAGAAGATTAAACATGGATGTCCAAAGTCTAATTAACATCTCCACTGGTTAAGTTGGGTGTGTTTTATCTTTAAAACAGAGTGACACCAGCTTCCTTTGTAACACACATGAGTCCCCAGGGGAAGCAATCAAAAATAACATATTGATGTTGTTAAAAATCATTTATTATTACTGTTACGAAGCTTGGGTGAATCAACTCAGACCAACACCACCTCTGTGAATCATCTCAACTATATTTTAAGGCCTTGAGTAAGACTTTGATGGGACTGAGTGTAAAAACCCTACATATGGGTTGAGATGCAATTAAGGAATTTCTATAAGGGCATTTGATCAACCCCAAAAAATTCACGCATCTAACTGTCATCGTCACCAAATGCCTCAGATTTTCCAGTTCAGCAAGGTTGTAGAACATTTGGGTTTTTTATGTATTTGGAAGTGTAAGTTAAAATATAATTATAATGTAAAAATGTTATAAAATAAAAAGCTTGCTTTTTATAAGCTCGCCACACTGGAAAATATTAGGCACAATGATCTTCTCTATAGCTGTGTCTATATTATGGTTCCAAATTCCTCACATCTTGTAACATAATTAAGCATCCTCCCAAATGCNTCGGTGTCTTGGAACTAGATTGCTCAGAGAGCAAGTTTGAGGAGTGAGCCCTAGGGGTAGCTTTGGCTCTATAAACTAACTGCACACCGAGAAGGAGAGAGAAGGGACAAAAATATTTGCTTCCCAGATGCAAATGTGCAGGCAGGTGCCAAAGGCTTTAACTACAGGACTTTGTATTTGGACTGGTGACAAAATAAACCCCGGTGTAGGAAGATACAGTAGTTATAAGCAATAGGTTAGGGGTTTCAGTTTAAGCAAGACCTAAATAAGTTCTTTATCAGAGGGAACAGCATTAAAATACATATATATTCTTTAATAAAACGTTGGCCCTGAGGTCATGTGTGTGAACTGTTTTCTTTTTCTTATGTTCTAACAGTGCTTTCAGATGTTCATATCCTGCAGCTGCAGTTCCCATGTAAGCGTGGTCCACACCGCCAGCCCCGTGGCAAGGGGATATTAGCACCTCACGGCCACTTGCTGTGAACTGGCCATTCTTTGGCACAAAGGCTTATGCATCTGTGAACATCTGGGCTGAAGAGGCTAGTGAAGTAAAACAAATGCACCTCCCAATAACTACAGGAAATCCTAGACATGGTAGAGATGATTTGGTTGAGTGATTGATTGACAGGTTGCAAGAGGCACAGATGCCAAAAGCTCTCCAGTTATGAACCAAGGTTTTGACTAAGGGAGTGGAGAGCACATTTGGAGTATGGATTAGGTCATTCTGCACCATAAGGACACCCTATCCTCCTGATCTATTGTTGTTCTTTCTTCCTGGCTCTGTGGGTTGGATGATCCAAGCAGAACAGAGTTGACCCTCAGGACACATGGTCTATAGTCATAATGAAATCAAGTCACAGAATTCTCCCAGCCCATTATATTGACGTGGGAACCAAGGGGTGAAGTGGAGAAGAGGACAGAGTGCTTGTGCTTTCCTGCCCAGAAAAGGAAGAGCCTAAACAGGTTTGAGGGCAATGAACATGTCCCAGTCCTGGTTCCCAGCTAAAACCCTGGATATGTGCTGACTCCATGCCATGCCTCCACAGGGTCTTGGTGCTCTTCTTTAGGAGATTCAGGAAGGTAGTCAAAGAAGAACAACGAGGCACTCCATTATTCCTCAACTTGTGGGTGATATCCTGTGCTGTGCATTGCCTGTATCTCCTCTTGATTGAGCCTCAAGGAGACAGGAGGTACTGCATGGGTAAGGACCACCCCTATTGCATTTCTTGGGACACTGCTAACTCAACTGCAGGTGGCTCAGCAAAACTGGGTGGACCATGACAACTCGAGATGGATAAAAATAATCTGCAGCACATCCAGGGCTGTTTTTAGGTGTTAGGGGTGGCCATAAGGAATGATATTCAGATTCTGAAAAACCAAGTGGAACGTTCCAGTTCCTCCCAAAATATACAGTGGAAATAGTTGGGCTCAGAGGGAACAGCTATAGCCAGGAGAGCAAGAGAAATAGCAGTAAGTCCTAGTGCTGGCAGCGCTGGAGGAGTTGAGAGCTGACTTAGAAAGCGAATTATCTTTCATGCTGCCGATCGTAATGTCCTTGCCTGGCCTTTGTTAATCCATTTCACTAGCATAGAGAAAGCCAAATCCCAGCTATGGGTCAAGCCAAAGAGAAGAGGTTTGAATGTGGGGCAACTGGCAACAGAAAAACTTCTCCAGACACTTACTGTGGGCCAGAGGTGAGCTGATCTGTGATTATTATTGCAGGCTGGGACGCGTGGTGTGCTCGGCAGCTGCTGTTTCCATCTGCTTGCATGGGCTGGATGGGGGAAATCAGAGGCACAAACTCATCCAGGCCACTGTCTCCAGCCATCCACAGGCATGTTGAGGATGGTTGCCTTCTGGATGGATTAACTGCCCAGCAGCAGAGTCTTTTCCAGGTTCCTTGTCCCTGTGCACAAGGGAGCATTTACTGATGAAGGACTTCTCACACTTATATTATAGAACCAACAAGCACAGGACAGAACTGTCTTTTTCCTTGTCTCTTTGTTCTGTTTCATCCAAGTAATCATATGGAATTTCTTAGTGTTGTGTTCAAAAACTTGGACACAAGACAGTAAACTGCTTCCAAGATGGGCTGTAGCTGACTGTGGGCCTCATCAGAGTCTGTGCACATTTCAGGTGACCCCATAAAACAATTAGCCACTAATAATAGAAGTTTTACAACAGTGAAACCAGTAAAGAGATTACAGATGGCATCCCATCAAGTTACCATCAACTTCTGGGGTCCACCAGGACACCGAGGAAGAAAACCCCTCCTCAGGTCAACATCCACACAAATAAGACCAATGGCATGAGACTACACAAGTTATTCCTTCAATTTGTGGCACTTCAATCAAGGCATCAGGCAGAAGACCTGATGAGAGAAGACTCTTTCCCTTTTGGCCCTTCCCATATCTAAACACAGATTAGCAAGAGGAATTTCAGACAACTTATTACAAAGGAGGCACAGTGCTTTGGGGCATGTCCCACAGTACCACCATTCTCAACCATTCAGGCCATCAGCTGAAGCAGGACCAGAGCTGATGTTAAAGTCATGAGTCCAAATTCCCTTCCCACAGCAACCAAGCTCAGAAGCATCTGAGCACACCCAAGGCTCACTGTGTGGGCATCACCATGGGCTCACTCCAAAGTGATGTGGTGATGATGCTATTTATGAAGCCAGCACTGATTGCTCCCCACCCTCACCGTTCAATTTTACTATTTTTGATCATCAGGCAGGAAACCATAAATAAAAAGCTGCTTAATGTCATAGTCATTCTTCAAACAGGAAGTGACACTGGTTGACACCCAGCCATTAATTTGACACTGGACAGTAAAATCATTTGATTCTGCAAGCAGAATTTTATAGGAATTAACCAGCCTTAAGATTTATGGACAACACATTGCTGTCACTGCAAAAGCTGGTGTAAAAAATTGGAGCATCGTCATCACTTGTAAAGGGATTTTTTGCCTATGGAAACAGAGTTACTTAAAACTTTGCTTTTCTGTACCTCCCTCCCACTAGTTTTACTCTAATTCAAGAGGAAAAAAAGGTATTTTAGGAGAAGCAGATGTTGTTAAGATGTATGGAGAAGTGGATGGTGTTTTCGTAGTGTGTGGACTTTGCTCCCAAAGAGAGAATGAGAATGTGTGTTACAGCCAAAGGGATGATGACCACAGCTAAAAATCTCAAAAGGTTTGTTATTGCCTCTTTATCCAATGAAACCAGAAGTGGCCATGTTGGTCTTTGGATCTGATGAACACCTTCACCCAGACCAGGGAGAAGGAAGGACTGAAAAGCCTGTAGCCTGCCTGTTGTAGTCACATGTCCTTGTCTGGTCTTGCTCTTGGGTACAACCACCAAATGCCAGCAAAGGACTCATGGACTCATACTCCTGGTCCCACTCCACAAAGCTTAACACATGCAAAATCACTTCAGTTAAACAAACCCTTTGTATGCATTAGGACTCTCTCCAAGCACAAGTTTGCACCTCACCCTCTAAATCATGGGCATATTAGAATAATAAACTTGTTTGTGTGCATGAAGGGGGAATCTGCCAAGTAGCAATGATGCACCTTCTTCCTTGCAGCCCACTCCAGCTCAGAGCAGGGCTATGCTATCCCTCACCCTCTCAACAGCCACCACAGTGAAATGCCTGCCCCCTCCCCCATCTGGAGGAAAAATGGAGGATGGGTGGGAGCATGTGGAGACCCTTATCACCCTGCAGTCAATGATACCACCATAACCATCCCTCCTGAGATGAGCCAACTGACCCGAGCTTGTTCTTGCAGCTTCCACCAGCTCCTTGGTAGCACCACACCACACAGGGGCCAGCTCCTTAAGCCACCACCTTGCTCACCTACATTCAGCTGCTGTCTTGCTCACTCAGCCTTCACACTCATTGTCCAAGCACTATGTGCCACATCTTCCCAGCACCTCCAGACAGGCATGAAACCCGAACGCTTGTGCAACCAGTCTCACCAAGAGGTGACCAAAGTGCTAATGACCAGCAGATGAAGGATGAGGATGACTAAGAATCCCTGGGAAGGGATGAGCTGCTAGGAAAGGATGGCAGAACCCAAGACAGCCATCCTTGTTCCTCCAGGTCTTGCCCCACTGCCAGATGCACCCAGCTGTGAGGCACCTTCAGCACCAGGAGCACCACAATCAACGCATCCAAATCTGATCGCTACGGTGCCTGAACTAATAAGGTGAGAGCCAACATTTGTTATTACAGGCTGAGCTGTGCATTAAGAGGCTCAGGTGGCTTCTGGCTCACATCCCATCACCTTGGAGCAAGGAGGAGCTGGTCCTGATCTGCAGAGAGCACCGAAAGCCTATTGCTGCTCTCACATCTGCGTTGCCTCCGTGACGCCTCACAGCCTCAGCCGAAATTCCTGCACGAAGCAGCCCACAGCGAGAGGGCCTCCACACCAGCAAGATTTATATTCTAGACAGCAGGAGATTTTGGGGGGAGCAGATGTAGAGGGAGAGGGTCGTGCAAGGTCACATTGGAAATACACAGAAGAAGCAAGAACTTAGCCCAGTTGAGCTAAAGTCTCGCTCAATGGCAAAACCATGAGACTATCCTTCCTCTTAGGAGTTTTTTCCATGCCCTAACAAGCCTGGTGAGGCACTTAATGACATCTGCATGCTCTTGCCTGAGCAAGGACCTCATGATTTGGCTGGTTGCCATGAAAAAAAAAAGAAAAGATGTCCAAAAGTTATGAAAATAGAGGTATTTATCTTCATTGTTAGAAACAGAGAGTGAGCCTTTTATTTCTCTCTCTTGGAGGATTAAGCTCACGGATTTACAAAGAACTGGTTGATTACCAAAATAAATACGTGGCCATGCCAATTTATAGGACACAAATGTAGGAAAGCCATCCAACCAAATCAGGCAAAGTGCAATTCACGTGAGAGCCCTCAGCATGTGCAAAGGGCACAGTGCATGTGGAACAAAGTACACAGGGAAAACATGCTAGAAACCTCTATCTGCGGGAACAATTCCCAGCGCAGCATACAATGGAGCTATAAAATAAATGGCTTGGCTCTCCACTGGAAGCAAAGCCCAACTGTTCTCAATGAGAAGGAGGATCATGTATCTTTATAATGAGAATTCAGTCATTTTTAAATGTTGGCTTTGCTCATATCACCACCAAATCTGTCTGCAGAGCTGACAGGCTGCAGACTTCGTTTGGATTTCTAACGGTGATTATACATGGCAGTGATGGATACCACAGGGTTTTTTGGGGGCTTAGGGTTTAGGGCTGGCTTTTGTTTTTCAGTTGTTTAGGGTTTAGGATTGAGGGAGCTGTTGGGGTATTTTTAGCATCACTATCCAATAAGGTTTAAAGAGCTCTTTCCTCATTTTAATAGTCCCAATAACACACAGAGATGAAAGCAGACCCCAAACAAGTTCTTTACACTGGCAAAGCTGCCCCCTCTGTGATGAAACCCAAGAGCAGTCTCTGCTTTCAGTGCTCAGTGAGATGGAGACAAACACATCCACTGAGGCTGAGCCATTGCCCTCAGAGGTGTAAGCACTGCCCTTTTCAGCAAAGGTGATGCTCAGAGCTCAAAAACTTCTGCTTGCTCAGTAGAAAAACCTAACTACCCCATGGCCACATTAACACTCAGGAGAGGGACACATTCAGGAGTTCAGGGAACTTTCCTCTCTGTGGAGTAAGTTCAACATCTATAAGGCTGTTCTCCACATACCCTGGTGAGAACATCCTTGTGTTTGGAACAGGAGACACTGAAAAGCAGCAACCCACACGTTAGCCTGATCTGGGGCTCTGACAGGCAGACTGGAGTTCAGGTATGAGTGAAAGAGGGGGCTGACCTGACCATTGCTGCACTGGAGACAAAGTTTACTGCATCCAAATCTGTGAACTAATGACATCATTGAATTCACAGAATGGTCTTTTGGAGGTGGACACGAAGCAAATCAGAGAACAGGTTCAGACCAATCACCAAGAAACGATGTGCTCAACTGATCCAGCCTGGAACACTGCTAGGCAAAGAGCATCTCTTTCTCACGGTCCAAGGTGTGCCAGCTCAGGAACACCTGCACCTCCCCACAGTCCTTGCAGCAATGGGAACACACCCCAATGCTGCATGTTCTTAGCACAGAGAGGGGTGGAAGGTTGGGTGCAATGCTCCTGGGACTCCCAACCCTGCAGTAAACATCATCCTGCCACTACACTGATAGAGGATTTACAGGCAGTAAGGTCAAGCCCATGCTCCAGAACAAGGCACAGATGCCCCAAGCCCATCAGAAGCTGCTGTATCACTCCCACTACCCCAGCTCAGGCAAAGACCAGCTGCAAGTGCTTCAGGAAGGAAAGCACTCAAAGGCTCTGGCTTGGAGCATGCCAACCCCTCCAACCCAGCACTCCTTCCCCAGCTTTAGCCAACCTCAGCTCTTGAGGCCCAAACGAGATGATCCTTCCCAGTTGCAGCTTTTTGGACTAGAGCAAAGTCTCTGTATGTTGTGAGCTGTGAAATATATGAACTCCCAGGCTCTCCACGAGCCTCAGTCTTCTGTGCATTATCATATGGCTTTTGGATTTGTCTGCCCTGTCCACCTCTCCCATGTGTTTCCCATAATTGCTTGCATATGGAAGGGTTTCTCTTGCTTGCTGTTAGAGAGGACCTGCTGTTGTTCCCCCTTCTTAGAAGAGGCTACGGGCGCTCACATCATTTTTATTGGTGTATTTTATTGCCTCTACTTCTTTACAACACTGGTCTCTCCCCAGCCTTCCCTTTCAGTCCGCTGTTTGCCATTGCCTCTGTTAGGTCTCCTCATTCCCCATCTTTTCCCAGTCAAAACAGGGGCCCCTAATTAAGAGAATGCCTTATAAATCTCTCCACATCCAAATCAGATCCAGAGCCTGGCTGTGGAGACGGATCTGGAGACAGTGGGTAGGTCTGGCATTCCTCACATCGCACACAGCCTCAGCACCGCCTGGCATGGGAGCCTGGCTCTCAGCACCAGCCACCTACCTGCTGCACCAGAACCAAGCTCACATGCCCACTGCTTTTAGCAAGCAGTTAGAGGGACAGGCTGGAGACCACCCGCTTGGAGACTAAGCCTGGCTTATGCAAGGCAAAGACCCAAAATGAGATGCTGAGTCACCTCATCCAGGGCTTCCTTGTGAGGCCCAGTGGTGCACACTGAAGGACAGCACAACAGTAGTTTCTCAATTTTTCATTGCCTCTCAGAAACAGCAGATCCTTGGGTCAGGAGGAGCTGCATTAAGGACACATCCTACCCTCAAAACCCCCTTGATGAGCCCAAATGCCTGGATGAAGACTTGAAGGATGAAGGATCAAGGATGTACCTGGAGGTTCCTGCTAAAAAACCCTGTCTGGATACCACTCTGTGCCCAGTTTCACACAAACTGGTGCAAGGCAGCTCCAAGCTCAGCACACCCACCCCATACCTAGCCCACCACCCAAGACACTGTAGAGGCACCCAAGATTTTTGCCATAGTTTGGGGAGACGATGCTCTCTGCTCCTTCCACCAATGCCACATGTGCACAGGAAACACAGGTCTTAACCCAGGTAGTATCACTCCACTGAGGTGGTGCCTGGGATTTACACACTGCATCACCCAAATAACACATCTAAAGCAGGAGTCCTGAGTACAGCCCCCTCCCAAAAACCTGCTTCCTCAGAAGAGCGGTGCTGGAGGCATTGTAGCTCAGAGAGCACAAAGGAGAACGGTGGCCTGAGACAATAAACCCACCCTGCTAAATCACCACATTACTTGTGTCCATGCTTGCCCACAGTCCTGATTTTTGATCAATACTGTGCCAGCCCAGGGACTTAAGCTCAGCCTCCAGTGGTGTCTCTGCATGACACTCACACACAATAATTTCCTCAGTTGTACACATCGCTGGAAACACGGCCGGTGCCAGAATTCCCCGATACCAAATCCCTCCTTGGGCCAGTGCCCAGCACTCTGAAAAGGCTGTCAACATCTGGAAGCGGCGATACTGCACATCTGTGAGACCCTCAGAATTACAGGACAGAGAGAACTACCTACAGGATTACTTATGGTGATAATTAAATCTTAACTAGCAGGACATTAGCTGTGCTCACCTTCCCTAACACCGTAATGCCTGAACCATCGTGACCTGTACACGGCGATGCTGCTGCTGTAAACAGCCCTTGGGGTAGACATAGATGGAAATTTTGGTTGCACATGCAGCAGAAGTGCAGCTGGGGATGCTAAGCAGGTAGGGTAAATCTAAAGAAATCATCTCTATGAAGGGACTGCTTTGAGTGTCTTATTCCTGCAGACTAGTTACAAAGCAGATAGCTATGCTGGTTATTAGCATGACTCAGGGTACAGAGTTCAGGCTTTAACCACAACCAGGACCTCTAGGACTGAATCAGGGTCATTAAAATCTTCTCCAGGCTCCCTGCAACCTCAGAAGGCTCAGTTGTGCTCTCAGGCTTCACAAGACATGGCTTTTCTACTATACCCAGCAAGATGCTTTGATGCTTCTGAAATACTCATACTCTAGATGCCCGGTACATCGGAGCCCAGAATCCCAATTAGGAGCTGGAAGAGACCCCAAAGATCATCCAGACCAACCCTCCTGCCCAAGAAGGATCATCTAGACTAGATCACATAGGAACATGTCCAGATTGGTGTTGAATTGTAAGTGTTCTTTATTACTATTTCTGTCATGATTTTTACCCCATCATAAAAGATACCTTACTACAAACCACGTGACACTATCGTTAATGCACTTACTAATTAACTCCCTATTTCCTGGCAGTAGGATCAGGTTTAGCAGAAGGAAACAAAGTGCAAGAGAGCCCAAAAGCCCAGTCTGCATCAGCATTGCCCAGCCCACACCATGGCTCTGCTCAACACCCCATGTCACAGCTTCAGCCTGGCCAGACTGCTGCAGACACTCATCGTTCCTCCAGCACCAGAAGCCCCAGAGAAAACAGCAAGGTCAACAGGTCACCTGGTGAGAACTGCCTGAGACACAGAAGTTAGAGGGACTGGTGACAGAAGCGCTGTCAAGTCCAAAGGCAGAGGCACTAGAGCCAGGGAGGATTTACAAGAGTAAATCTGCTTTGGGTTCTGCAGTAGTGTCCTAACACCTCCTGCTCACCTCAAGGGCTCTGAAGGTTCAGACAGGCATTACTTTATGTAGGTTCTCCTATTATCTTCACAGTCTTTAAGCAAAAAAAAAAAAAGCCCAACAAAAACCCAACCCTTTGATAGGCATCTCAAACACCTCAGCAACACCAGGAGCTTGGTGAAGTGTTTCCTCACAGTGACCCTGAGCAGAGAAGGCATCAAGACCAACAAAACACTGCCAGTACACACATCCACACTGTAAGAACCATCCTGCTGAATGTGATATACACGACAATTTGCACAAAGAACAACACTTGCAACTGTAACTGCAACATAACAAGGCTTCCTGACACTTATCTCTTTGACCTGAGACCTCAGCTCATCCTGGTTATTTTCTAAGCCATCACAGATAAATACTCTTGTGCATTTCTAATGACCCCAATCAAAAGCTTTTCCACAATCAGACACTCACAGTAGCCTTCAGGACTATATTTTGGACTTTTGCTAGTGAATAAACCCATTATGCAGACACACACTCTTGCAATGATAAGAGATCTGAGTTTAAAAGTAGATTTTTTTTTTTGTTTTGCTGTAAATCCTATTTATGGCTTAGGGTGCAGCTGATACGCCGTTAGCTTTTATTTCATTGATAATTCTGTGATTGTAGTTGAAACCCTGCAACTTAATGAGCTGATGTTATTACTCATACTGTGTGGCCATCTGGAACCAGTTTGGTCAGAGGGCCCAAAGCACCGAAAGCCACCTGTAACACATTAAGCCTCAGCCCAGTACCAGCTCCGTGGATCTGAAAAGCCAGGCCTGCATAAATACTAACCTGTGAGAATGTAATTGGAGAAGTGATATTTAAGAACTCAGAGTTTGCCAGAAATTCTCATTCTCAGGGGAACGTATGCAGAGGCTTAAAGTTTAAAGCCAAGAGGTTTTTAGTTTCAACATTGTGAATCAAGAGGGGGAAAAAAAAATTTTAAAAATCATTGCATATGGATGTCATTGGACTGTCCAAACCGCTACATCTATCCAAACAGGCCAAGCTGTGCCAGGGCTTCTCAAAACCAAGGCTCCCTACTAGCACCTGAGCCTCACAGTGCACATGTTGCTTATTACTGAGGTACCATCTCAAGACATCTCTCCAGAGGCTGAAGAAATGAGAGGTAAACACTTCATAATACACTCACAAAGAACCAAAACTCAAAAAAAAAAACCAACTCACAAACCTCCAAACAATAAAAACACTGCAGAGCTCTCATGTATGCAACAGATAACACTCAGAAAGGTGAAAAACAGCACCTAAATATCCCAATAAAATAATCTACTGAGTATTGTGAACAGATACAAGCTGCCCCTAGACCAAAAAATAAAAAAAAAACAAAAAAAACAACAACCCAAGAGAGAAGGAGCAAATGCATTACCTGAAAGTCGCTTCTGTGGCCTGAGAAGACCCATCCTCAATGGCCTTTTCCCAAGAGAACACACGAGCTGAAGTTGCTAGTGACACTGGTACACCAAACCAGTAACCTCTGTGGGCAGAGACATAAATTAGGCCGGTTCTTCTCAGCTCGTTAGCCCATTCCTGATTTACACCAGCTGGGGGGAGAGGTGAGTCACTAAGCAGATTTCAGGGATTGGGTAAAATACAATTAAACTGAAATACTTTTTTTAAAAAAAAATTTAAAATTCTTAAACTTTCCCTAAAGCCCCTGGTTCAGCTGAAGACACACTGAGCTCTGACACTCCAAGGTAGGAGAGCAAATCCAAAGGGACAGGGGTGGCCTAGGCCTCGCAAGGGCTTCCATTGGGTTTCCTCCCATTTGTCCTGCACACTTCACAGAGAAAACACAGTTGTCTTCTCACACACACTGTCTCCTTCTACTAAACTATTGCTGGTCATAGATACCAACTGAACCTCCAGATGGTTCCTCTTCATTCATTTGCAGTTGTAACCTCCACCCCCAACCATAAACCTTCAGAAACAGTTCCCCAAAGGCAGGATGCAATTGCTGTGTCTCTTAATAAGAAGATAACAAGTCCTCTTCTCCCTGAACTGGCCTGTCCCCAAGATCTGTCTCTTTTTTTTGCATGGTTTCAGAGCAGTGACATGAACTTCAGAGAAGTGATATTTAAGAACTTCAAATTTGCAGAGAAGTTCAGGAGGTTTGGGGAAGGGTAATTCAGAACATGGACATTCTGCTCCAGCCCTGGGAATGCTGGAGCACATGGAAGTTGGAAACCAAAGCTGTAAAGAGACATATTTTGTGCTCAACAATAGTCTAGTCATGGTCAGAGGGTCAGTGAGAATGGAGAATACTCCTGTAACTGAATAATTACATTTTTGAAATCTGCAAGCCCACATCTGAGCTCTGGGAGCAGAGCATGACGTGGTAGAAGACATGTGTGTGGCAACAGACTGTGCCCATAGAGAATCCTCAGGCCTTTCTGAAGACACAACTGCATGCATGAGCTTTTTGTCACAGAGGAGAGACTTAAATGCTTCACAAGGTCCACGTAAGCATGTTTATACGTGGTGTATGTGTGAAAATCACGTCTTGCCCAGCATGGTGTGTATTTTAACCACTCAAGATACACTGCAAAGGCTCAGAACAGCCAGAACCATCCAAAGCTCAACTATCACATCCATCTGCCTTGCCTGGAATTAGTTTGTGTTTTATTTATTATTTTTTAATGCATTTTGGTGACAGGAATGAATCCATTTTAGATGAAGGCTGGAAGTATCTTTTTTTTTTCCCCTGTGTAATCCTGAAGTGCTTTGAAATTCTCAAACAGTCATAAAAAAATAAAAAAAAAGGGCCAAGGAGAATTTTTTCTGATCTGGTTTTGATATAAGTGATGCAGTGCAATATAAAAGAGCGTCTACCGAAAGCCCACGATAACAACGAGAATGTGAAGAGGTTTGATTTTAAACCCCAAAGTGTGGTGGATATATTAACTGGGAGCTGGGGAGAGGTCATGCATTCCTCACACACTGACACTTTCCAATCCCATCCCTGCCTGGAAAACACCCTGATCTTTTCCTCTCTCCAACCCCATGGCCAGGTAGGGGCTGCAGTGGAGGCTGCACATGCCGAGGTTTGTAGAATCACAGAATGTTGGGGGTTGGAAGGGACCTCAAAAGATCATCTAGTCCAACCCCCTGCCAGACCAGGTGCACGGAGATTAGGTGCCACAGGAATGTGTCCAGGTGGGTTCTGAATGTTTCCAGGGAAGGAGACTCCACAACCTCTCTGGGCAGCCTGTCCCAGGGCTCCATCACCCTCACAGGGAAAAGGTTTTCCTTATGTTCACGTGGAACCTCCTCTGCTCCAGCCTGCACCCATCATAGGATGGTTTGGGTTGAGAGGGACCCCAAAGCCCCCCCAGTACCCCTCCTGCTATGGTCGTGGACATCCCCCACCAGCTCAGGGTGCCCAAAACCCCATCAAATGTGCCCTTGAACCCTGCCAGGGATCCAGGGGCAGCCACAGCTTCTCTGGGTACCCTGTGCCAGGGTCTCCTCAACCTCACAGGGAAGAATTTCTTCCTCATACCTCATCTAAGTCTCCCCTCCTTCATCTTAACCCCAATACCCCTTATCCTATCACTACACTCCCCAACAAACAGTTCCTCTCCATCTTTCCTGTAGCCCCCCCCAACCCTTACCATGAAGAGGGCTGTCCCTTGGCCATGTTGACTAAAGCCCCTGAAACCCACTGCAGAACACAGGGGATGAAACCAAACCCTGAAAGAAGGGCAGAATTTCATGCAAAAGTTGGAGTCTCCTTCTCCGGAGATATTCAAAACCATCTGGATGATGACCTGTGTGACCTCCTCTAGGGAACCTGCTTTGGCAGGGGGGTGGACTCAATGATCTCTGGAGGTCCCTTCCAACCCCTACAATTCTGTGATTCTGTGATCTGGCAGCTACTTGCTTTTCATTTATTTTCTTTGTTCTGCATCAGAATATATTACAAATCTTTCTGACTCACAGACATAAACCCTTTCTGTGGGACAGTAGATATTTACTTTTTTATGATCCTTTAGATTTTTCCCCCAAAATTTCAACAGATCTTCCAATATTTTGTGGTGGGGGTTTGTGTAATCGAGGGCATAAAACTGTCCTAGGAAATATTCTTTGTTACAGTTCTTCATGGGCTGACCTCCTGCAAACACACATGAGAGAAAGGTCCATCAAAAATGTTGGTGTCTCTGAAGTTGTGTGAAGGATGGGAGGATAAAGACCCACAAAAATCTTTGAAGGTTCCACAAAAGCCTTTAGGAAAGTCACTGAAATTTCCTCAGTATTTTCTGGGAATTTCTTTGTTTGTTTGTTTAAAATCGATGTTCTACCTTTTCCTTGAAATGTTATTTGTGGTTTGGACTGTCATAGCAATATCTCTTGCCAAAATTTTTATTAGTTTGAGCCCTCAGAACTCCATTTACATGGGGGCAACAGGAGAAATACCATCCCAACAGCGTCCTGTTGGAAACCTTGAGCTTCCTCTCTACTTATGAACCTTCACTGAACCACAGAATCACAGAGTCACAGACTGCTCTGGGTTGGAAGGGATCATCGAGTTCCAACCCCCCTGCCAGACACAGGGCCACCAACCTCCAGGCCTGCAGCTAGACAAGGTTGCCCAGGGCCCCATCCAACCTGGCCTTGAACACCACCAGGGTTGGGGTATCCACCACCTCTCTGGGAAGCCTGTTCCAGCACCTCACCACTCTCTCTGTGAAGAACTTCCCCCTGATCTCCAACCTGACCCTTCCCTCCTCCAGCTTCAATCCATCCCCTTGTCCTACCACTCTCTGCCCTTGTGAAAAGCAGATTCCCCTTTGGACATGACCTACTTCTTCCCTACTTTTTATTCCAAGCCACACTCTCCCTCTGAACTGCTTCATTTTTTCCTGACACCATATCTGAGATGGGAATCCCACCCAAACCTATGTGCCATTTCCCTGACCACAGCAGCATCCTACTAACCTCATACTGCTCTTCCACCATGTTTCTTTGATATGTAAGATTCCTGAGGATGGGATGGAAAGATTTTTATTCCTTTGTCACACTTAATCAGCCTCAGGAAAAGATAGATAGATAGATAGATAGATAGATAGATAGATAGATAGATAGATAGATAGATAGATAGATAGATAAAGGGATTCTTGGGAAGCTTGGTTTGGAAAACATCAGTCACACCTCAGAAGCCTCTGTCTCACTTGTAAATGTGGCTGTGAGCAGTGCCACCAGCTCGCTGCTGGTGATGGCTCCTGTTCCACATGGGACCCCACAGAGGCAGAAGGGACAGTGTCACCGATTTACAGAACTGTAGGGGTTGGAAGGGACCTCCAGAGATCATCTAGTACAACCCCTCTGCCAAAGCAGGTTCCCCAGAGCAAGTCACAGACCTCATTTCAGTGGTCCCTGAGCAGGTACTTGGCTTCCTCCAGGACAGGGATGCCCAAGCACAACCTCCATCAGATGTGTTCCCATTGCAGCCAGGAGCCCTCCTTAGGAAAGGATCCCAGTGACAGTGCTGTTTGCTCTGCCATCCTATCTCACAGAAACCACTTGGACTCACTCTAGGAATAACAAAAAATGCCTCATGACTTAGTTTGCATTTTACTCCTTGGCAGCTGGGATCTCCCAGCGCTCCAAAGCGTGGGCACACAGACGCTGCTCTGCAGTCAGCCCAGCCTCTGGCTGTCAGAATAAAATTCAACCTACACTCGATGCCCACAAGGGAAGAAAAACAAGGAAACCCATCGAGATTAACTGGCTCATTCAGCATCCCACAAGTTTTCATTCACAGCTTTCAGCACCAGCCTCACACCGTTACAAATCGAAGGGTTCAAAGCCTGGTTCCTCCAGAGGGTTACTCCTGCATGTAAAATACACATTATGGCACTGCAAAGAGGAGAAACTGGTTCATTCATGGACCACACAGTGCTAAGTAGAGGGGTGAGGGCTGTATCTGTCCTGGATGCCTGCTCAGGGTCACCTCCACGCCCCAGCAGTGTCTGGGCCATCTGCCCAAGCTCCAATCAGTCCCACGTGCTGCTGCGATTTCACCCCAGATGTCCCACCTCACCCTCCCCCCCCCTCCTCCCCACCAAGTGCTTCTTCCAGTGGAAAATCCAAATCACAGAATGACCAGGTTTCAAAAGACCATTAAGGTCATCGAGTCCAACCATCCCTGTCCTCTCCTTAACCACATCCCTGAGCACCTCATCTCCCCATCTGTTAAATACACCTGAGGTGGGGACTCCACCCCCTCCCTGGGCAGCCTGTTCCACACCCCAACAGCTCTTTGGGGGAAGAATTTCTTCCTGACATCTCATCTGAACCTGTCCATGGCACATCCCTTCCAAGGTTTGCCCAATTGCTTCTGCAACACTTTACACATTTTTAGACCAGAAATGTGAGTTGCCCACCATATATCAAAATGTGCCTGTGCAGACCAGAACCAACCATCTTAATATCCACCTTAAGGAGGAACTTTTTCACTGTGAGGGTGACAGATCACTGGAACAGGCTGCCCAGAGAGGTTGTGGAGTCTCCTTCTCTGGAGACATTCAAGACCAATCTGGACACGTTTCTGTGTGATCTAATCTAGGTGATCCTGCTCAAGCAGGGGTGTTGGACTCAGTGATCTTTCGAGGTCTCTTCCAACTCCTAATATTCTTTGATTCTGTGAACCCCTGATTCAGGACAGAATAAGGGGGTGAGAAGGGCAGAGATTTCCACCCTCCTTCTCCGAGTACATCAAATACTCGCTTACAGACAGAAAGCAACAGAAAACAACAACCCCTCTGTAACAAAACCCAAACACCACGTTGCAGACCCACGAGAAACCCTGCTCCTCCTCTGGGTTTGCCACATCCACCAGCAACCTCCAGTCCCATTTGAAAAAAAAATAACACAACTCTGAAAAGAAAACAGCACTACACAGGCACAAACACATGTTTCTCTGTAAATATTTAAAGAACATGTGAATCCTCAAGAGACCCAGGCAAAGTGATGCATTGGCATCACTCCCATTGCTTCCCAAACCCCAAACACTAATGGTCAGGATCTTTCTCCATCTCTCTCTTGCAAGGAGAGTTTCTTCTTGAGGTAGCCCCTGTGCAGCCCATCGCCGTGGCGCGGGGATGCTTGACACTCTGCACTCCGCTTTATGAGCCTTTAAAAAAACAGCAGGTGAGGAAGATGCAACCTCGGGTCAGTCAGTGGGGATGAGAGGCTCCATCCAGCCAAATGAAAGAAAGGAAAACAAAACCTGCTCCTTTTCATGGCTTGCAGCTGGTCGTGAGAAGGCCGGAGAGCCGGAGCCCTGCGTAACCTTGGGGCTGCCGGGGTCTTGCGCGGGCGGCGGATGGGAGGGGAGCGGGAGTCGGTCGCAGCCCGCCGCTGTCTCCGTGGAAGTGCTTATCAAGTGGAAGGAAGTTATAATAAAATTTACTGCAGTTCCACAAAGTACCACTGTTTGTGCATTATTAATCACTTACACGGGTCCCCGTCAGAGGAAATGGCAGCCCCCGACAGTGATTTATCCGCTATTTAGATAACCTGAGGAGAGCCCCTTACAAGCTCCGTGCCCGGGCTGACGTCCATGGAGGGGTGTCCCCTCCTCCCAGCACCCGGGGGTCCCCTCGGAGCCTCCCTCTCACCTTCAAAGCCACCGCACGCCTTATCAGAGCCACCGCCAAAGCAGGCGCTTTCCAAATGCATCCCAAGGCGGCAGCTTTTCCCATCACCGGGAGATCAAACAGTCCCTCCTGCCTGCAAACAAAGAGTCTGGCTGGAAAACAAAGTAGCTGTCCCCCGCCTGGAGTCCCGAGGGACACCGAATGTAGGCGGACAGCATTGCTGCTGCTCCCACCTGGTGCAGAGACCTTGCAGGGCAGTGCCCAGCGCAGGTCCCATCCCCTTGACACCTTGGGAAGATCCCATTGGGAGCATCATTTTGCAGCAGGAAAATAACGAATTGTTAGTGTTCTTCCTGGGGAAAAAACAAAACAAAACAAACAAACAAAAAAAAAGGAGAAACATTTGCATAACTTATATTTTTAAAACCCTTTTTATTGTCAAATACAGCTTCAGTGAACCTGGGGTCCAATATGCTCTGGCAGCAGAAGGCGACTGTGTTGCAAGTGTTCCTGAAGCACTGCCCTGGGCTCCAGAAGAGCCCCACAGGCACTCAGCCCCATGGGATGCAGGGGAGGATGGTGCTGAAGGAACTGGAGAAGGCAGCCTGCTCTGTTTGCAGGCACTGTGTCCCAGGCTACCCATGTTACAGCACTCCTTTTCACCTCCTGATTGCTCCTCCAGCAAAGCTTTCCCACTCATCATCCTCCACCCTACCCTTGGGGTGCTCTTCACCCCACAAGATGAGGTCTTGCTCTGTGGTCCATTGTTGGATGCACAAGAAAGGGCTGATGGGACTCACCCCTGCCTGGTCTGAGCTGTGGGATGGATTTGTCTCACTCTTTCTCCAAGAAGCTGCAAAACCTCTGTTTCTTGCCCCCCAGATACCCCCCCTTGCCCTCCCACCTGAGTAACTTCAGGCCAGCAGCAAGGCCCAAATGCATTTGCGCAGGCTGAACCGAAATGTTCTGTACAGAAAACCCCTCAAATCTCTCTTTCCATCCTATTCTTTCTTTCTTTATTTTCCCCATGATGTGGAAGTTTCTGTGTCCTTGGAAAAATCCATGTTCCCTGTTTCTGGGGGAGCCTAGAGGAAGCATTTTGGGGGGACACGGCCGCAGCACGGCTCCTCTCTCTTGTTTGAAGGCTCCTCTCTCTCGTTTCCTTCTTGTTGGAAGCGTTTTCCTCACCCCTGATCTCTTCTGCATCTCACATTTCCTCTCTGTTCCATAAATGAACAAATTTAATGTAATCATTAGAGTCTTACTCCAAAATTAAATGCAGGCTAATACAAAACTATGCACATATCCACTCAGACTTTGCTTTCGTTAAGTCAAATGTTTCTTAATCAATACCACATTTTTTGCAAAGTCTGGTGATTTTAGGCACCTTTAAAAGAAAAAGGAAGGGGGTGGGGGGAGAAAGGAGTTGACCTTCTATTAAATATTAGCTTTCCTTCATCATAAACAACTCCACTCGAGCTCAGTGGTGCTGACATTTGCTTTCGCAAACACAAGTGTTTGTTTCTGCCTCTCTGTAAACAGAGGTAACGTCTCCGTGGCCCTTGTGCCTCAGTTGACATTGAGAAACACTCAATATAAAGACCTGACCCAGAAAGCCCTGGCTGCAGAGCTGGATGTTTTGGAGAGGCTCAGAGACCCACACGAAGGGTGGCTCTGAGGTTCAAGCTGAACTCTGTGGATTAGAGGGCTTAAAATTCAGAAACTTTCTCAGAAGTTTGTTTGGAGACGCAGATCTGATGTTTCAGCCTTCCAGCCGGTGATGCAGAAATGCTGCCACATGCTGCAGGTTTCAGCCAAGCCCCAGGCAAGCTCAGGACTCAGCACCATGCCTTTGGTGGGGTAGATGACCTCAGTTCTGCCTGGCTGATGGAAACCATCATTGCTAAGAAGCAACAGATCTTGGAGATGAGTATTGGAGAGGGAAAGACCATCCTGACCACTCGCTGGGTACAATTTGGGTCTCCCCTCTTTCCCATGTCCCACCTTTCAGTCCCATGTGGATGGCTCAGATACCATCAGAGTCTTTCAGCCCCATTAGGTGCCTGTATCACTTCAAATGCTCCTTGTTTTCCCCGGATTTGCAGCTTACATTAACTGCATTTATTGGGGACTGTTGAAAACCTCTGTTGCTTCTGCATGTTTGGAGCTGCAATGTCTCTCTAAAGCACGACCCCATGCAGAGACAAGTACATCACCCCTCAGAGACACCTGGAAGGACTTGTATTTCAGCTTGGCAAGACATCAGGCCGCCCTTCCCCAAAGCGGTGGCCTCCGTGGCTTCGGTGCTATTTCCCTCTCTCCTACTCTGGGAGCAATGAGGGTCTCCAAACAGGAGAACTCCCCACTCATGTCCAGCATCACACATCCACAGGTCTCAGGGCAGAGATTTCTGCCCAGCCCACCGTGGTACAAGCACAGTATCTGCTGTAGGAGCTTCTCTTGCCCCAGTCAGGTCATGAGAAAGGGAAGACAAACACTGCAAGGTGAGATGTGTCCTCACACGGGTCAGGTCCAGGAGCAATAGGGTCAGCATGGAAATACAGGAAAATACCAGACCAAAGTGAAATGTTCCTTTCACACTCCCCCAGAACCTCTTGCATAAGCTTTTGGCTGCATGTGTTTCAGGGTTTGCACCTAAGACTGTTGATACCAGTCCCACTTCTTCCCACTTTCCCCCACTATCCTGTGCTGGAGATCTGAACTGCTGCCTGAAGCCAGCATTGAAACTGCCAGAGATAGGATTTGACAGCCCAGAAGACCTCACCCAGCCATGGCAGCCCAATCTCTGCTTCAACCACAAGCTCCCACACTGGCCACAGGGCTAAAAATAAATCAGTGCTATTTCAATCAGAAAGCAAGATGTGCTTTTCCTCTCGTCCCACAGGTTCGAGCAGTCACAGCTAAAATAACCAGGTCGTTGTTGTCCTCAGCTTCTTTTAATCCTCATATGGGTAAGTTATGAAATTGTGGTGGGGCATTTATTGACTCAACATAGTCATTCAGAAGCTGCAGACCACTGGAACCCACAATTTTACTCATGAAGCCACCCCCCCCCTTCGAACAGAAGCTCCAGTTTCACGCTCATAAATAACAACAGTAGAGAGAGACCCAAAGTCTACGTAAGATGGAGAGAGAGGGTTCAATAACAAACATCTCACTTTCCAAAACAGCCCTAGAAAAATGCTGGTTGTACCACAGGGCTCAGCTGGACAATACAAAGAATTTCAGGAATCTCATTTCTAGTTTTTCTCATTTTCTCATTTTCCAGTCTCCAGGGAAAAGGCAGATTTTAAGAAATACCTGATGATACTGTCCTGAAAACAGTTGTATAGATCTCAGCTGACACAGCCTGGAAAGGAGCTCCTTGGGAGCTCCAACAGCCACAGTAAAGGACGTGCACACTCTCTGTTCCTTTGGTCCATATCTCTTACAGGACAGTTTATTCCAAGACCCAAGTGCTTCGTAAGTACCTTAAACAACTCTTCAAGAAGCTGGAGGAAGGTGTGTTCTTGAGCTCTTATATTAGCCAGCTCCTTTGCCTGGTGCTCCATAAATGAGAGGACAATAACACTTCTGTGGTAGTAACTAACTTACATCCACGGGAAAAATATTTACTTCTCCTTCCCGAGCGCGTGGCGAGCACAAGCGACCCACTCATGGTCACAGAGGACATCAGTATGAGCAACTTGAGGCTTGACAATGTCCTTGGTGGCAGCAGTTTGATCCCACTTCTACAAGGCTTTATGGACCTGAAAGCCCTTTCTGGAGGTGGGGAAGCTGGGAGGTTTGGCCACCACTCACACCCTCCTAAAGGAACCAGGAGCTCTCATCTTACTAGAGGAAATGGCCTCAAGTTGCTCCAGGGAAAATTTAGGTTGGATATTAGGAAGAACTTCTTTACTGAGAGAGTCATCAAGCATTGGAACAGTCTACCCAGGGAGGTGGTTGAGTCCCCATCTCTTGAGGTGTTTAACAGACGGGGAGATGCGGTGCTTGAGGACATGGTCTAAGGGTAGACTTGGTGGTGGTAGGTTAACGGTTGGACTGGATGATCTTAGGGGTCATTTCCAGCCTTAAAATTTCTATGATTCTATGATTCTATGATTCTATGATTCTGTGATTCTATAATCTCCTAAGTTGACATGACCCAGCAATGATGTCCCGACAGACTTTCCCTCACATTTCTATCTCCACTCTTCCTCCTCCTCCTCCTCCTCAGCACACAAAATAGCTGCTTTTCTCCACTGACTCATCACTACCCTCCTGCATGGCAGCATTGAGCGCTGTCCCACCTTCAGCAGCATCACTGATGATGGTGATGGTTGCACAGAAACCGCACCGGCTCCTCCCCATTTCCCCTGTGGCATTTCCTAAGTGTCAGCACCGAGCGCAGAGACGTGAAGGCATCTCCTGCCCAAGTGACCCCCCCAAGCCAGGGCTCACTGTGTCAGCAAGGTATCAAAGGAGACATAAGTGAATCTCCAGACCTGCTGGATGTAGACCTCTGTTTGCTACGTGGTGCAGAGCAAAGACAGGACAGAGGCGCTTCCTGAGGATGGATGGGCTCACTAACACGCTGGCTGGCTCTGGAGAGCTGGTTGGAAGGAGCTGGCTTGAAGGATAGAGGCTTGATGGGCAGGCAGGGAGTCTGTGCACTTCTTTGACATGCTGCAGTTGTGGGTTTGTTTCCATGAAAAATGATGACAGCTTTGGAGCTGAAGGATCAGCCCAGGGAAGGGAGAGAGAAGATGTAAAGTAAAACAGGACCGTGCCCGCACCAGCATACTCGCGCCGCCGGGCACCCCAAGGGGAGGTGGCCCTTGGTGTCGCTTCTCCTTCCTGGAGGAGGGGATGGGATGGCCACAAAGCCACCTCAATCCCACAGCATCTGTAAACCTGTGACCAGAAGGAAAACCAGCATGTTCTCTGGGCATATCTCACATCCACCAAATGCCACAGACCCGTTCCCTTGCTCCATCCATAGCTTGGCACAGCCTCCACATCCACCCTGGCACCACTCAAGTTCATCCTCCTTCTTGATGCCCAAGAGCTGCAGGACGTGGGGGTGTCTGAGCCAGCACTGCCCCTACCTGCAGTCAGAATTGGGCCCTGCTACCCCCAGCATCAGTGGCTAAACTCCCCTCAGTCGAGTGTTGCCCTGGCTGATCAACCAGACAAACACCACCCTACAGCAGACCAGCTGGACGGGTGACTTGAAAGCAGTTTTGCTCATGACATACTTGGACTCTGCCTGGTGAGATCAGGGGTGTGTGGGGGGGGTGAAGCTTAAAACATCATTCACCAGAGAGCACATTTTTGCATTTCAAAGAAAAAACAATTTTACTTGCTAATAAATGATTTGTTTATTTACCCTTTCCTCCCAGAGAATGGCTTCATGGTTGCAAGTCCAGATAACTTATGCTTCTATTTAACTTGTGTGTGACTTCAAGGTCATCCATTCAGGGGAGCACAGTATTTCTTACAATGCTATGGAACAAAAATAGGCTGGACTCTTGCCAGATGGGAGGTTTGGATCTCCCTGTGTAGAAGACACCCAAGTGGCAGTCTGGCTGGTGGCCACGCGGAGCCGAGAGGTCATGGGCCATCCGTCAGGTTGGGTCCTTTCTGGGTGAGAAGAGACGAGTAAATAAGTAGTTAAAGTCTCCTGCTCCATCCCTGGAATTGGAAAAGCCTTTGGGAGTGGTGGTGGGGGCAGGGGGGGTTGCTGTGCAGTAGAGAAAAGCCGTCAGCTGGTTTGTTTTGTTTGCTAATGTAGCCCAACAAGTGACTGGTGGGTAAATTTAATGGGTTTGAGAACACACAGTTCCTGGATAGGTTTTGAGATATGCCCAGTAGTGAACCCATTTCCCTGGACTCCTTCAAGGGTTGGGGTTTTGGTTTGTTTGCTTCCCCTTTGCTTTGTTTTTAACACAGAGCAGACCTCATTTATTGTAACAGGAAAACCAAGAGCTCTATTAAAGTTGGGATTATGCTGTTGCCAAAGTATTTGGGATGCTAGAGTTGGGTTTGGTTTTTTTTATTATTCTGTAAGAAAAAACTCTCTGCTCCCCTCCACAGGTAAAACCTGTTAAACACTTTTCAAAGGGCCAGTTTTCCTTCCTGATCCCCTTTGTGTGGTGGTAATTTTCAGATGACAGCAGTGATATCTCAGTGATTTAGATTTGAAGAACCCATATTCAGCTTTTGAATAGAAACAAAAAAATTTAATAAATTCCTATGAGAATTCTGGTTTCTTCTGGAGATCCAACCACTGCCCAGAGGAGACTGTGGTGCCCCAGGTGCCATCTACCAAATCCTCCTTGCACCTTTGGTGTCCAGAGGGTATTAACCTCAATTTATGGATAAGAAATACGAGACAGGAGGGAGATGAGTGACAGCTGTAATGAACACGTTGCCTCACTCAGCCAAAGATTACAACCCATGACCCCCCTTGGTTCCCAATTCCCTAATTAGTAAATGACAGAGCTCCTCCAAAAGACCAGAAATGAATATTTCTGAATAAAGCAAAATATTTTCCTCAGATGTTTGGGTTCCTGCAAACTATCTTGCTACCGAAGGTGATTACGAGCCCCACTTCTGACACTTGTCACCCCTCCTGGTTTCACTAATGACAAATTCATCTTCAGGGAGGAAATATCTGCTGTCACACCACGTCACAGGAGGAAGCATTACAGAAATGTAATTGCTCAGCAATCTTCAGGGGATCCATCTGTGCTGGGGGCTGTTCTTCACATGCTGATTACAGCTCCCACGCTCAGTTTCATATGCTGAGTGTTTGGGTCTTGGTGCCAATGGAAACCCAGAATCACCAACAGGGGTTTTTCTGGCCTAAAGACAGAAATTTGATTAAAAATTAATTCAAATCACCTCAGTAAAGTCCTAGAGCTTTGTATAATGCTAACAAGTGAAAACTAACCCTTCTCTGTAGATGGCAAAGGCTTGTTTTGTTTACATTGCATGGAAACACCATGTCTTGCTATGGGGAGAAACACTGCTGGAGAAATCCCAGTGACTCCAAGGCATCATCCCATGGTGGCTGGTTTCAGTATTGCATCTCTTTCAGTCATCTAGAAGAACAGATCATGGAGAAGCCCATGGTTTTATGGCCCTATCCTACCTAACTTGAGTTAGGTACCTACCTACCTACCTTGAGTAGCACCTCAAAACCTCTAACCTCCATCACCATTTGGGGTGTAACAGATTGATTCATGCATTTTTCCAGAAGAAAGTTGTTTGGGTTCATTTTCCATTGGAAAAGAAACAATATTCTATAAAAAATCTCTAAGTTTTCTCTATATTTCACAAGTTTTGTATCAAAGCAATTGTCTGCAGAAAGTATTTTGATTTCCCTTGAGATGGAAGGTTTGACATAATGGCTGGCACGTTTCAACTTCTTCAAGAAGTGAGAAACACTTCCACTGGTGACCAAGTCAGTTTATTTTTGGGTTTGAGATTTTTCTTCCCCTCTGGAAAATGTTTTCCTTCCTGTAACTGCAGAAAGGTGTTTTCTCTGATTTCAGATTTTTCCATAAATAACAAATCCGATTCCTGCCTTGCTCTAGTGCATCCTTTATGCAAGGCCTTCCCAGGAATGGCATGCCTCAAGGATTAAAGAGATGCAATGTTTGTAGAGAGATAAAGATTAAGTTCACTTAGCTGTTAGGCCTCATGCAGACTCTGAGCACGGGACTGAATTTCCCTTTGTATGAGTTATCACAACTGAAACTGCTCTTCGGTGGAAACCACTATGCAACCATCTATTTGCAGTTGTAAAAGTCAATATATTTAAGCCTGCAGTGCATAACAATGACCCCTATGGATCCTCCAACGTTTTTCTTGGATCTGTATAAGCCTGTTTTTAATATATTACTCATCTAAATTGTTCCTGGGACTTGATTATTTGCTGGAGTTAAAATATCCAATCTTAAAAGATTTTTAAACATGTGCACGCTGAATTCCCCACTGCAATAAGCTTCATTTAGCTCAACTGAAACTGCCATGCCATAAAAAAAATGTTTAAAAAAAAAAAAAATCTCATACTAACTGCTCTCCTGGTTGGTGAAAGCTCCCCAGGCAGGATTCCTTAGTGATGATAATCTCTGGTTTTGGCTGGCTCTGTTTGGTCCTCGGAAGAATAAAAATCCAGTTTTCACTGAGCTGCATATTGAGGTGAAAACAGAGGGCAGAGCCATCCACCCTCCCCTGCAGTGTCCTGCCCCACAGTACAGAGATATTGGACCTTCCCCAAGGAATAAAAAATGTGGTGAGCCAAAGTGATCTACAAAACAATATTGATTTATGCCCAGTCCCTGAATCACCCTCGCTTGGATGTACCAGTCCTTCCCATGGCCGGGGCCATGGAGAGCCCTCCTCCCTATCCACCAGGAAAACGGGCACATCCAGCCTGGCACAGGGCCCATCCCCTTTGTAACCATCAACTGATGGGGCAAAGAATTCAAAAGCACATCACAAACCATTCAGCCCAGTTTCCTTTCTAAGTCCTGGCTCCTTTTCACGATGCTGGTGTAAATTAGGGGTGAGTCTATTGAAGGAGATGAAGCTATGGGAGAAAAGAACTGGGTCAAGAAGAAACCCAAGAAGAACCCACTGCACAGAGTTCAGCAGGTGACTTTTCCTCCTCTAGCTGTTCTGCAGAGGAGGAGAAGTGGGTCAACCTGAAAATAACTGCACAGAGCATCTTCCCCCTCCTCCCCTCTTCTGTATGGAAGGGCAATTGGGCAATCATGCAAACAACTGCATGAAGTTCATTGAGAGGTGGGGGTTTTGCTTCCTCCTCTCTGAACAAGCTTCCCTTTTGCTCTACAGCAACAAACACTGGCAGGGTGACCCTGGTGTGCCTTCAGAGGGTTAGGATGGGGTTCAGAGGAAGTTATTTCTAAACCACAAAGTTGTGTAAACTTTGTGATTCTGACATCTGGGGGGGGAAACACCCTAATTTATGTATCTTTGATTGATTTTTGGAGAAATTCAGAACGTCTTTATCTCAGCCACGCAGTCAGATTTCTGTGGTTTTGGCCCCAGAGCCTCCCCGCAGTTTCAACAACTTGATATCCAGAATGAATAAATCTGATGTGTGCATGCTTCTACAACCCCCTTGTCTTATTCCCCCAGGGAAAAATATCATCTGCCCTATTGTTGACTGCTTGGATTTACCCCCCCCTCAATATCCCTCCCATCACCATGTGATTAATCACCCAAACCCAGCAGGCACCTCTCAGGAACTCAAGACCTTTTACAAGCCTTAATTAAGCCTTGCAACATCCCTGTAAAATAGGTTGAAGCTGGGGTTAAATGATTTGCCTGAGGTGATGGAACAAATCAGAAGCAGGGATAGAAATCAGAAGGAAAGCTGCTGCTTCTGAAGCACGTGGATTGCTGCAACATAACGAAGGTTTTATGTTTCTTTTAGGAGACAGGGTGTTGCAGCCACAAAAGCCACGGCAGTGGTGCAGTGAGGCTTCCCCAAAGCTGACTGTGTGACACCCAAATTGAATCACAGCATCATAGAATGATTAGGGATGGAGAGGACCTTAAGGTTCCAACCCTCTTCCATGGGCAGGGACACCTCTCACCAGACCAGGCTGCTCCAGGCCACATCCAACCTGGCCTTGAACACCTCCAGGGAGGGGGCAGCCACCACTTCCCTGAGCAACCTGTGCCAGGGCCAGAATTGAAGTCAAGTCCTTGACACTTGGGTCACCAATTGAGGAGAGCAAGCAGGGGGATCAGGGCCAGGATTGAGGATGCTGGGGTCTGGGCATCTCTGTCACCACCTCTGCAAAAGGAGGAGAAAATCATATCAAGGAGGGCAAACCCAGTGAAGGTGTCCAGGAGGCAAAAGAGGCAAAGGCAGGAAAAAAAGGCATAAAGGCATAACTTTTTCCATGGCCTGTGAGCTCCTGTAACCTTGCCAGGGGAGTTTTTGTGGGATCACTTATTTTCTAGACTTAGGAATTAGACAGTCTGATGCAGGTGGTGGGGTGTGTGTCCAAGTGCTCGCTTCTTCATCTCAACCAAGTAATGAAACACAATGTGGGTCTCTGAGGTTGGTGTTTTGCTGTATTTTTTTTTTAATTTTCTTCCCAAGAAAAATCTTTGCTTTGTTTTTTTCTTAATTTGCCCCAGATTTTCATGGCAGACTCTGACATTAAACAAACTAGCAACCCAAAATCAATGTTCTCTCAGCTGGTTTAGTGGTTTCCTGAATGACCCAGCAGCAAAAGCAGTCTGGGAGAGGTAGGGAGACGTCCCCATGGTACCCATAAATGTGGGCTCCATTGAGAAAGATAAATACCCACAGCTCTGGGAAAATGCCCCTTTTCCTTGACAAACAGGGTTCCCCTATCCTTCTTGTCACTGCTTGTGCAGCTCCTTCAACGTATTCCTTAAGGTCATCCAAGGATTCATTATTCCTAGAAAGTTCCTCCTCCTCTAGGGCCTTACATCTGCTCTCACAACCTTTGTCCAACTTGGCATGATACTGAATTAATAAAATTTACCCAATTCCAAGAGGAAATGATGGTGTGAGACCTTCATGCTCTGCCACTCGGAGGTGGTTAGGCTGGACAGGACTTCAGCCATGGTTGCTGGCCGGTGGTGAGGAGCAAGGCCATCAGCCCCATATAGCACTACTGAGAGCTTTAAAGACATGTGACAATAAGCCAGGCCAGCAGAGCCCCACTTTCACCCTTATCTATTTTCTTCGGAGCCAGCTCAGATCTTTGGCATGAAGGACATCCTAGGGATGTCCCTGACATAGAGAATAGTTATTCATACAGAAACCCCATCCCTGAGCACACAGGAGCTCTCCATCCCAGTGTCCTTGGAGACCTTGCAGTATGCCAGCTTGCAGGGACAGAAGGCTGTGGAGCTGGTGGCCCCAGATGGCATCCCCAGGGATGCTCTCATGTGTTTG
This sequence comes from Heliornis fulica, assembly GCA_013399135.1. Taxonomy (NCBI): domain Eukaryota; kingdom Metazoa; phylum Chordata; class Aves; order Gruiformes; family Heliornithidae; genus Heliornis; species Heliornis fulica. The sequence continues at coordinate 46,760 of VXBZ01005641.1, read as the reverse complement.
CCCATGTGGACTACTCCCAGGAACATCTTGTCTCCAGGTTTGTTCTGCTCACACCACAGGATAAACATCTGGGCAAGTGGCATACCACAGCACTCAGGCATCTTCTCCTCAAGAGGTCCCCTAGGAGCTGATCAAAAATACTCCTCTTCCTTCCCAACTTCTGCTCCACAGTCCTATCAGCCCCTCCATGACAAACATGCTGTGCAGGACCAGCACACCATCCCCAGCGACTCCGACCATCCCTACTTGACACTCTCCATCTGGGTGTAGTTAATCACAAGGTGCCAGGAAACAGTGCAAAAAAATAGTCTGAGTGATTTCCCCCCCCAAAACACAGCTTGTTCAGCACAGTTCTACAGATCAGCCCTGAGCTGAACACGGTATTTTTCTCCTCCACCTATTTCAACATCCCCAGCGGAGCCACAGGCAACAGGCGGGTCGCTCCCCCATCCTCTTGCGAGCCCAGCATTCCCAGCTCCCTCGGTCCTTCTGGCAGGTTTTGCAACATTTGGCTATTTTGAAACCCCAAGATAAATTTCCAGGCCCATGTTTACAGGAAAATACTTGAAAACACGGACCCTAAACCCCGGAAGACAAATAGAAACAACTCTAATTGCAATATTATCGTAATCCCAACGATTTTAATTAAGTACTCGGGTTCTCGATGCGATTGTGCTTTTTTTCCTGCCTTTTGGAAACACTTCCAGAAATACAAACGGTTTCAACAGTTGGAGATGAAAATGGGGACTCAAAAAGTGCACAAAAAACCCTAATTAAAATGGCACCAGACTGCCGAAAGCTCAGCATCTTCCTCGCCACATTTCCCTGTCTGGCTTGGCCGCTTCCAACTCGCCTCTCTGTGATGCAACGGGAGCTGAGCAGACAGCATCCCAGGGCTGAGATTTTGGGGAATAAAGACTTTGGGTGCTGTTTCAAGCACCCAAAGGGGAAGAACAGAAAGCCCATCCTGTGTGGACACCGTTTCTGGGGTACATCCATGGCCGCAAGGACCCTCCCACCATCCATTTCCCTCAATCAGGCTCGGTACCGTTGCTGCTGCCAGACAAGTGAAACCAGCACTTGTTCCACAAAAAAAAAACCAAACAACAAACCAGCTGAAAAACAGTTAATCCCAATTACTTCAAACCAGCAGATATCATCCTTTATATTTTGGCAGTTCTTGTTTCGAAGGAAAAAATATGTTTGTGTTCTTGGAGTCAGTCTGAACAATAAAATCGGATGCCAATTTTCTGGTCTAAATTAGGTGAAAGACCAGACTTTTTATCCTATGTGTGTGTGTGTGTATGTGCTGCTCTGTTACATATTTATGTTACTCCTCTGTGTATTTACCACTGAAATCAGAGGCTGTCCAGAACATGCCGTGGGGTGGCAGGGAGACACGACAGCCCCTTTCGTTTACCAAGGTTGGAAATCGAAGCCGGCACCGAGAAAAAAAAAAAACACCCCAAGATACTATCAATTGCAGAAGGAGATACTGCCAAAAGATAAACATAATAAAGTCAGTCATTGTCAGCATATCAAGCAAAAGCCTTTCCAGGGTGTATGAATAAGGGGTTTAAACTTTTGCACTGGTGGAAGTGTTTTCATGTCCCATTTCAGTGCGCGCTGAAAAACATCCAAAACCTGGGCTTCAAAGAGGCTCAAATCAAAAGGATTCAAGAGTGGTAAAATGGCATGGAAAAAAAACCCCAAAGCTGGCACAACTTCCACAGGACACTGTCTGTCAGCCCAGAGCTGAGGTGTGGGCAGCATTGCCACCCATCAGAGCGGAAGGAAAAGAAACTGCAAGTGAAATAAGCCGCATCCAGCTCCGCTCCACAGTCCGTTCCCATCTGCTGAGGGTTGGGAAAGTGATGTCTCGTTACCACCTCGCTGCCAGGCAGGTCTGGGACCTGTGGACACTGTCCAGCAAGCAGGTCCCTGGGACACAAGGCAAAGCCCAACTGATGTAATCCACCCAGGAAGGCTCCAATGCCAATATGTTTCTTTCCACGCAAGCGAGCTCTTTGCAATCTTGTTTTCATCCTTCACTTTCTTCAGATGTCACTAATTTCCAGGACAGACAAGAGGATGCCAGACTCGCATTCAGCCAGATGCCGGCACGCAACGGAGAAACTCTTCCAGCAGCGGAGCAGAAGACACAACACAACGCAAAGCACACCAGACGGACCTGCCAAAAGCCACCGCGGCAGCTCTGCTCACAGCACGATGCTCTCCATCCAAAACCCCTCCAAGCTCTGTCCTCTGGTCATCAGTGGAGACACACAGTTATGGGGAGAGCTTGCTGATGGCTGTTTTTGGCTCGCTTAGCTAGGAGAGCACCTTGGACATCAAATCTCTGACACCCCGCTCACCTCCTTCCGATTGTTCTCACAACACTAGAGGGAGACAGGATTCAAATTAGGGTTTTCAATCAGTAACCAGCATTTATCAATGGCAGAAAATACCCAGAAATTCTCACAGGGCCAAAGGAACCCAGAAGAAAGTAGGTACCACCTCCGAGAGCAGCCAGCGGCCGTCCGAGCAGACCCTTCATGAAGGGTATTCCACAGCATTTGGGGTGTTTTACTCAAGAAAAGCACATAAAACAGATAAAATTTGAGCACAGGCTTAAATTTAAGCACATACTTAAGAGCTTTCTGGCACAAGGGCTCAACTGTGGATTAAAAGCCACACACCCTATTACTTTTAATTGAGCTACTGTCTTCCCATATGTTTTTCCCTGGGGAGATCAGCGGCTGGCTTACGAGTTCAAGTAACAACATCAGTTAAAAGAGCATTCAAACAATTGTGGTTGGCAGTTCTCTGAACGATACAAACACTACAGAGTGTCAGAAAACATCGTATCATCCACTTTCTGGTTTCCTCCACTCACTGCTTTTGATCTCCACTGAGAAGATTTATTGAATGTTTTTCGTTTTTTACATTAACCTAGTCCAAATTACACCAGTTGAGAGCTGGGCAGTATTTTTCTTTTTTTTCTTTTAAACCATACAATGAGGGATTTTTAAAGCTGAGGCTTTTGATTCCTTCCAGTTTTTATTGTTTGAAGAGAAGGGCGGTTTTGGCAGGTTTATGAGATGGTGTCTGTTTTGCTGACAGACGTGCCTGATAGATTGCTTGTTCCTGGTTTATTTTTGGAGCCATTGCCGTGTTATCTGCATTTGAAAAACAATTTATTTTCATTAAAATGTAAATCAAATCTATGGAAATAGCAGCCATGCTTACAATCAGGTCTTAAATCTATCCTGTTGGGAATCTATTCCTCATCAGGGGCGAAATGCAATGCAGAAGAAAGTGATTCCTCCCCACTAGCAATGCCCACGCTCAGCCACTACTGCTCTTAAATGAGGAATAATTCCTCCCCACGAGCTCTGCAATGCCTAGAAAAGGGAATAAGGACACTTCTTGGACTCCCTGGCCAACTTAGATGTGCTACTGATGAGGGTGAAGTTAAAACATTCCTTAAAATATAAAGTTATAGCAGCCAGGACATTTGACTTCGATGATTTCCTTCAGCAGTGAATTTCAGAGTGACCATGAAGGATTATTTCCTTTCATTTGTCCTGGGTCTTTAATCATCTGTAGCCTTTGAGCTTTGCCTAGGGATCATATTCCAGGAATTTGTTCTTGTTTAACAAGACTATTTTCACTAACCTGTGCCACCCCATAAGTTTGGGGTGAGTTACAAGGAGAAATAAACCTGAGAACTTTCAGGGCCAACACTTCTATGCAAGAGACCTTGCAAGTTGGTGCTCTTCAGCTTTAGGTGGTTCCATTTGTCATCCTCTGAGGTCTCACTATCCCATTCTAATCTCAAAGGAAGGAAAAAGCCTGGATTTTCATTTAAGCTACACGTAGCCACCAATTTTCCATACTGATCATCTTTTTGTATCGTGATTTTTATTGCAAGTGAGAAATTAGCAATGCTTGATGACCAGCTTGCACAAGGACTACCTTGAGGCAGAGATGAAGATGTCCCACTGAATAAAATAGAGATGCCTCATTCAATGCATCAACAGCTCCAGTGAAAGCTGAGGGGGTGGTGTGGATACCCTACAACAATCTTCCTCCACTGGTCTTTGTTGTTAGACAACTCAAACACGTTCACCCCACGAGCCAAGTTGACTCCCACCAAGTCCATCTGTGACAGTAGTGATGAGCTTGGCCTTCCTAGTGCTCCGTTCAATAGCCTCCAGCCCTAAAATAGCCCAAAACAGCCCAGCACACACAACAGCACCGTCCCCTGCGTGCAAACCGCGGGGACGAGGCGGGCAGGGAAATCTGCGGCACCGCATGACCCAACATCAGATTTGAGGACGGTCCAATGTTCTATAAATACGGGTAAACGCGGCGGCGCGTCCCTCCTTTCCTCCCCACGTTCTTGTTTTCCCTTCTCCTACCTCAGCTGAATTTTCCTACCAGCTTCCTGAAAACACTTCCCCATTTCACACCATAAACATCCTCCACTTTTATTTGCCCAACACTTCCTACGGTGCGAGGCCTTTCCGCACAGCTCCTCCAGAGCTGCTCCTATGTTTCCCCTATCTTTGATATCTCAACAATAAATGCAAAACAACCTTTCCTGTGCTTGGTACTGACATACTTACAGCATTTTTTTTCCTCCCACACCTTCCCCAAGTGGTTTCACACCCCTATTTCACACCTGTGTGAGCCAACCGCCTGCTTTACAAGCGGTAGCAACAGAGGTGGAAGGACTCGTTGCTCCCAAACTAAGGGCAGGAGAAGCATCACGCTCAGAGGGAGCTGGCGTGGTGCTGGGGTTTGCTACAGCCCTATAAGGATGCCTCCAGACCAACAGCAGTGGAGTCACATGAAGAATGGGACTGTCCCCTGCCAGGAGACAGAAGGTCACAGCCTCTCTGGTGTCCCCAAGGAGCTCTCCCACTGAGCTGCACGCGGCTGTCCTCAGATCACTTCCTCCTCCTCTGCTGGGGAACTCCCAGAGCTCAAGCCAAGGCCAGCTGAAGGCAAAAGATGCTGTTTGTGTTGAATTCAGCAGCCTTGGATGAGGCATCCTAGAAGAGACTCCTGGAGAGCCAGTGCTGATGGGCACAGAGATGCTTCCTCAGCTGCTGCCAGCTAGGTAAGGTCCACCCCGTCTCCTTCTCCTGCTGAGATTTTAAGCCACTGGTGGAGACCAACCATGCCTCAGCAAACCATTGCTCTTTTTCAGCTCCAGTTTGCCACTTGGTAACAAGCTCCCCAGAATGCCAACCATGTACAACACTGGAGCCATGAGAGTGTCCAGACCTAGCAAGCAGGAGGAAGGGCATGTCCTCCACTGCAGGCAGCTCATAAACATCCAGGACACCTTTTGTTGGGCTCGTGAGCACCAACCAAAGCTGGAAAAGCAGTGTTCTACCATGCTAGAATGTCAGGGATAAGGTGGTATGTAAAGGTCTAGTGGGTGACTCACACTTGGGTGCCTGAGCTTGGTGGCCTGAAAGGGCCTGCAGCATCCAGAAAAGGCCTGATTTTTGGAAACTGCACCGCATCAGAAGGCAGAAGCACTGCAACCAATTCAGCTCCGATTTAAGGAGAGGCCATATAACCTCAGCTTCTGCAAAAGTCTTTACAGAGGCATTTGGCCAGTACACTTCAGCAGCAGCTTTGGGAAGATCTTCTGACACATGAGAAAGCAGAATAAACTGCCAGGAAAACTAGGTTGAGGAGCAACAAAGCATATTTATGGACACCCTGCAAATGGGCCATCTCAATTCACCGCGATTGTATTGGAGCCACTGGTGGACAACTGCCCTACTTCTGATGTAGAAATAAGAAAGTGAGGATTACTTTGAGAACTATTATATTTTGTTTCAGCCAAGTTTTATTAGCATCAGATGCAGCCAGGGTTATACTACCCTACCTCTGAGTGGCCAAAGATAACACACAAAGCTTAAGCTTTGCAAGAAACGATGACTCTGAGAGATGAGGGAAGGGTGGGGAGGATGCACAGTGTTGTGTGTTTAAGATAAACACTGAGTACCTGTCCCATTCCCTGGGACCCACAGTCTCTCTCCTTAAGCAGCTGCATTTTTCTTCCACTCTGTGATTTGTGACTCCATCAGGTACTTGACAGCACCAAGCTTCAGGCAGAACCTGAGCTCATCCTTCGCTTCGCAGCCGGTTTGGATCTGATGTGGGGTGGGCAGCAGCTTCTGCAACTTCTTCCATAAAATACTGTAGGAGAATGATGCACTGGCAAGGGGACTGCTCGAGATGCAGCAGCTCTCCAGTTATTATTACAGATAAAGCACAATGCTGAGAAGGAAGAGTTTAAAGCCATGAGAGCCCAGGGATGCAGAAAAACTCCGAGCCTTCTCATTTGAGTTTTACCCTGTTGTCAAAGGACAGAATAAATCACTGTTTTGCAGTGCTCTGTTTGGGCAGGATTGTAATCCACCAGAGCATGACACAGCAAAGCTAAGTTGTCCTTTGATAATGCTCATAACAGTTATGGAGATGGTTTTGTGGTGCTTTAGGAGTCAGGACACTGCCTGCTCAGTGTCCCATCACATAAATTACCTGTTCGCTGCCAAGTGTGCCAAGACCTTTGCTTGGAAGAGACACATCTGCTTCCAGTGCCCCACATCTGGAGCTGAAGCAACGCTTCCTGTATCCTAACTGGGGGCACCATGCCCTAGAACCAGTGGAGAACATGACAACACCCACCATTTGTCTGGCCTCAGTGCAAATCCACCCTTCCAAGACAGACCAACCCAGCTGGACAGAGAGCTCCAGGAGAAAAGAAGCACACACTGGATGAACTTTGCTCAGTTCATAACATCACCATCAACCTTATACCTGGATCACATGAGGAAAGATCTTTAAGGAGGGAATTGTAGAGGAACAGCACAGGACTTGTGCACCTTAAGCAAGTTCTTGGGGAAGGTTGCTGCCAAACACAGCTTGGCAGGTGACCTGGCCATGCACAATGGCAATGGCTTGGCAGGTGACCTGGCCATGCATGACAGTGGTGGCTTGGCAGGTGACCTGGCCATGCACAATGGCAATGGCTTGGCAGGTATCCTGGCCATGCATGACAGTGGTGGCTTGGCAGGTGACCTGTCCAGGCGTGGTGATCCACACCCTCGCCGAGGAGAGGCTGCTCTGGGCTTCCCAGCACCACGCCAGAGATGACAGCAATGTGAAGCTCAACCTCTAAGAGCCTCACAAGCAAAAACAACTCTAAACTATTTTTTTTCCTCCAATATATTTTTGCTTGTGGCAAAAATCACTGGAGAGTTGAGTTATTTTTTCCAATACACAAAAAGCAACTGTCCAGCCCAATGCCTGTGTAATTTCTAGTCAGAACAAAACAAATGAAGGACAAAAAGCTGAAGTCCCCTAGGAATGGGCTTCAGGAATCCTTGAGAACAACACGCTGCCACGCACGCACAGCATACCAGGGGAGCCCTGCTAATTAAAAGACAATGAACCTCTCCATGTCAAAATACTGAGGAGAGGACTCCACCTCTCCAGCACCAGGGCTCCATCCAGGACACACTGCATCTCAAGTGTTGGTTAAAAATAAGTTACTAACACTCCCAAGTAGGCAAGCTAAATGTTTTCAAGAAAACAGATTTACAGAGAGTCGACAGATCATGGGCATAAAAAGCCCCAAACCAACAGAATAAGAAAACCAACAACACATTCTACATTTTCCAGATTGTCCTTTTGAGATGAAGTTTTCCAGGTGGCAACACATACCAGCTAAATATATCTTGAAAAGCCTCAGAAGTTGCATTTTATTGATCCCACAGTCAGATGTATCTTCAGCCAGTGCTGTAACAGGGTGAAAGTTGCCTCTGCCCCACAGGTCGTCGGCCCCCACCTTGGCTCTGCAGAGCAAGGGAGGAACCATGCTACAATGAGAAACCTGATAAGAAAGAAGATAAACACCACCAAGACACTGAGACCAACAGCTAAGACACCTTTCTCCTCCACACACCATCTCATTGACCTTCTCCAGATGATTCACCACCCTCTCAGTGAGTTATCAGCTCGCACAAAGTGGAGACTGGGGATGGGGGGCAGGACGGGATGGGACCATTAGCACAGATGGGAGTGAATATTCTCTGGCATCCTTTGGCATAGCAGGGTTCAGTCCTCAGCACAAGCAGCTCATCCTTGCCTGATGCTCCACTGCCCTCATGTCCTCTCCACACAACAAAGACCACCAGGTTGTGTATACTTGTCTCAGGCCAAATTACTGGCTCACAGCATCTTACTGTCACCCAGGCCCTAAACACCTCTCCGGAGCACTTGTTAAAGGCCTGAATTTCTGCGGGTTTCTTAGAGGGAAGAAGAACTTGTGCTGCTCACAGGAGCTCAGCAGAGAAGGCTGATAATCATCTCATGATCACAAATTACTTTTCATAAGGACTATTTATGAGGTAACAGTTGGCATGCGGAAAGCATTTCATTTCGCCAGCAGCTTACTGAAAACGAAACATCGTGAACCCTAAAAAGGAACCGTGAATCAAAGGCTGCATTCTTCTCTCCCACAGTGACCCCTTTGTTTGGTTCTACCCAAAAGTTTCATTACCAAAGTCTGATACAGGAGCCTTATTAAATTGTGATTAAATGACGTGTCCACGTAGAGGTCTGCTCGCTCCGCTGTTGATGTGGGCTGGCTTTCTGAGACATTTAAAACACACAGGCTTATGAAATAGCTGTAATATCTTTTCCCATGATTGCTAGGGAACGGAGGGTCTTTGCTCCTGCTCTAGCTGTACCTGGCCCTGCTCCAGAGGATAACATTTTCATTAAAAGTGCATTAGGTGCACAATTCACCATGTAGCCATCCCGACGAAGAGCCTGATCCAAAGCCCGTTGACCCAGCTCAGAAGCCTTAATGGGCTTTGGTGAACTTTGCTGGCCTCTACAAAAACAGAATCACCCATCTCCAGAGCTACTTCGAGATGCTTTTACTCCCTGTCAGATCTGATTTACTCCCACTGCTTCTCCCTAAGTTTTTCTACGTTTTGGGATTTACAAAAAGTAGCACGAGCTGAATCATGACTCTGGCCAGAGAATTACTAATGAGTTTATTAGAGCAGCAGGGCTGATATTTGGGACACCTAGGAAAGGGTTAACCAGTAGAAAGTGAGACCCAGAGACCTTCACACCATCTCTGACCAAATGCTAGTTCTGAGCTGCCAGCACGCTCGCAGCGGTGATGGATCCTTCACTCCAGATGACTCACTTTAAATAGCACCCAGTGATTTATGCATAGAAAAATGTATTAACAAATATGGAAACAGATACATTTGTAAGCTTTAAGGCCAGGGCAAGGATCACAAATGTTCAGTCTGACCCTCTGGAGACAGAAGCCTCGCCCAGCAACTTCTGCCCAAACAGTGTGGCTTCTGTTTGCCTTGAAGCATCCCAAAATCACAGCAGTGTGAGTTGAAATGCTGTCTTCTGGTACATGTCAGAATCAGTGCTCTAGAACAGAACACCCTGTCTGCTGGTTTGGAAAGTCTGTCAGGACAGCGATGTCAAGGATTGTTCTTAAATGATTTTAATCAGGATCCTTTAGAGGGTACGCTGTGCCCATACTCAGAGATGGGCAGCACAGGGGTTTGGGGCACAGCTGGCTGGAAGCTCCCAGTCCATCCCATATCTGTATCCCCACTGTGCCCACCAACCCCACAGGCACTCAGTGTGACACTGCAGTAACGTGGCAAGTTAACAAAGCCACCACTTCACATCATCCACAGCCTCCTAGGCAAGAGCAACACCGCGCCGATTCAGCAGATGGTACATCGAGCTACTCACAAAAGGTGGCCAGAAGCTTTTGTGGTAATTTGGGTCATTTCTGGGAGATGCTGGCAGCATTCTGGCTGAGTCAGCAAGAATTCTCCTTGGGGCAAATATCACGAGTTGGCCTCCTCACAACCCCGGGACCAGAGGGCTGGATCACAGAGGCACCGTCTCACTCGTCCGGCAAAGGCAACTTAAATCATGTTTTACAAAGTACAAATGCATGTAAATATTTGTGTAAGATAAGATCGGTGAGCAGCCAGGCAATATTTCAGAGCTGAGCAAGGGCAAAAAGCAAATTAAATATACTGCTTGAGAAAAATACAATTAGGAAATCCAGCAACGTGTTTATGTTAGAAGAACATTTGCTCTGGAGAAGGTTTCTGTCGATGGACATCCTACACATGGAACAGGCAGTGGAAACACAAGGGCATGGTACACAAAGAGATTTATCTGAAGATCAGGCTTAAATCTCACAAGGGACTTTTAATTAAGCCATTCACCAGCCACAGGATATCAAAAGGCTTTCGGGAACGGCTGGTAGGTCTGTCAGGTTGACATGCAGGCACAGGCAGCTGATGGCTAAGTTGTATTTTATCCATAGCACACAGAGAGCATCTCTGAGGTAATCAATCTTTTCATATTCAGAAGACAAGGTTTGCTATCTGAGGTAGCTGCAGTGCTATCTGACAAGGAAACATTCCAGAGTTGCTTCTCTTAAATTAATATTTTTTTATTAATACCTACAGCCAAGGGTCACGACTCTGTGGACACCAAGAAAACCCATCCTGAGTCAGCGGTCTGGAGAAGTGCTGTACCACACTGCCACCCTCAGCCACTGACAGCGACTTGTGACGCTGAGACACAGAACCAGAAGCTATTTCAGAGAAGGCAGAAAGACCAAATAACAAGTGTGTGTATTTTACAGGTTGGAAGCAGAAAGTCCAGTCTCTCAAAGGGTTTAGCCCAGGGAACAAATAGCCACTCCCAGTTTATCATAACCTGCCCCCCCTCTATATTTCCCAGGGATGACCATCCAGCATGGGTGGTCATCAAAAGGATGGCAATCAAAAGCACTGCACCATTTCATAAAGTCTTTGTGCACCTCAGCTGCATTCTGCATCCCAAACCAGATCTCAGAGTCCCTTCATCACTTTGTCCAACACTTCAATCTACAGGAGTCAATGTAGCTTCTTCTGCACAGCCACTAATGTCTACAGGGTGATAGGTAATCAGTGCAATGACCTGAGCTTTCTGAGCTTTTTTTTCTTTACTGTAAGGGTTGTGGAGTACTGGAACAGGTTGCCCAGGAAGGTGGTGGATGCCCCATCCCTGGAGACGTTCAAGGCCACGTTGGATAAGGCCCTGAGCAACCTGATCTAGTTGGGGGTGTCCCTGCTTCTTGCAGGGGGGTTGGACTAAATGACCTCTGGGAGACCCTTCCAACTCTAGCTGTTCTATGATTCTAATTGTAGCCATCAGGTCTGCAAACATTGGTCTACATGATTTGGGCAAGGCATGAGAGAGTCGAGCAAGCAGCCGTGCTCCCACCGCTGGTCAAACAACTGCCTCCCTCACCCCACGGACTCTCCTCTTCCTCTCCAGATGCTTCGCATTTCCCTTTTCCTCTGCCAGGTGTTTCTAGCACATCAGTGTTAAAAATTTCAGCATGTTCTAGGATCCCAGCCTGCTTTTAAATAAACTACCACAGGACTGTCTCTGTGGAAGATGTTTCTTGCCAGAAATATTATCTAATTTGTAAGCATTTTATGATTTTCTAAGAGTTATAAAATATAGTATTAGGAAACAAATGGCTAACGGAAAAGACCCCTTATGGTAGCCAAAGTGACCATATAATTGATTTTTATGAACAGCATCTGAAGAAATGAGTCACAACCCATATGGCTGTTTTGGAATCTAGATATACATCGCATTTTAAGCCTCTCAGAAGATTTATCCAAGTTTTCCGCATATAATCAATGGTGATTAGACAGGGATATGAATCATTACAGCTCCTAAGGCTGAGCACATGTTTGGAGGGTGAAGGATTCACACATTCTTGCTCTATAAATACTCATCCAAGGTTGTCCAGAGCATGAGAAACTCGGATGGCAGAAAGCAGAAAGGTATCACACAACAAACCGTAGGCTCATTACAGAACCAAAGGCCTCCTCCCTTAGAAGGGCGTAAACATTATTAATTTAGGACACAGTTCAAACTCCAGTTGAAGTCAGATGGAAAAACCTTACCTCTAAGGCAGACTGTGTATCCTCTTTCTCCATGACTTTAACCATTTTCTCATAGCTTGGCCCCAGCCAGTGACGAGGTTGGGTTACAGATTTGCTCACTCAACTGTGATGCTCTACAAATAACACCCACACAGTTCACATGTGCACACTCTTCCCATGAACATCTGGGCTCTCCAGTGGTACAGAAACACCTCTGCCACAACCACACACATGCACACCTCAGAATCACACAATCACAGCATGACTAGGTTGGAAAAGACCTTTATGATCACTGAGTTCAACATCCTGGTCCTCTCCTAAGCCGCATCCCTGAGCGCCTCATGTACCCATCTTTTAAATACACCCAGGCGTGGGGACACCACCCCCTCCCTGGGCAGCCTGTTCCACACCCCAACAGCTCTTTGGGTGAAGAATTTCTTCCTGACATCGCATCTGAACCTGCCCTGGTGCAGCTTGAGGCCATTCCCCTTGTCCTGTCCCTTGGCCCTGGGCACAAGGGACCATCACCCACCTCTCTCCTGTCAGGTCATTCTGGGCAGGGAGAAGTTCTCCTCTCAGCCTCCTCTTCTCCAGACTAAACCCCTCCAGCTCCCTCAGCCACTCCTCAGCAGGTTTGTTCTCCAGACCCTTCCCCTGCCTGGTTGCCCTCCTCTGGTCCTGCTCCAGGACCTCAATGTCCTTCTTGGAGTGAGGAGCCCAGGACTGAACACAGCACTTCAGGTGCTCACACACTCAGGCTTTCTCCTGGGCACAGATCTGCCATTAAAGCCTCCACTACCTTTTCCCATGCCAGAGGATTCACATTCACTCAGCATCAACACAGGATTGTACCCTGCATCTTCTAAAAGATGCAGAGAGCCCCATTTGTGATTGCATCAAGTCTTCTGTTACTGTCATCCCATTGATCCAACAGCAGTGTTATTTACCAGGTTATTACCCACCAGGTTATTTACAGAGACAGAAGATGCAAGAGGTACAAAGCAATGCACAACCCAATCCCTGCAAATATGATTGCCAGATTACATCATTTTTGTCTTCTGGCCACAGATGCTTGTCCACAGTATCCTTTTTCATGACACACAGCTCGGGAGCACCTACATATCACAGCATGCCAGTTTTCAAGGCCTCCCAGAAAGGGAAATGTCTCCCAGTACAAAACAACCTTGTTACCACAGCAATCTTGGGGCAAATAAACATTTTGCAAGTTCATTTGCCATGGAAGCAAATAAGCACAGCCCAGGATTAAGGCATGATGCTTCACAGACAGTATCTCCAAGGCACTTCTCACCACCCGTCAGAGTTCCCTGCAGCCCTGGTTCCCAGCACCCACACTAGCCACCACCCATACTGGAGATGTTTGGCTGAGACTACACCTTTCTAACTTCCACAGACTTCTAGAAGCAGAAGAGACTGATTCAATAGTCTTCACCTTCCTGCAGAACCCAAAGTCTTAGCTGACATTTTCTGTCTCCAACCCCGTGACTGTGTCCAGCCCCCTTGAACTGGCACCAGACCTGCTCCCGATGTGCTCCAGCCACTACATTAGATGTGCCTTACAGTTCCCATATTCTTTCCAGCAGTGCCAAGGAGAGAGGGGAGCTCCATTCCCTATTCATCCTGATAACAGAGGAAGCAAGCCTGCCTGCTCTCAGAGGCAAGCAAAGCCTCTGCATTCCTTGGAAAGAGACAATGGGGTGATGGAGGATAGAGAAGGATCTGTAACCCGTTATACAGATATAACTTCATAACACTAATGCACGTTTAGATTCTGTTTTAAGGGGAAGGTAGAAGATCAACATCAAGCCTGGATCAAGCCTGTTGTGACAAAACCCTCACCTACAGATTGACAGAGGCACTAACAGGGTCTTTTATGATGACTGCCAAGGGAAGTCTCTAAGACAGATGAAAACTTAGAGGTTAAAAACTGAAAGGAAGACAAACTTATCCTCATATTCGTGTTACAGCACATGATAAACTATTCCATGGGGATTCCTACCAGGATGCTAAAAGAAATTTTATGGAGAACCAGAGTCATTCATCTCAAAGCAGGAAGAAAGTGTAAGATGCTACCTAGGAGGAAACAATGAAAGGTAATATTTTGCCCTTGATTTTATCATGTTTCTAAAGCAATTCAGTCAGATAAAAATTTGCAAAGCCACTGGAAGATGAAAAGGCCTGTACAATAACCAGATCCCGAGGATCATGATTTAAGGAAATATTATGCCAGTTGTAGCAAAAGTAGAAGTTTTCCTATTTAAGTTATATCATATTATTATGAAACTTACCAAGACTAATATTCTTCCACCCAGAGATTTCCCAGATTTCTCACCCACGTAGAATCTGAAATCTCTATACAAGGAGTTTTTCCCCTCTTCACAGGTCAAAACAACCTTCCCCATGCTGGCAGCTAAGCTGCAAATCAGACTGACAGTCCTCAACATGCAGCTTAACCTCTTGACCTCAGTCCCTCAGTCAACCACTACAGCAGCAGATAGACGCTTTGCAACCCTTACTGCTCTGTGACTATTTATTTACCTCCAGAGGTAGTGGACACATGAGGTTTTTCCAAGCACATACTGGAGGAGCATCTGCCTGGTTGGTTCTTCAGTTAGCACAGATGATTTAAATCACCTCTCTGACACAGGTGAGCATCCTTTGCTGATGTTGGGCTGGGGGCTCTGTGCCCCCAGGTGCAGTAGGAGCCTTGGTGATGCTGAGGAGCAGCGCTGAACACAGCCAAACCCAGCCTCACCACCCTCAAAACCACTCCCCTGCCAAGAACAACAGTAAATAACCTGCTCTCAACCAAGGAGTATGAGGGTTTCCAAGCTCAGCTGGGGCCTTTTTCATTTTTTTTTCACCCCCAAGAAAAGTCAAAATGCCTTGGAAATGCAGTACAGGGAGTGCTGCTGAAGGGGATATTTGCAAGGAGCACTGCCATGACCTCAGATTTAAACACACTTCAATCAGAACGACTCAGAAGTCATGCCAATGCCAAATTATCCCCATGCAATACAAGAAAGGAAGCTAATCCCTGCTTCTTGATGATAATTAGCACAATGAGAAACACCTTTCTGACATGATTCAGCTCAGAGCCAAAGCCCAAGCTGTCACAGAAGAAAACTTCTTCGAAGGAGCTGCTGATGACAAACTCTTGAGTGGTGCATTGCACCACGCTGGGGGTGTTCAAAGAAACAAACCACCTGGTCTTCCTGGCTCATCTGCTGCATCTGGCCATCACCCATGACTCACCCCACCATGGCTTTGGATACAGGCAGGAATTTCTTTTTCTTTCCACTGGCCAGGCATACTTGATTTTTTTAGCTATTCCACTGAGGAAATAATCCCCCTGGTGACTCAGCTCTTGAGGCTTTGAGTGGGACTGACTTCACAGGAAGACTTTTAAGGGGATATAAAAATGCTTCTAGTAAGTGTGATGGTCAGTACATGTGGTAGTGAAACTCCAGGCTGATGTAGTATTAACTCCCAGTGACATCCCATGCACCTGCCCTCATCCCCAGCTCTGAGCTGGTTATTTTTAAGGGAAAATCCACCACAGAAATAAAGTTTTCCATTCAGAGAGGTTGACTGAAGTTTTGTCCCTGGCAGCTACGAGATGATGGGTGAGGTTTTCAGCCACAGTGCTGCCAAGCAATACTGGGGAGAGGATTACACCAAACCAGAACCACCTCTAAGCCTGATGGCTGGTGTTTCTTAAAGGGTTTGAGGTTGAGAAATCAGTGGGTCCCTCAGCACCAATCCTTTCCAGCCATGTCCCAAGGAACAGGACTGGGGAATGATGCATTTCCACTGGGATGACTTATCTGCCTCTGGCCCATTAAACTGGTAAAGATCAGGACCAGAAGCTTTAAAAAGTCCTAGCAAGATCTGGGGCTGCTTTTCTATGTCCAAAAGCCAATGTACCAATGTCACCCTGCATCTCATCAGGACACAAGCACTACCTGCCCCCACAGCCAAGGCAGTGGATGCATCTTTAGCCCTGTTTTCCCCAGCAGTGACGGGGCTGTACTTGCAAGGAAATTTAAAAAACAAAACAAAACTAACAAAAAAATTTAATTCTGCTCAGAAACAGCTCTCCTCCAAGGGAGATAAGATGAAAAAGGGCACATCACTTGTGACAGATGGCAGGGGTGGTGTGGAACTCACTAATGGGAAGCACACACATTCCAGGAGGATGAAAGCAATATAAATCCTTATAAAAAAACCAAGCACACGTCTCACTGAGCTGCTGCACTGGAGTTACTTTTATAAAAGATATATTCATTCAAAGGCAAATCTTGATTTCTGTCATGAACCCATTATTACACAAATGCTGTGAACTGGTGTTAAAGACACAGTAAGTCCTAAAGAGTGTATCCTATATACATCCACATGTAGATTGAACCCAGATTGATGAAGCCAGACACTCCTTATATTTACTGTATGTTGAATTCAGTGCCTCAGCAGCAAAAAATGCAGTGGGCTTAAAGCAAGGTGCTGCCTGCACTGCAGCATGGCACCACAGCTTCAAACATCACTTCTGTATGGAGCTGTGGGTCAAAAGGCATCTCCCTTCCCTTCCCTTCCCTTCCCTTCCCTTCCCT
>VXBZ01005641.1:0-30040 GCA_013399135.1 Heliornis fulica | reverse complement strand
TTCCGTTCCCTGCCCTTCCCTTCCCTTCCCTTCCCTTCCCTTCCCTTCCCTTCCCTTCCCATTCCTCTCCTTTGAGCAGACTGTGTCCCCCTCAAATTTCCCTTTTGGATGATTTGTCATTATGGGGATGCAGAGTTTTGATGGAAACTCCCTCTGAGCCCTTGTGCTGGCTGCTCCAGCCTGAGCCTGGTGATTCCCACCACCCTCCCAGTGAT
Source organism: Heliornis fulica (assembly GCA_013399135.1). NCBI lineage: Eukaryota > Metazoa > Chordata > Aves > Gruiformes > Heliornithidae > Heliornis > Heliornis fulica. The sequence continues at coordinate 29,825 of VXBZ01005641.1, read as the reverse complement.
GCATTTCAGGGTCAGCAACCAGAGCACCACAGAGTGAGTCCTCCTCAGTTCTTCGTGGTCTGTGTGTTATCTAATCCAGAGCAGTGCTTAGCTTTAAGTGACATTTAATTTCATTCATTTTATAAAGAGATTATTTTATTTAGAGGATAAAATTCTCTGAATGGAATCATCCCACCCAACACTGGTGAAAGAGTAGAAGGTGTGGGTAGGACCTCCAGATCCTCCAGCCAGCTCCAAGTGAGGCAACAGGGGACACACTTCAACTGCCTGGTATTCCACTGGGGTTAAGGACACACAGATACCTATCACACACCACACAGTGTGGACTCCTGTCCCAGCACAACAGACCACTTTGGGTATAAGCAAGCTGGCAGAGACACCCAGCATCCCTCGAGCACTGCTCAGGCATTGTCCTCAGCAGGGACAATCCTGGAAAGCATTTCTGAGTTTCCTTAGAGCACATGTNCCCCCTGATATCTGACCTGACCCTTCCCTCCTCCAGCTTCAATCCATCCCCCTTGTCCTACCACTCTCTGCCCTTGTGAAAACCCAATTCCCCTCCTCTCCATATGCTCCCTTTAAGTCCTGGAGGGCTGCAGTGAGGTCCCCCCGCAGCCTTCTCTTCTCCAGGCTGAACAAGCCCAGCTCACTCAGGCTGTCCTCACAGGGGAGATGCTCCAGTCCCCTCACCATCTTCGTGGTCCTCCTCAATGTGAATTTATTGTTCATATCTTGTGATCCAAATATGTCTAGACCATTCTCTCAGGATGTGCAGGAGTCCCACCATCCCAGATACAGGAACCTATCAAAAAATACTGTATGAGGAATATTTCACTCCAGCACTCAGCGGTCCAGAGGACATTTTAGAGGTGCTACTTGCCTGGTGTTCTAAAACAGCACATGCTGGTTTCATGAGATGGCCCAGGGTCACTATCATCTGGTAGGGATGCAATGAAAACAGTAGCGGATCCCCTTTCATTTAGCATCCTGAGCAAGTCTGGATGGAAGAGAAATTTGAGCATGAAACAACCACAGGTAGGAGCTGCTGATTTCCTGAATCAAGCTCCAGCCACAGCAGTCAGTGGTAAATCACATGTGGACCAGCCCAGCCAAAGTGGAACCCTGAGCTGGCAGCAGGCACCAACACCAGGAAAGATTTCTAATTATTAGAGTCACAAACCACCTTCCACTGTGGGAACTGGCTTTAAGAGAATATAAAAGGCTTTTAAGATGGGTTTTGGCCAATTTATGAAAAAAAAAAAATCCAGGATGTGGACTTCTCCAGCAGCTAAGGACAATGACCCAGGACATGTCTCAATCCAAACGTCCAAACATTTGTGCTACTTGCAGCAAAACATTTTGGGGTTAGATGTTTGCTGGACCAGCTCCAAACTGTTATCCTAAACAATTTCTGCAATTCCCCACTATAACATGTCCACCTTTTTTTTTCACTGTGTCCATGTTTTCCATCTCTGGGTGTGCCTTACCAGGATGAAATCTGACTCTGCCACTTAATGAATACCATAACTTGCCGTGTTCTGAGCACCGTCCGCACACTCCGAGGTATTTGTTGCTGCGACAAGGGAATACAAAGCTTTACATGCAGGAGATGGAAAAGGTTAAAGTCAATATTTTGGCTGGTGGAAATATTTATGGAAAGAACCCATGAATTAGTGAGCTGTATTCATTCCACTGACATTTCCTAACTGCGTTAACCTTTTATATTTCTTGTGGTTGGCTCCTGTTTAATATGTTCTAATTATATGAGAACCTGGAAGCAAATGAATGGCTGAGATTAAAGTGAAACAACAGCCATAAATACTGCAGGACAGATTTGAAGCACTGAACCTATAGATTTACACCCCCAAGTTCAGTGCCTTGCAGATGAGACCCAAAAGGCCACTAGACACATGTCCACAGCTCATAGTTTCTTGCCTGCTCACACATCTGAGGGCAGAATTTGTCCCTTTGATGGCACCATGTTGATGTAGTTAAGTACGTTGGCTCATTCAAAGTAGGTTCACAAAGGACAATCAGCTTCTGCAAAAGTCACCATTTCTCCTGGTCTTCATGCAATGAGAAGGCAGGAAAGGAAAATGGGATTCAAAAGCCTTCAGCTAATGATGGGTAGATGTTCTCAGAGCCTTCAGCCAGCCTTGAGCAGTGATCAGGTACTCAGTGATCATGAGCTGTGTGCAGTAATAGCAATTCCATCCAACATCCGAGCAGGCAGTCACTCAGCAGTGATTTATGAGCACAGCAATATCTGTTACAAAACACACAAGATTGGAATAACTTTCTCCCAGCACAACATTACATCTCAAGCGAATGCAGGCAGTCATGAAATTCAGATCCACAAGTGGAAGCTGTTAGCAATCTGGTCTAGTTTGGCTTGATGCAATGCTAGATGGCTTCTCTGCTGTCCACCACCTCCAAAAGTGATGGAAGAGGTTCATGTATGCAAGTTGTCCCTTTTAACAGAATACAGTCAATGCTGGTGGACAAGGGAGTACCAGCAGTTTGACGACACGTTAAAACTAGCTGGAGATGCCGACCTGTGGAGTAATTTCAGCTCTGCTGGAGAATTAGATGTAGCTTCAGCATGAGAAATTCACCCATCTCTTCCACTTTGGGGGTCAAGGATGACAATACCAGCTACATCAACAGATACACGTGGCCAAGGTGCTTTCAGCCTGCCATAATCATCACCCTGCCATCCACCTCGATGTGTTGCCTTCCTGTGACTGCCATGGGATAGTATTGAAGATGCTTATGGGTTAAGCAAGAGGCCTAATGAGATTACATGGAGTACTTTTGATCTAGAGACCCCCTGCCTCTTCACAGGCAAGCATAGACCCATGTGTAGTGACAAAGGGCATCATATTTTATCTATCTGGCCTGTGTAAATGCAAGTCTCAGCTCTCTGCTCTCCTCCCCATCCGTGTCCCACGTGACTGCTCAATACACCCAATTGTTGTCTTGTATCACAGCTAACGACACAAAGCAGCAGCAAAGGGATTCATGCATGTGGTTACAATTAAATCTGTGCTTAGGCACTTTGCTGAACCCAGGCATTCACTGAACAGCAATTGTTTCTGAGGTAGGGGACATCTTTCCCTATAAGATGCCTCACACAGTCGGTTTGACCCCGATTGGCCTTCGCTATCCCACTACAATAAAAATAAATAACTAGGAGTGATAGCAATAAACGGTGTCACCCCGGTAAAAGTTAATTTCCTTTGTGTTTCCAAGGGTCTGCAATCTGCAAGGAGGGATGCTGCTGCCTCCTACCATCAACAATGCCAAAAATAAATAGAAAATAAGTAAAAGGGTCAAGTTCCAAGTGGCACAAATTCAACCACAGCAAATATTTTGTGTGGATGCGGTATCGTTTAGGCTCCAACATATTTCCTTATGGTCTATCTACTTCCTCAAAAAATATCAACTATAATCACTCTACAACAGCCAAGCCTAACACAGCATATCAGTTCAATAAACATCTCTATTCCACTATTGCTTAAGGGGCAAAATGAATCCTAGCAGGTCTGCAAAGGATTTTTTGACAGCAAACCTCCTGGCTGATCTATTAAAAATCACAGTGTTTGCCTTGCCCAGTGCTGGCAGAACCTGTTAATAGCCCAGACAGTCTCTGCTTTATTTTCAATACCTCCTCTTCCCTTCCCAGGCACTATTTTAAAAAGGTTATTCAATACAGTGATCTGGGGGGGTGTTTGGGGGCTGTGTGTGGTGTGAATACATATACACCCAGTGCCTGTGGCACCACAGCCTGCATTAAGCAACCCCTCTGTTGTTGCTTGGGGAAGAATTTCCCCTTTGACTGGTATTTTTCCCATTTGTAAAGCTGGTATCTGTAGAGACTTGAAGCACTTAAATGATTTACCGTGCTCTGGGATAAATAGTGTTACATTAGCACAGGTGCAAATAGCTTTGTAATTATTATTAATTTAATAATACGGTGCTGCTGGTACACACTAATTAGATCCGTGTTGCTCCATGGTAGGGGAACAGCGCTAGAAATTTCCACAGCTGTCAGCTGCTGTCTTCTCCCAATTGCTATGGAAAGCAAACAAACCGTAAAGGCAATTCATAATTATTATAAACACTCCCTAACCTAAACCACGTTGACATTTCTAAATCAGTTGCATGCACACTCTTGTCTGTGGTGTCACAAAGGGAACCGAGCCAGCTGAAAAAGGGCAACCAGCTATGAGATAATCAGAGAGCCAAGCAATTAGTTTGTTTTTAACGAGCTGTTTTAATATGCAGAAAGTGCCTCCCCCATCGATTTGGCCAACCTATCCCACCTCTTGCTCCATCACGTTGACCTTAGCCTGAGACAAGGTTTGGATCCAGTGTTTTCTGGAGTTTTCCTGCAAAGGGAGTGCTGTGCCATTTGGAAAAGGCTTTGCCATTTCCATCCATGGGGATTTGTTCCCCCTGGCTAGAAGAAAGGAAGAAGAGATCCAGTTCCCCGTGCCTGCTGCTGTGTCCCTCCGGGTTTTTCTCATAAACTCATTCCAAGAACATGGCTTAAGCTCTCAAGTGATATTCAAAGCCCTCAGCATGAGGTTTATGGCTTCCAGAACACGGTCATCCTGACAAGTTCAGAGGCAGGTATTGGGATGCTCTTCCACAAGTTCATCCCTTTAAGACACATCTCAACTCTGACACTGATGAAGACTTCATTTAAAGTGGTTGAGTAGAAGCAGCTGAGTGACAGACACACAGAGAGAAGCCCATGGGGCTGAATCTGCAGCCAAACACCCTTCTAGCAGAACCAAGATGCTCTGGCTCTCTGTTGAACCGTGTATCACTCTCTGATTTAGGCTTTTAAAACTGCCAGTTCTACTGTAGAAGAGAGGAAATCCTTGTTTGCTGTTTCTCTTATATTATGGTTTCATTTAGATTTCATTATAATAATTCTGGTTTTGCTTTGTGGTATTTCCTGAACAACTTCTTTGTCTTCTGTGCAAGGCCCTGGAGGACAGTCAGACCTCAGGATGGGGGGATGAAGAGGCTCTCCCAGGGGGACCTGCATGCCCCTGAACATCATGTCTTCCACAGCTTGTGCAGAGGAATCCACAGAGAGGCAGCTGCCAGCCCCAAAACTGAGGTGACCCCATTTGTCATCTCCACCTAGCAAACACCAAAGGGCACTCCAAGGAATCCCAGGATTCCTTGAACTCAACAGTATGACAAAGCAGGGAGGGAACCATGGCAATATGTCTCAAGAGAAGACATGTCCAGCAAGGAGTAGCTCTCCCCCCATGCAGCACAGGAGCATCCCAGCAGGAACAAATGCTCACTCACCTGTGTGAGTCACAGACAGAAAACCTAAATTGCAAAAGAAACACAAGCTCAAGATTAACTTTTTTTTTTTTTCTGTGTTAAAGTCTAATTCTGGACCCTGGGAAGTTCATGCTTACATACAATAAGGTATTCACAATCTTCACACCATCACCAAATTTGGGTGACAGCAGAGGCTTTGCAAGAGTCTGTTAGATGCTGTGAATTCTTCAGAAGTCAGATGTTATTTTACCGGGGTTCTCTGACAAATGCCAAGAGGGAGCAGAGCCCTGTTGCACTAGGAGCAGCAGTGACTCCCAGCCCCAAGTAGCTGACATGTTTAATCAGCAGGACATGCCAGCTCAGAAGCCATGGATGGAAAAGTTTGCTGGAGTCAAGGCAAAAACTGTCAATACTCCTTTAGGAGAGCCTTTTGACCCACAGCTGGGAGAAACTCATCCATGACTTTTCCCAAAGCTCCTTCTTTGGGCTGAGACAACGCTTCTTCCCTCCCTGAGCATTGATATGAGACCAGGCCAAATGGAAAGTGGAACTGATCTATGTTTCACCACTGTAAAACATTTGGCAACAAGGCTGATCACAACCTCAAGCCCCTCCAGGGCTGAGCAGCTCAGCCATGATGCCATAGTGCCGATATAGAATCATAGAATAGAATCATAGAATCACTTGGGTTGGAAGAGACCTTTAAGATCATCGAGTCCAACCACAGCCCAACCTTGTCCAGTCTACCTCCAGATCATGTCCTTCAGAACATCATCTATTCACCTTTTCAATCCCTCCAGGGGTGGTGACTCCACCACTGCCCTGGGCAGCCTGTTCCAACCCCTGACAACCCTTTCAGGACAGAAATTCTTCCTGATGTCCAACCTCAGTCTCCCCTGGGGCAGTTTGTGACCATTTCCTCTCATCCTGTCACCTGTTACCTGACAGAAGAGACGGACCCCACCTCTCTGCACCCTCCTTGCAGGGCCTTGTAGGGAGGGACAAGGTCTCCCCTCAGCCTCCTTTTCTCCAGACTGAACAGCCCCAGCTCCCTCAACATGATCAGGGTGGGCACCTTCAGCTTGCTGAGCTCACGTTCACGCTGGACTCATGCAAACCAGGAAGTGTGGGACATGCTGCAAAGCTCAGTCATCAAGCAAACAGGAGTCAGCCAAGACATCTGTTTAACTGGCCTCTTCCAAACACCATGTACCCTGTCCCTCTACCACACTGCCCATGCACACTGAAAAGCAGAATAAAGTGCCCCACTCTGAAACCTTCATTTCTTTTATACCATTCAGTGTAGTTTCAAACACCACGTTCAGGACCTCCCATTCACACAAGGCATGCTGAAACCCAATCTATTTTCCCTATAGGCTGGTTCCCACTTTGAACCAAATGGCTGTATAACACCCTTTCCCTAGGAAATGGGATATGGTACACTCTTCTCACACTTTTACTAGGTCTGAACACAAGCACACAAGTTTGGCTTTTCTAGCAAAGACCAGGTGGGAAAGTCCTGCTATTAAAACACTCACAGGAAGCTGTGGGGTCATTCAACATCCCTTCCCTCAAATAAAAGCTCCTCTTCCACTGACATGGAGCTCAGAGCTTGTCTTTTCCTAACCACAGAACTGGGCTGGATGTTAACTTGAAAAGGAAAATGTATCCAAATGTGATGACAGTCTACTGAAAAATAAAATAACCTTAATGCAATAAACTCTAAGTACAAGAACCGCATGGTATAAACACTGCTGGCACTCGTAAAGCTTCGGCTGGCTTTAACGGCTTTTCTTTCAGCCTAGCACATCCTCAGCAAAGGGCATTTTTAATTTCCTTGAGATCACAGCAAAACATGCTTCTTTAACAGTATTACCAAAAATAAACATAAAAAAAAATTAATTAAAGTCATACCTTGCTGCACACCTTACAACTTGTCTTTAAAAGATCTCCTTCCCCTACCCAAGCTGTCAGGGTGTCTTTGAGATCCAGATATCTCCTGCCCAACACTTGTTGGAGCCAAGGCTCATCCCCAGAGATGCACCAGGTGCTGTCCCACACCCCAGGAATCGCAGCATGGCAAGGTGAAGCCATCTCCTGCCAGCCTGGCAAGCATCAGCACTGCCTCTAGCTCTCAGGGTGGGCCTAAGAATAAGATTTTTCTGAACCTAACTTACTTCAGGGTGTTATGCCACAAGACTGACCTTTACATGTTAAAAATTTAAGATAAAATTTTGCACTGCCCAGAAATGTTGTGAAGCTTCTTATCCCTGGCACTGGTTTGGAAATTGTGATCAAACAAATAAAGTTTCTTGGACTAGAGAAGTTAGATATTTTGTCTTATCTGGGGATGTCTCCAGCATAAAAGAAAGCCATGGAGCTGTTGGAGAGAGTCCAGAGGAGACCACAAGCTGATCAGAGGGATGGAAGGCAGGCTAAGAGAGTTCACAGAATCACAGGACCTTTGGAGTTGGAAGGGACCTCAAAAGATCATCCAGTCCAACTCCCCTGCCTGAGCAGTTGGCCTTGTTCAGCCTGAAGAAGAGAAGGGTCTGGGGAGCCCTAATTGTGCTCTAAATACTGAAAGAGGTCCTACAGGGAAGTGGGAGTGGGACTGTTCCCCAGGGAGTGCAGGGACAGGACAAGGGGTGATGGCTTCAAGCTGAAGAAAGCCAGGGGTAGATAAGATGTTAGGAAGAAATTCTTTAATCCAAGGGTGGTGAGGTGCTGGAACAGGTTGCCCAGAGGGGCTGTGGAAGCCCCATCCCTGGCAGGGCTCAAAAGGCCAGGTTGGATGGGGCTTTGGGCAACCTGGGCTTGTGAAGGTGTCCCTGCCCATGGCAGAGGGTTGGAACTAGATGGATTTTGAGGTCCCTTCCAACTCCAAAGCATTCTGTGATTCTATTCTGTGTTAACTAAGCATCCAAGAGTCCATTTCAAGTGTTGCACATCACCTTCTCCTACCTGGCCAAACTATTCTTAAAAAGAAAGAAGAAAAACAAAATCAGGAATATGACAGGAGTGACATGGCAAGAAACGATGCTAAGCCACATCCTCCTGTCAGAGACAGATCATTTGGGGCAGAATAATTAACCAGCCACAGTCTAGATGGCTTCTGCCTTTAAAAAACTTCCTCCTTCTCCTCACATATCCTCTGTGGGTCAGAAATGCCAGGGTAGCATTATCATTCTGCCTTTGCATTTGAAATCCTAGCTACCACGTTGATGAAACAGACCTTTATTGAACTTCAAAGGCCCATAATTACATATCCTTTCCTTGAGCTTTGATATTTTAATATTCAGCTGGTGAAATTATTATCCATTCTAGCCACAAAGCGGTTATTTATTTTGCTTGCTTTATCTCTGTTATTTCTGTGGTGGTAAGAGGCTGAGGAAGAAGCCCCCCTGCTTATTGGCAGCAGCAGAAAGTGGGAATTGACTGTACCAGGACTTTTATCTCCAGCAGCTGAAGAACGAAGTGTTTGAACTCCTTCTCGAGCTGAGACTCAGAAACATCTCCACCCAGCCAGTTCCTCTCATTTATGCTTTTCAAGAGCAAGCCAATTTTCTTTATATATAGTTTTCCCCGTGCCATGAGGGAGCACAGGAGACTCAAGAAGACACCGTGGTCTGAATTTTTCATCTGAAAAGGGCACTTTGTTTTTGGGAACTGCAAAAAAAAAACCACCCCAAAACAACTCAAGAACCAAACTAAAAAATCAATGCTTGTGTTTGCTCAGCTCCAGCCTCACCAAGGTGGATGCACAAGCATCAGGGGCAAAAATATTTTATGTATATACCCAGACCATAGCGCAGCAAACATAAATACACACGGGCAGAGCTCAGCTCTCGTTGCTGGCTGACAAAACAAGGGGGTGTTTCAAGGCTCTTTTCTCATGAGGGGAAATGGCCCCAGGAATGTTTTGTGCTCTTCTTCCAGGGAGTTCAACAACAGGACTGAGCTGCAAAATTCAGAGCAAACCGTGGATTTTCCAAGCTCAACCATCAGGCTTGGACCAAACTTTCAATGAAACTAAGTGAAAGGATCATTTACCTCATTGAGAGATTTCAGAATACCTTGAAAAAATGTCATTTTCACAGTATCTCTGTATCTGACTGAAATGGAGCTGTAGAGAGGAGGTGCTGGAAATCACATCAGAATATGATGAGAGATTACAGCACGATTTCTGAGAGAAATCCCCTCGGATGCACCTGGATCTCTCTCCTGGAGGAACAGGCTGATGGTTGATCCTCTGCAGGCATTTCAGAAGAGTCATCCCAAGCCCTCTCTCTGTTGGGTCATTTCCAAATAAGACTGAAATCAAACCTGTGTTAGATGAGTGCAGTATCAGCATGTGGCTTTCATCAGATGATTTCCAAGGCCTTTAGGAACATGACTTAATTGTTCTTCACAGCAGCACCTGATGGGCTTCAGCAGTCTTTGTTTTGGCCTTGCTGAGATGGAAACTAAAGAAAAGGGGCCATGTCACTTCCCAGAACTTGGAAAAAAAAAAAAAAAAGCAACAGAAGCAGCAAAATTACTATCAAGAGGTCTAAGCTCCTCATCTTGTGACCACTGGGACGGGCTTCCCAAAATCCAACTCCCTTAAGGATGCATTTCCTCACAGCAGAGGGAAAACAAAAAGCCATCCAGCTGGAGGAGGACATTTATGGCAAAATGTTCTATAAATTGCAACCTTCTATTTATGAAAGTACTGGATATGATGGATTCTCACCATGGGCTTTCTCAGCATCAGAACTGAAGAAGTTCTTGTGCACTATATGGAGTAGGTGTCCAGGCCAGGAACTCATCTCACTCAGTCCTGGGAGTCCAACCCAATGATAGGGGGGAGTTTTTAGCAAAGTGGGTGGAAGTCTGCAGGAAAGGGGCACAGTTCCCACATGTGGCTGGGTTTGTCACCTCCAAACACCTCCTGAGGCCATCAGAACCTGTGCCAGGCCATGCTGGTAGGAGGTATTTAAAAGGCAATGTGGATTTTTTCCCATCCTACTGAGCTGTGCTGTGATGCCCACACAGGGACCCTTCAAGAACCAAAGGCCAATGTCTGGAAGGCGTGCAGCCAGCATGCAGCACCCTCCCTCCAGCTTGCCAAGCAGCAGCCAGGGCTCATGGTGCCATTTCTGCACAGTGTCATGAGTGTCCCATCCTCATCCTCGCTCATTCAAACACCCCCAGGTATCTCGCTTCTCATCCCCGTTGTTCCCCACGCATCTCCCAGCAACGCAGGCACTGGTGAGCACACTCCTGGTCATCTGCTGTCTGTGTGCAGGATTAAACTGTTTATCTTCTTACACAGAGCATCAGGAAAGGTATGAGCCTGTTTACATTGAGGTCGGTGTTGCCATATTCTGGAGATGTTAATGTTTGGAAAAAATAGTGAAGCACCATCAGGGAGAATGGGGACATTAGTGGAAGCCAAGAGGTGGCCAGGAGCCAACACACCTCTCCATTGAGCAATGGCTTGGTTTGGTTCTCCAGCTCACAGTCAGCTGAAGGATGCTCAGCATGGGAAAGACACAAAAGCCTCTTAAAGCCGAATTAGATCTGTATTTATTTACTGGAAAACTTGGGAAGAAGGAACGTGGGAACCTCATACACCACATTCTCTTTTCAAATGAAAGAACTTAGGGGTTAGGTTTTAGCAATGCTGGAAAGTCTTGGGGGTTTATTTTCAAATTTTCATACAGAAATGACTCTGTAGTTGGAACTGTTAACGCCTGACTTTCAGCCCCTGAAAAGATGCAAAGGGAACAGAAATCCAAATGAGGAGCATATGCCATCCCCTCACCTCCACCAACAAAAATATTTGGCTTCCACTTTTAGCTCCCCCAATCATAAAGAAGTTTGGGTTGCAGGAATGTAAGTCAAAGTGAATGTTAAATTTACATTAGACATTTGTTAATTAGCCAGCAAATGAATCACCCCCACGGACTGGCACGTCTACACAACCTAAAGGAAACACTGTTGTGTCAAGTTAAAACTGTTGACCTGGAGTTGACTAAGCAGAAACATTTCCAAAATGTAATTATTAATACAATTTTCTTGTATTATTAAAAGCATCAAGATTAAAATACCTCAGTGGATATTTACAGACAGGGAAGTAGGAGAGAGACTCAGTAGGTGTTTATTAAATCTATTTCCACATACATATCCACCCTGCAAGCAAAAGCTCTCTTGTACCCAGTGCCTGTGAGTACCTCTTCGGTTACGGCACCCTGGCAGCACCATTTGTTGGCTTAATCAATATTCAGGTTTAAACAATAATTTCTTTTAGCAAGAAGGAACTCTGTCACCCTCCTCAGGGTGTTGTGCCAACACATTAAGGGGGCCCAAATATTAATGTACATTAACTGTACATTCCTGAGACAGTGCCTCACTGGGGACTGGAATAGCTCTTTGGAGCTGGAGGGGTTGTAGCCTGCACAAAGTCTTGGCTATGGGGTCTTCCTCTTCCTCTTGAAGTTGCTGACACCTCAGAAAAGGCTTTGGTAGATGTAGCATTAAGGAATCGCTGTGGTCTCAGTTCCTGAACCCACATGGTTTCTCTGTTGGGTTTTCTCCCCACCAAACAGCCAAAGAACCCCAACAAAGCTATTGGGAAGCTGGTTTTGCTAGTGACACCGAGACCTCGGTAAACCTTCCTGTACACTCACATCTGAAGCTCAAGTGCCCCAAGACCTTCAGAAAAAGGATATCATTATTTTTTTCACTTCCTTTGAGCTTAGGCCAAAAGGCAAAGTCATAAATAGAAACAGTTATTCTGGGCTCAAAATCACCTTTTGTGCAGTGACAAAAATAATGTGTTGTTGGATGGTTTGGCATGACTGCCCAAGCATGTGACGAGAAGCTAATTACTTTCAAAGCCAAATCCACTCGAGAAAACAAGAATCCAACTTATAGCAACTCATATTTTGCCAATTTTGCTGCTCTGAATGCATATTTTCTTCCTTTTTTTCCCACTCTCTCATGACATCCTTTCCTTCTTTTTTACATACTAACGTGTGGTTTGCGGCCGAACTTGCAGTCTCCACCGTCCTCCTCACAGCCTTCCTCAACCCACCTGATAACCAAAGCCTTCCTACAGAGCTCAACTTCTCCACCATCACAGGTTAATTCACTCAACACATTTGTTTGCAGCTGTCTTCCATCACCAACTGCACACCCAGTTGGCTTCTTGTAGGAGAGGGAAAGCTTAATTTTCCCCTAATTAAGGTATAAAGCAGGGAATTTGATGGCTTTTCACTTCCTGACAAATTTTGCTGGGAAAATAAAAAAAATATAATTAAAAAAAATATAACACAAAGCTTTTGGCTGCTGGTTTTGTTCTCTGAAGGAACTGATTTTGGATTTGTAAGCAATTTTAGCCAGACCCAACAGTGACTTCATAACTCAAGCTGGCTGTTCTTCTATGTGTGTATTTCTTCCAGGGCAGGTACTGAGAGTGATTTGTTATGAATAATCAAATTAGCAGCTTCTCCAACTGCTCCCCTAAAACCTTTGTTTACTTTCACCTCCAAATGCTAAAGAAAAAGACAAACCAAGCAAAAACATCAAGAAATGAAGGAAAAACCCTGAATCCCACTGTCAGTTGTGAGAGAAGATTCACTCTGAGTGATGCCCCAAGATTAAGACTGCAAACGCAGCGCAGGGTTTTCTGCCCCTTGAAATTTTCTCTGCACCTGATATTTGGGAGGCATTTTCCTCTTTTTCTCCCTCTTGCTTTTAATGTCAAACACAGGCAGCAGCTTTGAAGCTATTCCAAATGAAAATGCCAGAAGAGTCCTGGTTTTCCAGTCTGCCTGCCAACTACAGCAATCGTTAATTTTATGTGCTAATTTTAAAGTTGATTGTTTTTGTGTCTTTGACTTCAAAGGCAACACCAGTGAAAAAAAAAATTGAAATTGTATTTTTAAAAGTAGAAAATAATTTTGTTAAAAAGTCTCTTCTTGCAAAAAAAAAATCTCCATTCTCTTTAAGGAACAGAGATTTCTTCCCTACAGCCTGCATAGATGTCACTGAAGGTTTTAATGTCAACTATTTTATTTATTCCAAAGAATTCTTAAAAAAAAATTAACAGAGATAAATAAATCAGACCAAAATCAGTTTAATTTGTTCCACCATTGGCACTGTGGGTTTCATTAGTGAAGCAACCATGTAATGTATGTGCAGAGTGATTAGGATTTTCAGTCACAAAACACTACTCATTAGATTAAATAAAATGACAGAGATTTTGGTCTGGTTCAGTGCTCAGATACTCCACAGTCACTTGACTGGAGTACAATTCTGCCTGTTTTCCCAGCTCATCAGCACATTAAAACCAGCTGCCGGACTCGATAAATTGTTTCAGCAGAACCCACTGAAAATATCTGTATTTTCCTCCCTCCCAGCCCAACAAATGAAACTTGGAGATGGTCATGGTGGCTTCAATTATGATTTGCTAGGGATGCCCTCCACTGAAATCCGTAGTTCCATAAACAACATGCTTTTTTTCTGTCATATTCTATTTCTTTACTTCAATTGTAAAGTTGCAAAAAAAAAAAACCCAACCCCAACCCCATGTGCTTTCCATTTTAGACCCCCTGCTAAACTTATGAAGGGATAGCAAAGGGAAAGCAGCAGCCAGGAGTGTCCACAGCCTTACTCCTACTTGTGAAAAGCTGTTTACTCAGCCTGCAAACAACAAAAAGAAGGGTGGGGGAAGTGTAATAAAACCAAACCAGAACTGAGCAGACTTGGAGCAATGTCAGGCTGTCGTCGGTGTGGGTGCAAAGACGGGGTTTCAGGGTGAATGTATAGCGACTGCATGAGCTGGGAGCCCTGTACATGGCTCCAAAGTGAAACCAGCTGCCAGCCCCTGGCTCCCTCCGCCTCGCAGCAGAAGCTCTGGGACACGTCAGAGAAAAGTTCCCCAGAGCTGCAAACAATTACAGTGCTGGGTTGGTTTTATTATTATTTTTTATTATTTGTGCTGTTTTATCGAGGTCCTTAGGCTAGAGGAGAGAAAGGAGAGGAAAAGAGGAAAGTGAAGGGAAACGAATAAAATATTTCAGGGGGATTTCACTTGGGTTTGGCTTGGTCTTGACTGGGTTAAATCCAAGAGGTTGCCATATACCACTCCCATATCTCACTACTAGGTGAATTTCAAGTTACTCCTCAACCTGCAGTAGCAGGTATTAAATACTACTCAACCTGTAGTATTTAGACAGTATTTTAACAGAAACCTTAACCATATGCTTAACTTTAAGCACCTGATTTATTCTATCAACTGCAAGCTTAGTCTGCTAGCAAAATGGAGACAAACACTGATTTTACTTTATTCAGTAACTCTCAAACAGTTCAGAGACTATAATAAAACATTAATATAACGCTGTCACTACAGGAGTTTGGGTTTTGGTACCACATATAATACGTTTCGGTGTCCTGGACACAACCAACCAGTTAAAGTGCCTCTGAGAGAAACCCTTCCCGTTAGGGGGATGCTAGAAAAATCTATTGACAAAGAATTGTCTTGAGCAAAGCCCCAGCACTCCCTCTGACAATGTGTGTTGCATTTATTAGGCAAAGTTTGGCTGGAGAAAGGATATTTTGGATGGGCACTAAGCGTATTTGTGAAAGAGAAGTTCCTGTGGAAACCCGAGAAGGTGGTTTTGCACTGAAGAGTTCACACAGTCAGCTTGACCTCATACCAGTTCCCTTACAGCATCAAATAAATGCTTTAATTATCTCATCACAGCTTGGAAACAATATAACGAGGGAGACATTAGTTTCTGCCCCACCGCGAAACATCGCTCGCGATCATGAGTTTTGCGTTACCGAGACCAACAAATAAGTTTGGGAAATCTCACAAAATTGTTGAATTTCTCAAGAGGGCAAAGAAGTTTGTGAAAATCATAGCCAGGAACAAACTAAAGGAGTGGAAATTCCAGCTGACAGGGTTGCCTGCCTTTTGTTGACATTCAGATTTTGGAAAAGAACAATTAGTGTAATAGGTTCTGGGAGCTACTGAGCCAGAAACTGAGAAAAATGGAAACCAAGAGAAACAGCTGAAATATCTTCTCATTCTCTTTCAGATTGTGGTTAGAGCAGCTGAATGGCTGTTTTTTTTCTGGTCCACTTGTCTAACACTGAAAACTGGGGAGGGGAGGAATTGTCCTAAGTCGACCTCATGGAACAAAGGGGAAAATAACCGTGGGACAAAAAGGAAAAGGGGAAAAAAAAAAGAAAAAATTAAAGAGAAAGATTTTCTCTGGAGAACTGAGAAGTGGGCAGCACTTTCTGTTGGGATGGACTGATGTATCGCTGAACCCCCAAATTCAATTATTTATTCTCTTTACAGACTATTTTTAGAGGGGAGGCAGGAGAGAGATGCTTGGTCGTATAAGGAAAATTGAAGGATATTCCAGGAAAAAAGAAACCAAGAAAACTTTGGACTGAAAAGCACAATTTTTCCAATGAGTCTTTAAAGAGATGTTTTGAATAAAAAAAATTTAAAAGAGAAAGCTTTCTGGTTCAAACCTGTTAAAATATTGCCTTTTTTGTTTCTTTTTTTCTTTTCTGGGGGGCAATTCTGTCTTCATGGGGAAAGACATTCGACAAAAGTCTGCAAAACAAGCAAATCAAGCTATTTTGAAGGGAAGGGAAAAAGCACTGTACCATGCCCAGGGTGGGTATGGGAGGGTTGGAGCCCTGGCACACCATGGCAGAGCCCTGCTGACCCACTCTGCCCAGCATGAGTCTTTCCCCAGGGCAGATCTTTCCTGGACCCAGGGGCAGCTCCAAGGCAGAAAGACCCTCTGACCCTCTTCCACCTGCAAACGTGGGACCTAAGGGCTATAAAGACCCTGTGCCAGGTGCCACTGGCCCAAGGCAGAAGAAAGCAAACATCCATGGGGCACTGCAGGTGAAATGTAGGATATGCAGGGTGGGGATGAGACCTGAGTGAGATCAGTCACCAGATCTCTCCAAAGAGCCAGGAGAGGAAAGGCAGACACAAGCCAATTCCAGCAAGCCAGGTGCTGGTGCCACGAAGCCAAGCAATGACGACATCCACCTTCTGAACACGGAGATTTGTTACCTGCCAAGTTACTGGTTGTCTGCAGTCCCGTTCCAGGGGCCCAGGCATGTTATTTAGACCATAAAACCCTTCCAGACCATCAGGGCTCTACTGCACTGGTGTATCTGTGTCAACAGGAGGTTTCCCAGGGCATACACCTGCATGGGTAGCATTCAGCTTCCAGTGTTTAGACTAGTTGTAAGCAACTTCCAGGACAATGGGGTCTGGTCAAGAAGGACTCACGGTCTGAGCCCTCGATGCACTCATCCCTTAGGAGCAGAGGGCTGCACTCCCATAGCCCATGGGAAGGCTGGGAGCATGGCAGAAGGTTCTCCATCCCTACAACATTTCAACTGGAGGCCATTTACAGCATCCTCCTCAATGATGCCCCTAAGCCTAGGTGGGCATTATTGCATGCTGAGCATCTTTTTTGTTCTTATTTCAACTGCTGGGTTTTTTTAAGCATGTAAGATACAGCTTTCTTCCAGTACCTCAAGGGGGCCTACAAGAAAGATGGGGAGAGGCTGTTCAATAGGGCCTGTTGTGACAGGACAAGGGGTGATGGGTTTAAAATAGAGGGAGGGAGATTTAGACTGGATATTAGGAAAAAGTTTTTTACTGTAAGAGTTGTGGAGCACTGGAACAGGTTGCCCAGGGAGGTGGTGGATGCCCCTGGATCCCTGGAGACGTTCAAGGCCAGGTTGGATGAGGCCCTGAGCAACCTGATCTAGTTGGGGGGGGTCCCTGCTTCTTGCAGGGGGGTTGGACTGGATGACCTTAGTGGGAGTCGCTTCTAACCCTAATCATTCTATGATTCTATGATTCTATGACAGAACCAACTCCTCTCCATCCTCCAGATTTGTAAAAAAAACTCAGTGATCCTAACTCTGATGTCACATGGCCCTTCAACAAGCAAGGCCCATGTCTCCAGCCCACCATGCTGGTCCTGCCCATAGTTGAACACTGCTCCTCGTGGGTTTGCTTTTCCATCTGGTACCTTACTGTAGGGCTGAGACTCCCCTATATCCCATGGGACCTTCATACACAAACCCCTGGGAGCTAACCCAGTGTCTGACAGCTAAAGGAGTGTAAGGAAAACTGGGGGTACATAAATTCCCTTAAAAAACTGAACTTGCCTGAAGAAGTTCATAAAAGTCCCACTGGTGCCACACCGAGCAAGAAGCAGCAGTTACACAGGCCGCTGATATGGGCAATGGTGGGGAAAACTGTGTGGGGAGAGCAGAGTTCTCCCCTCCACAGAGACTCCAGCTGACTTTGAGGACACTAAAAATATCTTCTGTGGTGCAGGAGAGGAATCCAGATATGCTTTTCCCCTAATCCTTCTCTCCTGGCTAAAAGGCGTTACATTCTGCTTCCAAATGGTGGTTCCGCCTCGAGCTGCTAAAATTGTCTCAGATAACAGTGTTAGGAAGTGTGTGTAGATAACACCAGGGACATGAGGGACATAGCGGTGGGGCCACCCCCCTCCCTGCAGCTGCTGCTGTCCCCTGATCCAGGCTGCCTGCTCGCAGCTCTTTGGACACCTGTAACTTCAGCACTCGATGCTGAAACGGGGTTTGCTTCAAAGAGGGACTTTTCACAGTGGAGAAGTGCCAAAGCAAGACCTTTGTGGTGCTAACAAACAGAGAACTCAGACACTTTCTGGTTCTCACGGTGGGGTTCGACACAGCTGTGCTCTGACCGGAGCTTGGGCCAAAGACTTTAAAGCTATTTAGATACTTGGGACCTCCTGTGATTTGAAAAGGTTGTCAAGACGTTATGTAAAATGACTGAAAAGATTCATTAAATTCTGCAGAAAGCTCCAGAATTCCAAACAGGCGATTCTGCATTCAGTGGTACTGTCAGTGACTCCCCTGCACTCAATCCTGGCTGATGGCACTAAGCCCTGATGTGAGGAGGCTGCACCGAAACCTCCCGTTGGGGCATCCATTGACAATTCAGTTGCCCATCTATTCTCCCCAGACCATAGTTCTAAGACACATACTCCAGCCAACCATCTTGATTGCCCAGGTGGCTTATGAGGCCATCATTTAACAACCATGACATCATCATTTGGTGAAGCCCATATGGAGGCAAAGTCACGAGCTCGGGACTGAGTTTCTTCTCTCATTTGGAGGAGGGAGAAGCACAGAGCTGAGAACTTGTCAGTGTCTTCCAAAGACAAGTGGAGGAGGCAAAGAAGGGGTACATGGATTGAGGAGTAAGGTCTGAAGACTCTTCCTACTCCCCATTTCAATGCAGTGCTGGGAACAGCTGGTGCCATGCTTGGGAATTTCATCCTCGGAGCAGCTTCCCACCCTCTATCCCTGGCCGTGTGGAATTCCACATAAGGGCCCAGCTGGTGGGGAGTAGACATGCCAAACCAGGAAATGTCCCAGATGCTTGGCTGCAGCCTCTCCATTATATTTGCCCCACCTCACCACTGCAGCATCCGTGCCCTTTGGCAGCAAGTTGTGCTGTGAGCCACCGGTCTTCTGTGGTCACATTTCCACAGACAGGAGACATGTCTTCCCCCCAGCTCTTAGGAGACCAAAAGCTGATGAAGCCAAAGACTGAAGGTGTAAAACATACACAGAGACTTTCCCCTGCCTCATCAGGGGAGTCATCGAGTCTCCTTCTCTGGAGACATTCAAGACCAATTTGGATCTAGTCTAGATGATCCTGCTTGGGCAGGGGGGTTGGACTGGAAGATCTTCCAAGGTCCCTTCCAACTCCTAATATTCTGTGATTCTGTGATCAGGAATTGAAGGCAGATTCAGAGAAGTGAGAAAGATGGGGATCTAGGTTGCATGGAGAGCTTGAGAGCCAGGGCTGTAAACCAAACCAAAATTAAGCATTAGATGTTCTTAACAAAGGCAATCTGGGCTCTCTGTGTTCTGTTTTTGTTATGTTTGCCCCCTGTTTTATGCTGCCTAAACCTTCAGTTGTTGCTGTTGGAATCCTTTTTGCGCTGTTCCACTTGTCATTCTTCTTATTTTTATTAGAGACTCTTTGGCAGAAGACTTATCAAAATGCACTGAGCTTGTCAACAAACGTCATTAGCAACGAGCCGAGGCAGACAGTGTAAGCAGGGAAAGGGCATGGGAAAATATGCAATATAAAATAATTTTATATGGAGAAGAAATGCAGCAGAATAATAACAGCAAAGGCCTTGCTATAAATTATTTGTGCTGTTATAGAAGTTTGTTCCCACAGTCAAGTGATTTCTAGCCAGGCTTCCAAAGGTCTGTAGAGTGGACTAGATGCTCTTCTGGCAGAAAAGGACACAGCTTCATCAGAATCGAGGGCCTGGCCACGCTGCATTCAGGGTCATCAGGTGGAGACATGTGACTTTCCACATAATTTAAAAACTCAAGTGACAGATAAAAACTAGATAACCAGCTCTGGAAATCACAGTCAGACCACCAGCAGCACTGCAGCTGGACCAGTCTATGCCCAACTCACGCTTTCTTCTGGGCTAATATTACACACGCGATCAGCATGGTGCTGGGGTTCCATCTCAACATGCCAAGCTGCTAGTTCCAGGGCTAACAAGCTGCCCCTCTCCTGATCCCCTGCTTTGAAGTTCCCTCAAAGACGTTTGCTTACTTAAGCTCATGCAAGAGAAGGTGAAGCCTGACCCCACCATCCACTGGTGGTGTCCACTTTCATAAGGGTATGAGAAGAAAAATAAATCACCGCGAAACGAACGTAAGTGAAGCCTTACGGTGTGCTTACCTAATTAGGTGTAAGGTTATATTGCAGGTTGCACTGGGCTGTACAAGAAGGGTTGGAATTCAGTAGGCTTAGGTTAAACAAAATAAATCATAAGGTCAATGGTAAGGTGAAATAGAAAGGTATCCCACCCACCCACCACAGTACATCAGCAGCACGCTAGAAAGTGAACTCTTGGTATCCCAAAGGCCAAGGAAGACATATGAACCCATCTGTAAGATTTAGTCCCTTCAGCTGCAATTGCTGATTGCAGCTCTTTGGAGATCAGCTTCTGATAAGTAAATAGGTCAGACTGCTCCTGCCCAAGGCTAACGGTCAAGTGATGTTATTTAACCTCATGCACTTCCGTGGGGGCACTGGAGCTGGATGGAGAGCTACCACGAGGTCACTGAGCGTGGCTGAGTGCATCGAGAGGAAGAAGGGTGATGCCCCAAGGAGATGAAACAGCAAAACACACTGACCCCCGCAGCTGCCCCGGCCAGCCTCGGCGGCGGGAGGAGGGGAGCGTGTGGTGGCTCCTAACACATCATAAACTGCGCTGCCTGCAGCTCACAGGGAGGGACAGGGCAGGGGGGAGGCACAGGAGAGTGGAAACATGGAAGAAAAATCTGATTAGAATTTAAGATGCTCTAATTGGTCACGCCGTTAATCTCTTCATTATCCCGCTAAGCGTGATGGGCTCCAGGAAGCTTCTTAGACCACACACCCAGGGACCCAGATAGTTCAGGTATGAGGCCAGAGAGAACGTCATCGTAAGGCAGGGAACCAACCATCCTTCCACCACTGGAAGAGCAAAGATCTCTTGAGTACATGCAAAGAACAAGGGGCACAAAGCAGTTCTGCAAACCTGACTCAGCTTTGGTGGAAGCTAATGGGATTTCACTGGGCTGAGCTGAGCTGAGGCTGAAGGTCTTTCATGGCCTGTTTTGCCTCAGGGAGCATTTTTATGGCCAAAATAATATGTGCCATATGGGAAATCCCTACACAAATTAATGGGAGTGCAACCAGTAGGATTGGAGAGAAATTAAATGATCTAAGGAAATGGCTGAGTAATCTTTAAAATTTGATAGAGAACGATCCCCTCTTGCAAAGACTTTTTAAGACGTTCTATAGAATTGCTATGATGTAATTCACATTTAAATCCTATTCAAAAAGCTCCAAAGTCAAAGAATGGTTATTGTTTTCTTATTAAATTCTGTAAGACTTTTCCATAAAGAAAGATCTGGTATTCTCATAATATCTCCACCATCCAAATCTCAAGTAATACAAGACCACTGGATTTAATTATATCAGGCACATAAATGTCTTCCAAAGCATTACATGTATCTGTACACATGCAAACACATACAAATGAGGTGCCATTGGAATTGACAGAGTTGAACCCACTCCCATGGGACCAGCTACTGAAACAACTACAATGACTGACTTGCTCTTAAAGGGCACAGAAGGGAATGGGCTGGAAAGCTCTTAGGAAATGTTTTTTGGAGGTGGAAAAATACGGATGCATTGAGATGGATAAACTGTTTGGAGGAACATGGTGGGTTTGCTCCCACTTCTTTTGCAAAGAGGAATTTTTTGGTTGTGTATGGGAAGGGAGTATGTGCTCGCCCTGTTCCAGAGCATCCTGTGGCCTAGGGTGGGGAGGCCAGCTGGGATATGAAAGGCACAGCCTTCAGAGCTGGGCATTGAGCCTGGAGCGCTGGCAGTCCGAGTGTTTCGCTCACCAGGGGACTGTAAGGTATTTGTTCTTCTCCTTTCTCTCCCCCACTCATTCATTTCAAATGAGACCTACTGGTTCACAGTGAGATGGAAGCGGGAAACAATGCTGCAATCACAAAGTGCTGTTGTGAGATGGAAAAAGACTGTGTTTTACTCAGCTCCTGCTTCAAAAAAAATTAAGGGAAGAGGTGAGAGAGGGTGTCTGAAGCCTGCCCACAGGTCACGAGGGGGCTGCACGCTGGTGGAGCATGCCTGGGATTCCTCCACCGTGATGCCGAGCGGGCCCCGGTGATCGCAGCCAGGGAGAAGTTGCTCAATGTTGTGAAACACAGGAGGAAAAAAGTTATATTAAAGTAATAAATGAAAGCAAAAGTGCTCTCTGTGAGGGGCCTGAGAGCAGGGGAAATCTCAGTGTGTGGTAGACCGGTGCGAAACGTATCTTGGAGTCATTTTCTGATGTGGAGGAAAAAGAGATGTAAATAGATAGAAAAAAGTCTTCTGGCTGGATGGTAGAGTGTGCATGCACATGTTGTTATGGAGCTCTGAACCCCGATTTAGTGAAGCATTTTCATATATGTTTAATTTTCAACATGTCAGAACCAAACTGGGCCATAAAGCACTAATGAAAATGGCTGGTGCTGACCACAAAATCTAAAAATTATGAAAAATATCCAATGAAGATTCATATCTCATTTTCTATTTCTTGGGAACATTCCTTTTTTTTTCAAAAATAAAAAGCATTAGCATATTGTTGAAAAGAAACTTTCCAATTTAAATTTCCTATTAAACTCAACTCCTCTTCCCAAAGGAACCCACAGAAAGAGACAGGAAATTGGAGCATCTTCCTGGAAAATGCTTGGTTTTGCCATTTTTTCCAACACAAACACATGGCTGTGGATCTTCTGGCAAGGGTCAGGGTCATACCAATACAGCCCTTGTGACCAGCAGAAACAACCACAGTGTATGTATGAAAAAAGCAACGCCAACCTTTGATATCTGCTCCTGACACATGGGGAATTCGCCTCAACTTGGCTTTTATTATTCAATTCAAATGCTGGTCCCTGAGGTGGACCAAATTTCAAACAAGCCCTGGACGTGCTTCAAGGAAGTAAGTGCCAGTTCGTAGATTCAGGTGCAAAGACTCCACGACTTTCTTTTTTACATAAATTTGATGAAGTTAAAAAGTGACAATTTTAGCCATGCTGCAGGGGGAATCTTCTTAAATCTCTGCCTCCTCCGAGGCCACCTGTTACAGAACAATGCCCTAAGTCTTTAGGCTGTCATGATTTATGTTCTATTATTTTATTGGACATCAGGAAAGGCCACAGTTAAAAAATGAATAGTATATCATCAAGGCAAAAGTTTTCCTTTAGTAATTGCATTCAGCTGTCTTTGCAACAAAGGCAGTACAGGGAGAGGCAGCAATTTTGCTGTATCAGCCTAAATCTTAATTAAAAATGTAGAATAAATGCTTCTTGTTTGGGAACACAGAGGGCAGAAGAAAGCCAGAAGTTGTTTTTCTTTATCCAACAGCCATCAGAACTGAAAATTCCCAGTTTATATTCTGGATTTCATCACTCCTGCAGACTCAGGGCATTGTATACGATCAACCTGCCACCACCAAGATGGGACCACTCAATGCTGCCAGAGAAATGCACAGCAGAAAACAAATGTCCATCTGGGAGGAGGTCAGCCCCTCTGATGCCTCTCTTGGGACAGGAGATGTTGTATGAAAAGCAAACTGCTGTGCAGGCACTGTGAAACCTTGGAAATCAGGCTGCCCCTGTTCTTTGGGAGGACGCTAAATGTATTTTGCTCCTCCCAGCTTGAAAGACCAGGACATGTTCAAGGCTGGACAGGCCTCCTCAGCCATCTGCACCTCCATCAGCCCTGAGGTGGGGTACTGGAGCAGCTGTCAGACATGAAGGTATGCATCAGCCTGAGGAGCCCTGTGCAGGTGCAGATGAATTTTGGCTTCCTCTTTCCATGAACGACCTCCTAAAGGCAGTGGCAGCTGCCCAGGTTCTGCTCTTGCTGGTGGAGTGTGTCACAGGTGGCACCATCTGTGCCACCAAGTCCAAGCCAGACAGCTCACTTCCCACTGCCAGGCAGGACCAGCACCGTGACAGTGGCTCCCAGCCAGGGTGAAGGGTGGCTCACACACTGGCTCCACTGTGGAGGAGGAACAGGCAATAACTAACCCCTGTAGGTAACTCCCAGCCCCTACAATAAACACAAATATGTCTCCTGGCATGGCCAGCCAGAAAAATAGAACGTGGAAAAGCCCCCACCCCCGTGCTAGACACATCCCTCTGTATGTGTGGCACTGTCACATGCCAGCTGCTTGCCACAGGGACATGTGCTGGAGCACCAGACAACGTGAGCCTGAAGCATCATTAGGAAGGTGAATCGTTTCCCCTCGGCTCTTTTCACATGCCTAATAGCAAGGATGGACCTCAGAGATACTCTCAGCTACAGATTTCCTCATGACTGAGGGAAGATGTCCCCCCAGATGGATTTATGCTGTTATTTTACACAAGGTATGTTTAATTTGTCCAGCTACTTGGGTAGGAGGCTGGCTGGAGGCCCTCAAGTGAGATGCACACCTTTCCACCTCTTCTCACCCCTCCCACCATCCGAAAGCACTCACGTTGCTGCAATGCAGATGTTACAGCACAAGGAGCAGCAGATGTACAGCAGATGGAAAAATAAAGATGGTACCGGTCCAAGAAGTTAAAGGAAACCTCTTGCAGTTAGTATGGGATGTTCTCTGATGCTCAGATCCACCAGCCTGGAGGATCTGGGAAAGACTTTGACCATAAGAAATGTCATCAGAGTCAACAGTTCAGGAATGAAGTGGCCTTCTGGTGAGCACAGTGGAGGAAACACCCAGACAGCCCTACACCCAGGGGAACATGGAACTGGGACTGTCCATCACCAAGAGGACACATCAGGTGAAGGGAAGAGTCACCATGACTTTTTGCCACCATCGCTACGAGAAACGAAGGCTGGACGTGGGAAGATCCCAGTCAGGGGGGCTGGCGGAGGGGTCGGTGCTGCCACCAGCACAGCTGCACGCACATCAGGCCCAAAGACAATAAACAAAAGGACTTCTCTCTCAGAGCTGGGGCTGGGCACGGGGTTATGTGATTTTTGGAAGCCTTGCAATAAAAGTTTTGTGGGACAGATGGAATTAAAAATCCCTTCGCGTCGCACGCACGCCCTGGTGCTACGGGGCGGCTCTTGCTAAGCACTTCGCTAGGTGGGTACCTGCTGTGCAGCCAGATCTAATCAGCACCGAACATCTCCAAAGGAAACAGCACTGAACAGTTCCATTGTTTGAATTTTTTTTTGTTGTTTGCTCTGGGCTCACAAAATCCTGGTGTTTGCTCTCTCAAGTGTGAAAAATGAATATAAAGCAGGTGGGACTCAGCTGTGGCTTAGCAGGCAGCTCGAGCCCCACGTCAGTGATGGGCTTGTGTGTAAACCTCTTGGCAGAGCTTCCAGGGGGAGTCAATTCCTGGAAGGAATGGTGGCTAACAGGTAGGAAATACGCTTTGCTTGTACCAATGAGCACTACAGCCAAATGTCTGTCAGAAACCCTTCTGCTTCTGAGCAGCCACAGCCAAACCCTTGCTTCTCTGAAGTTCATCTCCTTCATCGAAACACACACCAGGGCTCCGCAGCGGAGATGCCATGTGCCACACAGTGTCCATTATCATAGAATCATAGAATGGCTAGAGTTGGAAGGGACTCCCAGAGGTCATCTAGTCCAATCCCCTTCAAGAAGCAGGGACACCCCCCAACTAGATCACGTTGCTCAGGGCCTCATCCAACCTGGCCTTGAACGTCTCCAGGGATGGGGCATCCACCACCTCCCTGGGCAACCTGTTCCAGTGCTCCACCACTCCTACAGTAAAGAATTTTTTCCTAATATCCAATCTAAATCTCCCTCCCTCTATTTTGAAACCATCACCCCTTGTCCTGTCACAACAGGCCCTACTGAACAGCCTCTCCCCATCTTTCTTGTAGCCCCCCTTGAGGTACTGGCAGACTGCTAGAAGGTCTCCCCAGAGCCTCCTCTTCTCCAGGCTGAACAGCCCCAACTCTCTCAGCCTGTCCTCACAGTTTAGCTGAAATTTCTGCTTGTTTCTTTGCTGTGCCAATTTGGAGCCCAGTTTTACCTGAGACTGGCCGGGGTAAGGGACTGACTCCTGCTATGCATTTTTTCCAGATAAAAAGAGCATTTGTATTCTTTCAACCAGTGTGACCTTCGGTTTAGATTCAGGGGAAAAGAAAACTTATCCTAACAGGGGCAAAGAGCGTGTCACCTCCATAACATGCTACATAAACAGGGTTTCCCTTCTGGCAAGCGAGACCCACCTGAAATAGAGAGGAACAGCGCTGAGCAAACACACTTAGGGGTGTGATGGAGCTACCGAGGGCTGCCCAGTCAGCAACATCTGCACTCCAGTGACTCCTTCATCTGCTTGAACAACCAGAAAAATCAATGTCTTGGCCCAAACTGTGATTGTGCATCTGCTCTAACTCATGGATGTTCAGATAATGTTCCTCAGAACTGTTTTTTCTGGTATAATACGGGTACAGGGAGCAAGAATTAGCAGTGTAATTCTTCCTATTGTGACTTTTTTTTTCTCTCACTGTCCTTTCCAATCCTGATGGAGTTAGTTCGATTTAGGTTCTTGTGTCTGACAGACTTATCAAGCTCAGAGCTGGAGATAAAAATGTCCTGCACAATAAGTATATGTTGTACAAAAGGCTATAGGAAACCTCGTGTTGTCCTCCATCCAGGAAAACAACAGGAACAATTTCGGCATGTTGAGCTTAATTTAAACTATTTGGTACTTTGGAATCAGATACATTTGGATGAGGACAGAACTGGCCTGAGGATCTGAGATGGCAAATTTCCTAAATAAAGAATGGTGATCTTAATGGTCTCCTAAAAATCTCCAACGTACTTTTATATTTTCTCTTTTTCACTTAATGCTTTGATTAATGTTGTGCCATTCCAATGGTCCAGATAATAACCACATCAGAAGGAGCTCCTTTATTCTTTAAAGATAGACATGACCCAAGAGGCTTCTGTGAAAACATCTCCAGGTCACAGTCATTTTTCCCCCCCATACTTCCAGCGTGAGCATCTTCACCCTGCCAAGGCAGAACTGCTTTCCCAGGAAGGGGCCAAGTGCCTCAGTGACCACCAAGACTCTGTAGCTGGTTTATGCCATAGTTGATGTTCCAACTCTTAACATTCTGTGATTCTGTGACTCTGTGATGGTCTATGCTGAATGATGCAAAGGCAAAATAAAGGGTGCAACCAGTCCTTCTGCTCACAGAGAACTCGATGCTAATTCATTATTCCACCTGGGCTGGAGACTTAATTTCATTATGTGCTTTATAAACTTAAGAGGTTTAGAAATAACATATAATATTACTAGCTCAGAATGAATTTCCATCTAAAGGCAAAGCTCTGAAAGGGATATATTAAATCCAGGGAAATTCTGCTTCAAAAGCTGTATGCACTTCTGAACATAATATCCCGAAGTCATCCTCCAAAGTTAAAATTTGATAAAAACTGGAAATTACTTGGCATCTCAGCATATTTGCAGATGCTGAGCAATAAGTGGAATGAATAATAAATGCCAAGAATAAGATGAATTTTCCCCATTTGTTTAAATATCTGAACTGTAGAGAATGAGAAAGTCCTGCTCGATATTTTTGAACGTGTCCGGTTGTTAGTGGCGTTACTTTCTATGCCTCTATTTCTCCATATTTTTTTCTCCCTGAGTCCAGCATAACCAGCTGAGATCTCATCTTCTGCTAAAATTGGGGTTTAGGTCAGAAACTGCTATGTAGAAGACAGCTTTAACCAGTTTCATGAATCTGTCAACCACCAGGAGTCTTTTCCATGGTCAAGTTCAGAAAAGAATCTATTTTAAGATGTTAGGTATCGTACTCTTCTTCCATCCATGACTTGATGTGCAATTGTTTCTCTCTAAATTGTTTCTCTGAAAGAATCCTTGATGCCATTTCACTCCTCAGAGAACAATTTATCTCAAGATCTGTATTTTGACTTGGGTTTTTTTTTGCTGTTGTGTCATTTTTTTTCATGGCCTATCCTCTCTGGGGTGATAAATACCCGAGATGCCGGGCACAGGTTATTGAAAACAGAACAAGATAAATACAAACAAGGAGAAAAACATGTTTTCTGGGGTTTGTCTTTGAGGGGGGGAGTTTTGCAACTGGAAGAATGAACATTGGTTGACTTTGTTCTAAAGGCCACAAAGACAGAAAGACGATGGTGGGGGTTTTATGAAGCCTGCAAACCGCATTATCTGAAATAAAGAGTTCTGCCTGAAACAAAACGGGGTTTCTTTGGAAAAGCCTGATGAAAATTAAATACTAAGAAGATGTCATTAGATGTGTTGAGCGAGGTCTTCTCCTAAGGCCACTTCAGCAAATAAAGGCAACTGTGGATTTTAACAGCCACCCTGGGGAAGGATAAAACCAAACATATCTGGCTCTACAGCACACAACAAGAGTAATTAGTGATTTAGACAGAGGTGTGGCAGGGGAACAAAACAGGGGACTGAAAGAAGGATCCATACATCAAGAATATGGAATAACTTGAAGGAAATCTGAAGATTTACCAACAGAAATCTGAAGATTTACCAGCAGTGTTGATAGAGAGTTCGCAAAACCAGATGTGTTCCTGCTCTGTCAGTTAACCCAGAGGTGTTTTACACGTGCACACAGTGAGGTGGGCCTGTAATCCAGTCTGCAGAGGTAGGTGGGATTGGCTGGAAGAGAACAACATGATTTCCTGGTCAGAGGAGCAGCCTGGGGTTGTGGTCAGTGTCAGCAGAGCCCAGGCACATCCTCCTCCTCAGCTCTTAGACATGGATCAGTTGTTTAGTTCCTTTATATCTCACATTGCTTTTACACAGAATCACTAGGTTGGAAAAGACCTTTGAGAGTGAGTCCAACTGTCCCTGTCCTCTCCTAACCCATAACCCTAAGCACTTCATCTACCCATCTGTTAAATACACCCAGGGATGGGGACTTAATTTAACTGTAAATTAAGTGAATTTAGGTGTTTAGGTGTCACCTCTGTAGCACCTCACTAGTTGATTTATAAAATACCTACATAGGAAAAATATGAGGAACAGTGATTAACAGAGAGCCTAAAATCCCAGAAGCCAAAAAGAAGACAGCAATCAGAGGGTTAATAAGGCCACCATCAGGGTCAGATGATGTTGCCCATCATGGTGCAGATAACACTCTCTCATTTTTGACATCACTATTTACAGCCAACTCCTCTAATGCAGCAGACTGCTTTCTTTCTTTAAGGGAAACCACAAAACTAGTTTCATGAAAATCCCAAGTTGCTGTGGGACAGCATCTCCTATTTTAACTCTTTTTCTTCTTCTTTGCTATTTGCAGTGACACTGAAGAGCCACTGACATAAAAATCCACTTCCAATTTCCTGCAGAAATGGAGACAGATGCATTTTATTAGGAGTTTTGTACCGCTCTGCAGAGATGAGAAAATATTTACAGATAGTTCAGTTGATCTTTTAAAGTGGCATGATTTGATTGCCATCAAATAATTATTATGAAAACATTTGTAAGGTTTTTGTTACCTACCCTCCCTTCTCTTTGAGAAGTTGTCTTTCTGGAAAAGATTTTTCCAAAAAAATGGGGCGTAATGTAATACATGGCTATAACATAGATTGTTAATTTTTAGTGTAGCTGAATCACAGCATGCTTTGATTGAGAGGAGCCAACACAAACATGCAAAATATGTGCCTCTTTGAACAGGATACACCACATCCTGCATTTGGTAGCCAAAGGTTCCAGTTTGCATCACAAATGTAGTCCAAGATCTCTCTCTCCTTGAGGTATGTACCTCGGAAAGTGCCAAATCTGCAAGACATGCTGCCTTTTTTTAAAAAATATTAAAAAAA
>VXBZ01005640.1:318037-434658 GCA_013399135.1 Heliornis fulica | reverse complement strand
GGGCTGGAGGTGCGAAAACGAAACCGGGATCTCTAGAGAAGTGCGAGCGCCGTTGGTCTGGAGAGCGGGCTCGGCCACGGTCCGACCTCCAGAAGATGGCTGAAGGCATCCGTGGTGGAGCCGTGTCGGTGGCAGCCCCGGGGTCGGCTCTCGTCTGGCTCGTCCCGTTCGCCGCGGGAGGGCAGGGGCCAGGCGGCTTCCCGCTGGAGCCCGGCTGTGCGGGGCGGGTCGGTGCCGTGGGCTGAGGGGCTCTCACCCGCCCGGCACCAGTGTTGGGCAGCTTCGTGCTTGCGGGAGCGCAGAGGGGCGGTGAATGAGGCAGGGGGCAGAAGAGCCCGCGGTGGAGCTACCCTCTGGGCTGGGTGCACGGCTGGCTGACCTCACTGGTCTGGCATCACTGAGTCAGGTTCGGTATTAAAGCCCCCGAAAACAAAAAGCCTCAGCACCGCTCGTCTGTGCTGTCGTTGGTTGGGGGCGGGCAAAAGGCTCTTCCGAGAGGACTTCCAGCTCCCCGAAGTTGCACAGTGCCCTCTCTGCCACTCTTCTGGTGGTTTCACAGAGATTCTGAGCTAAAACACTTTGAGTAAAGCATTTTCTTAACAGAAAGCTCTACGCTTTCCTTGTGTGGTCAGTGCAGCATCGTCTCGGTTACGTATTTACACCGCTTATGATGGATTTCCAGAGTGATCCCTGTGCTGTTTCCAGTGAAGCAGTGGAAAGAAATGTAATATGAAGGGCTCATTTCTGTTTCTGCAAGTTTTGTCCTCAAATTCTTGGTGTGTACAGCTTTATTTGAGCTGCAGGTTTTATACCCTGGTATAGATTTCTGTAGTTGGACTCACCTATCTGATGGGTGTGTGGAATACGGAGACAAACTTACCGGAGTTGGAGAACCGTGATTTGGGTTACAACAACGCAGATGCAACTTTGCAGCTGCCTCCTGCGTGACCTCCTCTTTGTAATCCTGCCGCAGGTTTTAAGAACAGCAACTTAAGTTGCAATTTGCATGTATCTTCTCTCGAGCTGCTCTCTAGGGGCCCTGCAGTCAGCAGACAGGCCTAACCTTTTAACAAGAGGCTGTAGAGAACTGAGAAAACATAGAAGAACTTGATTAGAGGTGGTATTTTTTACACTTGTTTTGGTTAATCTAAAAAACTGTAGCATTTACACCTTAATCTCTGTCTGCCTGTGAGCAGTCGGTCCTGTGTCTCTCTGGATCTTCAATGGAAGCACACTTAAGGCAGCTGGATAAAAACCTTTAGCCTAAATCTTTGCAGATCCCAGTGATCTGTTGTTTTTTCCCCTCTATTTCAATGGGTGTACCCTTTGGTGTGGGTATGTTTGAAATGTGTAGCAATTTACAGTACTTCTAACCATTTTGTTATCAATTTGTGAATTGCAGAGAACAGTCTTCAGCCAGGCTCAGTTTAAAGCCCTGCGATACTTTGCCTGGTGGATAATGCACTAGTCCGGGCCTCCATAATCCCAAACTTTATTCCCATTTCTGCTGCTGTCCTGCTGGGATGAGTTTGGGCAGGTCATATTGTCACAGATTCATCGCCTGCAAAACGGATATTCATCACTGGATTTGTTTGTAAAGCGCTTTAAGGTCTGCAAAGGTATATAGGGCTAGATAACATCCATGTGCTCTAACCCTTGGGGCAAGGAGTGTGGGGTAAAAACTGGTGAGTTCAGTCAGCCTGTTTTCACATAGCCGGGTTCTGCATCCTGGAGGCATCACTGTATGCAAGAAGTCTCCATTGCTCTTACTAGGTTTATGTATTTGCTCCGAAACCTCTTCAGAAACAGGGTAAAGATAATTTACGCTGTGTGTGCTGGCGTCTCATTGTGGTAATTTTTACTGGTTCTGTTTTCCCTATGGGTATCAGAGCCTGCTTCACTGCTGCTGGTTTGCGTGCAAGAGTCCTGGTAGCAAGACTGGCTCTTGCACACACCAGCTCAAGGTGGTCGTTCCAGCTTTCCCCGCTGCCCAGTCAGTGCTGGGATTTGTATTTTACCCAGTGGCCTAGGATGAGTTTAGTGATGCTTACAGGTATGTGTTTTCCATGAGATAACAGGCGTTAGAAGGTGGTTGTCATAGCAGGGAAATTCAGTGCACATGGCTCAGCCGAGATGCTGTGCATTTGTGGTAAAAGCACTCTTTGGCTTTGGCTCTACAGGTGTGTGTTTGTCTTGGAGTTCTTAGTGTCACTTTGTCTGAGTACTTACTGGAAATATTTCTTCTTCAGACTCATCTTCTCTGAACTTTTCATGCTCTTGATGTGGGCTTGTTAGATTTTGCGTGAAGTTCTCATTGGTTTTGTGGTGTTCTTCTCCATGTTTATCTGACCTGGATGCACTTTTCAATATTCTTCCTTGCTGTAATGGTGGGGGCTGGATCAGATGACTAATACACAGATGCTGTGGTTTGCTTCATCCCAGTTTTCTATTCAGTACCTTTATAAAGATGCATCGTTCATCCAACAGTTGCAGATACTATTTGGCTCATGAGATTTGGAGAGCTCTGGTGCTTAAAAGTGGCCAACGCAGGCAAGCGCTGAGCCCAGCAGGGAAGGAGGTCCCTTGCCGTTCCAAGAAACCTGTGCAAACCCCAAGGTGCTGTTCATGTGCAACAACCTGTAGAAATTAGAGCCTGCTTTTGTTTAAATATAGGCACGGAGTTTATTATCTCTCCAAGCTGTAATGGTGGAATGTAAATATTTGAATTGATTTGTGAGTCATGTTGGATGTTATGTATCAGATGGGCTGGAAACCACATGCATGGAAACCCATTCATATTGTGGTTGAAATTCATATGAAGTCATCTTTATATTTCACTGATTCTTGCCTAAAGTTAAATAATAAAAATACTACAGTGTTTAAAATTGCTCTTTTCTTCTTCAGATGGTGTATTATTTTTTTGGGATGCAAGATGGGACCTACTAGTTGGGTTTGAATTCTTTTACTTGGAAATTTTTATTCCAAGCTTTTTTCATTATTGGTATTTCTTAAAGTACATAATGTATTTAAATAATTCATCAGGACATCTGGTCTATCATAAGGTGTTCTGATTTTAATGAACCTGGTTTGCTTCTTCATACAAAATGATGATGGGAGCTTCAATAATTTAAAGGTGTTTTTTTTCTTTTTTTAATTTTGGAAATTACGAGAGGGCAAAATGTCTTAAATACCACTATGTTAGATTTTAATTTCATTCCTTAAGTGTCACTTATTTTGTTTTGATTCATGATTACTGTTAGGAAATTCAATGCATTTCCAGTTAGGAGCATGGGAAAGATTCAGTTGCTTTGAAACGGGGACCTTGTGTCTCTTGGCCTGTTTCGACAGGATCTAACAATGTAATGCAATGAAGACATGGACCCTGAGAAGGAAGCTGCTGCTATCAAATAATAGTTCTTTCTCCATTATTTTGAGAAAATTAAGGAAGTGAGGAAAAAACCAGTATCTGTGATTGGTTTAGAAACCAAAAATATTATGGAACAAGTCTTAGAGCTAACTTTAGCCTGGCGCAGTTATCCATCTCTGTGAATGGCATTCCCTTGGTAGCAGCACCCTGGAGGAAAGGGCACCCTTGTAATGACTTTGTCTTGCTGAATGTCTGTCCTGTGATCACTTAAACTGCTCTCCCACCTTTTAATTATTTTTTTACATCACTTGACATTTCTAGATAAATAAAACTGGAAATGAGTATGTCTTGATCTACTTGGGCAAACAATCTAATGATTGTTGAACCTGTTCTGTATTTTAAAGGATAGTCATAAAAGTGTAGAGACCAAACTTCCTACTAACATAAAGAAATGCCTCATGAAAGTGTTAATACATGTCCATAAGCAGGTAGCTTTACTAGTAATTAACTTTATCCTGGGAAGCCCTGTGTTTCTCAATAGCCAAGAAAAGCACACACAGCCCTGGAGCAGGAAACTGGGGAGATTTCCCTTTCCAAGTCAGTGCATTGGTGTTTGAATGCCTCTTACTCCTAATATTGAAACTTCTAATGCACCACGGTGAACCCTGGGTGTTTCGCTTCTGTCTGTGCTTGTGAATCTCAGCATGTACAAAATTGACTAAAAGCTCCACGTGGTATTTGTGCTAGATAGGAACTGAATCGTTTGTGACATCAATATGCAGCTTTCTCATAAACAGTAAAGCTACAGCTCCTTCCTGAGGGTTGCCCTAAGGGTCCCAGTTAGGGGCTCTCTAGCCTGGGTTACACCACCACAAGGATTTCTGTTTTCTGGTGCTGAAACATAGAGTAGCTCTACTACTGCCTGAAAACTGGATATGAATGATCTTTTTAGCTGAATTGGTAGATGCTCAGGTTCCTCTATCCAGTAGTTGCTGTTTCCTGCAGACATCCAAACAGGGATGCTGCTACACGTGGCTTTACCAATGGCATTGCAGCCAGAGCCAGGAATGAAATCCTGGTGCTCTGTGCTCCTGAGCTAGTTCGTAAGTAGCAGTTTATAAGTTCCTTCTTTTGTTTGCACTTGTCAGCTTAAGTTTATGCTTTCCACCTTTTAATTAATGACTTCAGCTGTAAGTTAGAAGAGTGCAGTGTTGTGAACTGAAAACTGGGCTCTAAACAACTAAACTGTCCATGTTTAATGTTATTATCCTGGATCTTGGAATAACATCCAAAGCCATTTGAAATAAAATCCAGGCTGACGTGTAAATCACATTTCATCCAGGCTGGCTCGTAAGTGTCCTGCTGTGCCAGTATGTGACGTGGCATTTTGCAGTTGCTGTTTGTATATCGTTCAGTGCAGAACGTCTGTTGAGAAGAGGGTGTGACAGGCTGGGACTGGGTGTAGTTTGACAAATTTCCTGCATAGGGAAAATGGAAGACACTTATCTGTCCAAATCCATACAAGCCTGGAACTTGACTTAGTAAAATAATGTTTCTAGGTGGAAAAAGCATGGCTTTAAAGGTTAACCACTGGATGCATCTGGACACTGAGAGTGAGATTGCAATGTATGAAAGTGGTCCAGTTTATTAAGAATTTTCCATCGGATGGAAACAATGTTTGGCAAATTCTGTGGCAAAGCCCAAATTTCCTCTGTGGATCACTGTGTGTGATTAGCTGCTGTGGAATAAGATCCTTTCCTGGATCATGGTTTAGCCATGTAGGAAGCTAGATTTGTTGCTGAGGGCTTCATTTATTACTGATACCTTTCCTGAGTGCAAAGTCCAAACCTTTTTTAAACTTCACATATAAAATAATGCCCTGTGACCTGACAGCTTCCACTGAGGATTATAATAATTCATGAAAATACCTGCTCGGTGCTCATTAGATTGAAACCCAAATTTATGCTGGGAAAAGAACTAAAAAGAAAACATCATCTTGCGATATAAATACATGGGGTTGTTTGTGTTTGAACACTGTCGTCAATGCCAGTTCCCCTCCATGTCATTAAATGCAGGAGAGCTGAAAGAGTCTCATAGAGGAGTGACTGGAATGATCCAAAGCTTTTGTACAGGGAGTGACTAGATAAAGTCGGAGGACTCAGCTGGAGATGTGATCGATGCGTGTACAGTTGTGAGTGGCAGAAAAGGGGTAAATGTCAAGTAATTTTCATTCACTGTTCTCCTGTATGAGAACTGAGCAGCAGATAGCAGGTGCTGGATGCATGAACTAGGTGGTTCTTCATAGTCTGTAACTGAGCATTGGATATCTCTGTGTTAGGGCCTGTCAGTGTTAATTATGGATCTGAGAAATAGCTGGTTTAGTTTATAGAATAAATGTCTGCTAAGGCCTTCTGATTCAAGAAGTTGGAATTGGGAATTTTTTGGAGCTGGAAAATTATCCTAGGAAGAAACATTGTGTGTGTTCCATGGTACAGATCCCTAGGGACATTTCTAGTGCTGGTTTCTGAATGCAGAGTACAGGGCTGGGTGGACATTTTCCCTGGTGTGGTGTGGTTAATTTTAAGCTTTTATGGTGAATTTGTAGCTAAGTTACATCTGGCTCCACAAGTAAAATAATTTGCTAAATTTCGACAACCATTGGTGGATCTGTGCAAAAAAGCTTTGCCCAGGAGGAGGAAGAGAGCAGATGTAGAGTTGTGCTCTTAAACAGAAATTGGAGAGGTAATTTTAAGTACTTTGTAAAGGAGAGGAAAATTATATCAATGCAGTAAATTTTGCAAAACAATGTCTGCAATGACTTTTCACAGTTTTTTTTTAATGTATAGCATATCTGTTTTGCCTGAATAATGAGAAGCCAAAGTGTCTGTCAATACTGTTGGCTTTATTTCTCATCATCCTACTTTAGTTTCATTTTGTGTGTGTCTGTGTAGTGTAATAATTCAGATTTTTTTTAAACTCCATGTTAAGTGCAACATTCCATACCACTAACTGCGGAATGATCTCTCCCTGTCCTTATCTCGACTCCTAAGCCTCTCAGTATATATTTTTTTCTCCATCCAGCTGAAAAGGGGAGTGAGAGAGTGACTTTGGTGAGCAACTGGCCTCCAGCCAGAGCCAAACCACCACATCTTGCAAAA
The DNA here is from genome assembly GCA_013399135.1 of Heliornis fulica. Lineage (NCBI taxonomy): Eukaryota > Metazoa > Chordata > Aves > Gruiformes > Heliornithidae > Heliornis > Heliornis fulica. The sequence goes on along the minus strand of VXBZ01005640.1, from coordinate 428,133 downwards.
GTTAAGAGCTGTGAACATATAGGAGAGTGTAGGTGATGCAGTGGTTGGAGCAGAACAGGCCAAGAGCAAGGGTTGTGTGGTTAACAAAGCTGTTCCTCAGCTTAGTTACTTGTTATAGGGTTTGCATATCTATAAAACTTTTCTTCTGAAAGATGTAGCATATGGAGAAGTGAAAGATGTAGGAATAATATTTGAGTTGGTCTACACAGAAGCCATAAAAATAAAGGCCAGGCTGATGGTAGAAGCACTTCATAGCACTGAAACTTAAATTTGAGACAGGTAATTGTGTGACCAACCAGTGGAGTCTGAGATTGGGGAGGACTTAAAAGAGACAAAACCAGAAACCAGTCCAAAACTAGCTTCAGGTCATTAGCTAATGAACTGTGGAAGACATTCCTTACTCGGATACAGTTTGGCCTCGTTGCTGCTTGCTTTGTGGTGTTACTTTGCTTTGAGGGATTGGCATAGCCTGCTGGATTAAATGTCCTTGGTTATCAGTGGTTTGCCATGGCACAAAAACTTCCCTATACACTCTTAATAAGCTGTCATTTCTGTCATCAAATTGCTTTCCACTCTTGTAGTCAGCTATAACTCTTACAACTATAGCTTTTAGAAGCCAAATGTTTTTTACCCGCCAGAAGAGTTGTGGTTCTTTTGGCGTGACTGTGTCCTCTGGACGGTAAAACGATTCAGTGTTTTGCTGCTTGTTCTCTAATTCCAGGAAAGCCAATATTTTCAGTGGACATTCACCCAGATGGGACCAAGTTTGCAACAGGAGGACAAGGTATGTCTGCATACTGATAGAAGGCAGAATTTTGAGCTACCATGATAATCTTGTGCCTTCACAACTCCTTAATCATTTTGACCCTTTTAAAAACACATCACATACCTAATTATCTGTTTCTTGGAGATAAAAGTCATTGGAATGTATTAGAAAGTCCTGTTGTTACTGCAGGAGACAGGGTTACATTTTCTGATGTGCACAACCTCCTAGACATTTCCTTTTCTTGTTATTTCTATTCTCTTAACAAGGAACTGTATGTGAATTTGGATTTTCTGACATGCTAAATAGTAGAACTATTAGTACAAAACCCAATCCAATTATAAATGGAATTGCTTCAGAAATATGTACAAAAATGATATTTTTATTACAGTAGTGAATAAAATTGTTGGCTACAATAATTGCAGTTTAGGACTTGAATGTATCTTTTATCTTTTAAAATACAATTTTATTATCAATAGTTCATCCTTATAGTTGGTATCATTATGTACAGTGTGATTTTTTTAACAAGGCTGTATAATTTTATTTTAATAGCATTAAGAAAAATAAAACACTTCTGACTTGGTGCAATTATATCAGAAAGGCATTTGTATTCAAATGTTTCCAAAGTTTCCACTGAAGTAATGCCTAAATTTTAACATCTGTTGTGGAACTGAAATTAGGTTGAAAAGCTTTTTTTGCATCTAACTGAAGGGCGGGGGTGGGGGCTTTTTGTTCTGTTACAGGTCAGGATTCTGGAAAAGTTGTGATCTGGAATATGTCTCCTGTTCTGAAAGAGGAAGATGAAAAGAATGAAAATATTCCCAAGATGCTTTGTCAGATGGACAATCACTTAGGTAACCAAGATATTTTTTTTATTTGTTTGTTTTTACAGACTGTTGATAATTACAAAAATCAAAGTACAGCAGAGTGCTCTCACACTTTGGCAATATATTTTTTCAGCAGAAAATGTTAAAATATGGGAAAATGTACAGAGGCATATAGATAACTTTTTGGAAATCTCCCAATGAACTTTTTTCCATCTGTGGCCACAAAGTAATTGATAATGCACGTTCTAAGAAAATGGGGAGCTCTGAAGGAAAAGACAAAAGAATAAATTAGTATAAAGGAAATTTTGTTGAAGTATGATTGTTATGGTTCTAAATTGCACTGGATTTATTGTACACTACATTTGAAAGTATCTACCTGAATGACCTGGCCCCTTTCTTCAGGATATATATTTTTCCCTTCTTTGCTGTCTTAATCCTGACTCATTTATCACAGTTTCCCTTTGTTGGATGAATATTAATTTTTCTCCTTTTGAACTACTTCTGCTGAACCCTTTTCAAATAAGCAACAGTTTATTTGAACAGTTAAAAAACAAATAAGTTTTTTTTTTTAAGTGAGAAGCTCCTCAGCTGCTGCTGAAAGATAAGTACAGATTCATTTGTCTTACAGCAGAGTACCTGCTTTGAGTGGAAAAAGCACACTTGGAATCCTAAACTTCTCCTGTCAAGTTCTGCGTATTATAAACTCTGTCCCCAGTCCAGAACCACTTATTCTCTTCTTGCATCTTATAAACTTCCTTTTCTGCATTTCAGCTTGTGTGAACTGCGTGCGATGGTCAAATAATGGAGTTTACTTGGCTTCAGGAGGAGATGACAAGTTGATTATGGTGTGGAAACGAGCTGCGTAAGCATGTTTCTTCCTTCTTGGTTTTACAATTTATTTCAAGTAGGTTACTCTGTTGTATCTCTAGTGTTTCTTCCCTGTGCTGGCTTTTTGTAAGCTCACTGCTTTGTCCAGTGTGTAAGGAGCTGAATGCTGTGACACCATGTCACTATTAGTAGAGACTTGGTCTGTAGTGTGTGATGTGACTACATGGGCAGTCTCTCCTCAAGGAGCTGAGGCATTTTCTTCTGTCCTTCAAGAATGTTCTTCCTGATGAGACTTGAAGAGTTAGCTTAGATGTTATCACTCCTTGCTATCCATTAAATTGTACATTTTATTGAAACTAATTTTTAATAACTGGAATTACTTTCTCTAAAAAATACTTTCTCAGTTCTTGCTGCAGAAGAAACTGACTATAAATTAAATTGTATTGTGCAGCTGGTTTTCTTTAGAAAGTTTGAAGAACTTGAGGTGCTTCTGTTGATAATTGTTTCTATTTTATTTAGGTACATTGGACCTAGCACTGTGTTTGGTTCTAGTAGCAAACTTACTAATGTTGAGCAGTGGAGGTGTGTATCAATTCTCAGAAGCCATTCAGGAGGTAAGTTAAAAAATATTGTTCATAATTTGCATGTATTAAAGTTATTTTTCAGCTTCATGTTTTCTTGCTCAAAAAGTGTTTATTTGATGGCAAGTCAGTAAATGCTTTTAAGAGATGGATGGAAAATCTAAGAGAAAATGTCAATTAATGAAATGTCAATCTTCATACAAGTAACTTCTGGCAATATAGTAGAAAACTCCTGGCAACTTTTTATTAGAAAAATAGCAACAGAGAAACTTGTATTTTGTTAGCTTAAAAATTAATGAACAAAGGAAGCTAAACTGTATTTTTACTTAAGTAAATGTTCACACTGTCAGTGAATAATCTGGTTGGCAAAAGATAAGGTTTTTGTAAACCAAAGACTATTACTGTTTGGAGAAAAAACTGAAGACCATTACAAAAGATGAATAAACCAGATAACTTCAAATGCATTTTGCACCTGCTGACATGTTATGATTAAAATCAAGATTGAAATCACTTTGATCACTCCACATGTGTTGGAATAAAGCAAGTGCATTGCGATAGCTGCTGTTGATTTTCACTCAAAACTTTATAGCAAGATAATTTGATACAGGCATTAGTACATCCTACAACTGCTAAACATTGTGTTCTCTGCCTTGAATTATTTTATATCTTTGTTCCACATTGAAGAGCCTTTCTCCCAGCGAATGTCACTATGTTATTTCCTACCTTTCGTAGTGAGATGATGGCCTTTTGTCAGTGATAGAAAAATATTGCCACACAAGTTCCTTTTTAAAAAAGGTGTTTGGATTCTCTGATTACTATCAATATCTTAAGCTAAAACATTTTTTTTAAAAACAGATGTCATGGATGTAGCATGGTCTCCACATGACGCCTGGCTAGCATCCTGTAGTGTGGATAACACTGTTGTGATCTGGAATGCTGTCAAATTTCCAGGTGAGAATTGACATTTCAGATTTTTGAGTGTGTAAAGATTTGTGAAAAACACTTCTCTCCATGTGTGTTGTTCTGGTTTTGGTTGGGATTGAGTTATTTTCTTCCTAGTAGTGGGTATGGTGCTGTGTTTTGGACTTAGGATGAGAATAGTGTTGATAGCACACTGCTGTTTTGGGTGTTGCTAGACAATGTTTACACCAAGTGATGGACTTCTCACACTGCCTTGTCAGTGAGAAAGCTGAGGGTGCACAGGGAGCTGGGTGGGGACACTGTTAGGACAGCTTATCCCAACTGTCCAAAGAGCTATTCCATATTTTGTGATGTCATGCTCAGTGTATAACTTGGGAGAAGCTGACTGGGGGGTCAGACCATGGCTTGGGAACTCGCTGGGCATTGGTGGTGGGCAGTTGAGCTGAACATCACTTGGTTTATATATTCTGTTATTATCATCATCATCATCATCATCATCATCATCATCATCATCATCATCATCTTCCTTTTCTGACATATTAAACTGTCTTTATCTCATCCCATGACTTTTGCCTTTTTTTTTTGTTTTAATAAATTATTATTTTTCTGATGCTGTCCCCCATCCTGCTGCGGGGGAAGTGAGCAAAGGGCTGTGTGGTTGTTTTAGCCGCCCACCGGGTTAAACCACAGCAGGTGTATTTCACTGACTGTGACTCTGTGGGGATGGTTGTCTGTCTTTTGAGATGACACACTTGCAGTCTGGTGAGTCAGTTCTTCCTGGTTTTGATGGCAATGAACAGTGGATTCCACTCTGCTATAGACAACCGTTACATTCAGGTTGTGCCACTGATTTTACACAAAGGTGACTATTACATGTGTTTTCTTTCTCGTGTTCTCAACAAATTCCCATATGGGTAGACATTCAGCTTGGTATTACATCTATATATGCATACAGGACCTCCCACTCATTTGCCTTCAGGGAGGTGTTGTCTTATTTGGCCCATTTTAAATGCTGCTGCTCAATGAGCTGTGTGACTTTAGATGATGAAGGCAGATGAAGGAAAGGCTAGCGGAGCCTCACAGTAGCAGAAGCTCTCAAGTCTTACATCTGATGTGCATTTTCCTTCTACCATTGCTGCAATGCTGGCAATTCACACAGTCCTGAGGTCTCCATTCCTCAGGGACCACTGAGCCAGGTGTGCGAGGGTGTGTTGCACTCAGCACATGTGTGTGCCTGCAGTTGGCTGCTTCTTGCCATGTAACTTGATGCAGGCTGAAACTCCCATAGTGTGTTCCCTAGTCACTGCCATTTATTTTAGGGGTTGCTTCCAATCCTGATAACAGAGTTTGTTGACTACCAAGCTGGCTGTGTCACCTGGGCAGTGCTCTCAGCCTCTTCTCACAGTCTGATAAGCAACAGACTGACTGGAAGTAGGTTACCAGGTCTGCCAGTCTTGTGTGTCAGTCACAACTTTGGCTTGGGTCACATTCGGTGCACAAAGCTGAATTTGTTTTAATTACCTTTGGGTGTGGAGAAAAGGGGGAATATTTAACTGAAGTTGCAGTTTAACTGCTGTTTCCTTAGCTGAAAGTGTCTGGGGTCGGTAGTCTTCCTGCTGTCATCTATCACTCATAAGGAATTTTGCACCCCCTTATTTTGGCCAGAGTTCTCTTTACCACTTTTTTATATCATTCTTAGCTGAAGTACAGGTTCCAGTTTGGTTGATATGTTGTTGTCTGTACATTAAAGGAAGTTACATTTAATATGGTGTTTCAGTAACTACTATCTACTCTCCATTTTTGTGCGTGCAGAAATTCTTGCCACTTTGAAGGGACATTCTGGCCTGGTGAAAGGGCTGACCTGGGATCCCGTTGGAAAATACATCGCCTCTCAGGCTGATGATCGAAGTTTGAAGGTGTGGCGGACCATGGACTGGCAGTTGGAAACCAGCATCACAAAACCCTTTGATGAGGTACTTCAGCATGTGGGGCTATTCAAAGTGAATTCCCTTAGAACACATGAAAATTATACGAGTAACTCTTGATTCTCCACAAACATTAGTTAATGTAACAACGCCGAATCAAAGTAATGAAATCAAATTTAAAGGTTCCTTCCAACCAAGACAATTCTATGATTCTATGAAATGAAACTATCAGGTGGCAGGTTCAGAAGTGGGGAGGGGGCAAGGCCTGCTTTCTTACACAATGTGTGGTTGAGACTCTCATTGCCATTGCAGGTTGTGGATGCCAAAGGTTTACATGGGTTATGTAAACAATTAAGTAAATTCCTGGAAATAGAGAGGTTATTCCAAGGTAGTATTGGCACACTTAATTACATTGTTTTTACTTTCCTCCCTATGCATCTTCTATTGGCCACTATCAGAAACAAGATAAGTGCTTAAGAGGGATCTTTGGTCTGGCATTGTAGGGCTGTTAAGTGATGACTTTGATCAAAAGATCAAATTTCTGGGGACAGAAGCTGGTGCTTAGTGAGTGGAGTGTTTTGCAGTGATGTTATGGATGCGTGAGTAGTGCAATTACTCTTTTAATAGACCGTGAAAGCCTGAATTCATGTGCGAGCTGGTGTTGCAAGCTGAATTCTCACTAGCAGTTGCTGTGCTGCAGCCCTGGTCACTAACTAGGACTGTGATGTACAGTATCCAAAGAGACTTAAATTTTGTTTCCACTACAAAAGTTCACTGCGATCCTTTTTCTCCCTTTGGTAGGGCTTCATAAGTTACACTAGATCACCTGTAGAAATGCGGCTGAAGTGCTGAGAATTGTATGTAATGTCATTTTTTTGTATTCACATCAACCTTGCTTTGTAATCATATTCCCTAAATCTAAAATGTAAATAGTTAGTATTAAAAATCCTTCGCTTGCCAAACACTATTAAAGCTCTAATGTGTTTGTTGTTTTGTTGGGTTCTTTTGTCAGTGTGGAGGAACAACTCATGTGTTACGTCTTAGCTGGTCACCTGATGGTCACTATCTTGTTTCTGCTCATGCCATGAATAATTCTGGACCTACTGCTCAGATCATTGAGAGAGACGGATGGAAAACCAACATGGATTTTGTAGGGCATCGAAAGGCAGTTACTGTAGTGGTGAGTGATAGCCACTTATCCCTGAAGTAAAACTTCTGATGTGCTTATTGATAATTTTATGCATGAATTGGAGAAGAGATGAAGATGGGATCAAGATTAGTAAAGCAAATGTATGACAGTGATTAAAAAAAAGTCACCTTTGCATGTTAGAAGGAGTCAACTTGCTCTTGTGATAAGAGAAATGGATGTCAAATGAGGTCGGAAAGGGGAGTACAGGAGCATTTTAGGAATGCTAAACACTAGCTTTTTAGCTGTTTAGTGACTTGTTTAAAGTGACTTTGGTTTCTAGTGGGTTCCTGATTGCTAGTAAAATTAATATTTTTGCTATTCCTCTTAAGGCATTCAGAAAGCCCCTTAAAGCTTGTGCAGCTTTGGTCAGTATTCTTATGGAGACAGGTTAAAGACTTTGTTTCTCTGAAATGTTTCTTTTTCACATTTAAGTGGAAAACTTGCTAAAAGCAAGATCTCCTACTAAAATGTAATAACTATAATAAAATTTGGGACATCTCACTTTTTCAGAAATTCAACCCAAAAATCTTCAAGAAGAAACAAAAGAATGGGAGCTCCACCAAGTCAAGTTGTCCTTACTGCTGTTGTGCTGTTGGAAGCAAGGATCGATCTCTTTCTGTTTGGGTAAGTGGGACTTTTGTTGCCTTTGAGCTAATGTGGTCATTTGGATAATTTAGGGGGTTGGCACAAAGGTCACATGTACAGCATTAGGTCTTATATTTAGATTGATATTTAGATTTTTTCCTCTCCATTGTTACAGGATGAGCTGGGGGTAAGGAAGGAGATGGGTATTCATTTCTTTAAAGCCGGGAGAAGCTCAAAGTCAGTGGCAGAGTATGTTATTCTAGTAAGGGAGAGGAAGTGTTAAGGGAAATGATCTGTTACCATAACAGATTTCAACCCTATTTTCTTCCTATGTCTTTTACTTGCTCTCTATGTGAGTCTCTTAATAAAAACTGTTTATTATTACTGTTTCTCCATGCTTAGCCCACCTATCCATTACTCACTCTTAGAGTCTAGCCTTGTTAGTCTTGGTTTTATGGGTACAAGGAGAATATAGCAGGCACAGTATAACTTCCTGAACATATATATGGCTCATCTTTGCTTTGTCCTTGTTTTAGTCCATCACTTCTGTCTTTGATGTGGAAAGGAATGTGAAAGTGAATGACTTGAAGTATACTTCTAAGTTTTCAATATCGAGTTTGCCTTTTACTTCAAAATCTACACTAAAATTGTTATTCTGGCTAAGAGAAGAGTAGGATTTCTCACATTTATAAATGCAAGATGGGTTGTTTGGCAACTGGGACAGGGAATAAATTTAACTGATTTGTAAAGCTTTGTGATAGGAATGTGTGCCAGAACACACCAGTTGCTAACTGCAAGCTAGTGTTTATAGATTCCAGTGTGAAATTTATCCATCATTTGCTGGATGTATAAAACTAAATCTATTTCTGTCAGTGCTAGCAGTGCATACCCATATCAAAGCACTGATCTCATTATATTTTACTTTCTATTTATACTGAACATATGAGCATGAAACATCCTAGATCACATTGACTTCTGCTTCATTTCAGTTGCACTGTGTAGTATTGATATTAAGTCCATTGGTTTCACATTAAAGAGCTTAGAGTGTCTAATTTAGAACAGGTTACTAGGAATTGTGATACTAATTTATTAATAAGCTGTTTTATAAGCATAGAGGAATCCCCTTTAAGAATAATTGTGAGTTAAATTCCTTTTGAACTTGATAGACTTCACTCACTTAGACAAGTAGTCAGAGGGAGGACATGGAAACCTAACCTGTTTTCTGTCTTCCTCTTGTGCTGGCAGTGTGCAACACCCCTAACTCTGTTAAAGCTTAGAACAGAAGCTATCTTTAACATCCATGGAATTACTTTTTGAGTGGTAGAGAGTGTTCCATGACTGTGGTGTAAAGGTGAAGTTGGTTAAGAAATTCAGCCTGTCTTTCAGAAAGCAAGGGAGGGTTGAATGTCAGGTGTTCTTCCTTGAAGCTTTGCTGCACCAGTAGTGGAATGGTAACTAGGTGCTTCGGATATACCAAATATACACCTGTGTCCTGGCCACAAATCATTTGGTGAATACTGTTAGACTCTGGGAGACCATTAATGTGCCAATACCTGTGATACCAAGAACCTCTAAATTTCTGAGTGTTGTTTCTTCTGTTTTAAGCTCACGTGTCTGAAACGACCTCTAGTTGTCATACATGAGCTGTTTGACAAGTCTATCATGGACATCTCCTGGTAAGTTGATTTCTGCTGTCTCTTGTAAATCCAAGTATTGCTGTCAACTTTAGATATATACATTAACTGAAACTCCTTAAAACAATAGAGATTGTAGTTGTTGGAATACAAGTAATCTGTTCTTGAAGGTTTTGGTTCTAATGCAGTGTCTTTGGTCACTTGAGATTGTGTAATATTAAATCTGAATAAAAACCAGCATGTTTAAAACATGATAAATGACAGGTAGAATGAGTTCCTACTTGTTAGGATTCTCTGAATTCTTTTCATAGGTCTGTATTTTTATAACATGTCATTATGAACTTGGTGAGTTACATCTGTGAGAAGTTATTGTGCCAAAGAGTTACGGCAAATTCAGATGAACCCTCTTCATGTCTAAGGACACAATATACCAAAAGAGAAATTATTTTATTAAATGTTTTCTACATATACAACTGTACACACATGCACACACTACTCACTCATCATTTGACTTGCCTGAAGGATTTTCTTGTATGAAAAGTAAATGCTTTAGTTTTTAGTAAAAATGTGTTTTCATCATGTTGCAGCATTATGTGGATGGTGTAAATTGCTCTGTGTTGAAGAGTTGCAGAGGCTGATCATGTAGCAAGTCTCAGAGAAGGGATAACAAATGTACTACACCCAACCACACCCCATCCACCAACCACAGGATATAGCAGAAGGGCAAGTGCTGAGCTTTCCCAAGGGACTGCCAAATCTCTAACCCAAATCTCTAGTGATTTGGGTTGGACGACCCACTTTCCCAGCAGTCTCCTGTCCCAAATCTGTTTCCACGGGCAGTGGTACTCCTGCCTCTCCTGCTTTTTTCTTAAAGCCTGGTTATAAAAATGCAGAAGTTAAGCCTTGCTGTGAATAAAGCACTATTGAATAACAAGGGAGAAATAACCACAAGGTCACTTAGCTAATGGCATTAAAAATACTCTGCACTTATGCATCAGGTGATTTAGAGTTAATGGTTACAAGGCTACAGTTTTTTTCATAATGAGTACACAGCACAGTTGTCTTAATTCCAGCACTTCCTAACTCTAAATTCTACTTTAATAGCTGTAACAGTCTTGGTGGTTTTATGTTGTAAATTTTAAAGCTTACAATTGTATAACTTCCTGTTATCTGTGTGCCATATGGATTTTACCATGAAGCTCAGTGAAGCACAAGAAAATGTTTTCAAAATCAAAACATTTTTCTTTCATTAACAGATTTAGGCTAGAATACCACTAAGTTGAATATTTCTTAAGAAGTGCTGCTATTGTTGTAGCACAATAGCTTTGAATAGTTGTGTTTTCCTGTAGTGTTTTTTATTTCCCCATCTGCAGTTTGCACATTTTTCGTGGCATAAAGTCATCAGGAGTAATAGCTGGTTAACATTTTGCAGTTTCCAAGGAAATGGTTTTGTGGGATATTTGGGAGACAAAAGATCATCAGGAAGCTTGTTATTTTATATCCTGTTTACAAATTGAAATGTATGGCTAAAAAGCAAATAATATGGAATATACTCACAAACATGTTCCGTTCTGAAAACAGACTGAGTAAATTCAGAGAAATCTGATACTTGTACATTGTTATAGCTGTCTCATTTCTATTTTAGAGTTTTAGACACGAGTCCATCATCATAGGATCTGAACATGACTATGTTTGCATGGAACAGTTGCTTGCATCCAGAGGTCAATAGGAGCTCAGCAATTTGTCTGCTAAGCAAACAAAAAACTCAACAATATTTTACCATTCTAACTTGGAGTAGCCTAGTTACACAGTGCTGAGACGAACTTCTCTGGACTTGTTTCTGTCTTCATCCAACTCCATTAGCACACAAATTTTGTACATCTTTTGAAACAAAAACATTTATAGCTTTCTCTCATGCTATGGGTCTGTGTATTGTTCTATGCCATATTTCTGAGTGCAGTCTTTGAAGTAATATTGGCACATAGATTCCTTAGGTCCATCACCCTGTCTCCTTGCTGTCCCACTACTTCTGTTCCATCAGTAGTTGCTGTGATAATAAATATTAAGAATTTTATCGAGCTATTGATTGTATTGTCATCATTGAAAGAGAATGAAAGCAAAAATGGGCCTTTATTTCCTTCAGGACACTTAATGGACTTGGTATCCTGGTGTGTTCCATGGATGGATCAGTGGCGTTTTTGGACTTTTCCCAGGATGAACTTGGAGATCCACTAAGCGAGGAGGAAAAGGTATAGTGAGCACTCAGCGAATCTCTGATCATATTTAAGGGATGTATTGACTCAGTTAAAAAAACGGATTATTTCTAGAAGCCTGTAGTGACTGATTTCCATATTACAGAAAAATGTGTTCTTGTCTAATTTACAAATCATTGACAAAGAGTAGTGAAGAAATTAATTTGTGATATTAGTTTCTATTCTGGAAAGAAAGATTGTTTGGAAAATATCCATTTGCTTACACATCATTATGCATTTGAAGTAATTATTTGGCCAAGGAATCAAGGAGTGGGTGCTTCAGAACACCTTAAAATTACACTTTAACTTGCATATATGCAAGTCTTTAAACTGATTGCTGTTGGCTGTTTTTTCCTCTCATTGCTATTAGCAACTGAAACTTTGCATTCCAATTATTTTATGTATTGATTTAGTGTTAGCTGAAAATATAAAGAAAAATCTGTACTGTAAATGACACAGAGGGCATTTGCATTTTATGGATTCCATTAGAATCCACATGATTCTGTTCCATCATAATTAGTGATCTCCTGCTACCAGTTATAGTCACTCTTTTTAACGCCCACAGAGCAACATTCATCAGTCCACCTATGGTAAAAGCCTGGCTATAATGACTGAAGCTCAGTTGTCTACCACCATTATTGAGAATCCAGAGATGCTCAAGTATCAGCAGAGACAGCAGCAGCAGCAGGTGGAGCAGAAGAACGCCTCAATTAGGGAAGCATCTGGGGCCACAGCATCAGCGGCTCCCAAAGTGGCAAGCATGGTTAATGGGGAGAGTTTAGAGGACATTAGAAAGGTAGGTGTTCTTGGATAGTCACTCTATAGTGTACTAAGCTGATAAATATCAAACTGCTTATGATACAACCAATTTCTGCCTCCTTATTCATGTCAAACAGCGCCTTTCAACCCATGACAAGTTGGGCTTCAAGTCCAGTTGACATTACTATGACTTATTGCAAAGTTACAAAGTTTTTAAGCAGAAGTAAGACAGAGAAGAAAGCTTGTGGATATTTCTAAAATCTGTGCTAAATTCCTGGCCTGCAGAATGGAAAAAACAAAGTAACTGGTAACTCCAGTTGTAGAAATGAGCTTCAGTTTCCCAGTGAAGTAGGTATCATTATTTAATTATCTCCTAAATATGGCACACGACTTCTAATGAAGGATTCAGTGTGCACATATGAGAATGTTTTGGACTTCATTCTCTAATGTGCAGAGAATCAGAAATCTATTTACTTTGTAGTATATGAACTTCTACCTAATAGCCACCTAGTAGTGGTCAATAAGTTGTGGTGTTTCAAATACCCCCGTAGTAATAAAAACTTAGATTGAATCTATTTATGCAGTAATAGCTTGGTTCAAAGGCAATATGGAAAAAAATCTTTAACAGATTTATAATTTCATCTAATACACCTACACTTGACAGCTAAAAAAAACAGTATTTCCTATTTATCAGAAATAACAATGACAACTATTTCCCAACAGAATCTCTTAAAAAAACAAGTTGAAACACGAACAGCAGATGGTCGGAGAAGGATCACACCTCTCTGCATAGCTCAACTGGACACTGGGTATGTTTGGAAGTTGTCTTAAAAATCCTTCTTTACCTTTTTAATCCCACCACACCCCACCACACACACCCCCCCACACCCCTCGATACAAGCTCAGAATTCTGACTCACTTTAATCTTACAGCATCTTAAAGCACTTGCTGGAAACACCTTGTATATACTTGTGGCATGTAGTTTAAACCTGTGTTCTCATAGTTGTAAGATATCACTTCTAATAGATAAGGCTCATTCTCATAATGTATTGCAGGTTCATATCTACATTAGCACTTGTTTTAGCATCCTTTCTACATGAGAAATGACCCTGGAGTTAGGTGTTGGTGACTTATTTAGGCTGTATATGAGTATCCGCATGTAGAAAAGCAAGAATGAAATAAATCAGCTGAAATTATTCTTCTTTTGAGGTTTTAAAGTGTTTGAGAAACATATTTATTGTTTGTTTGGTTTGTTGTTTGTTTGTTTTTTTTTTGCTTAGGGATTTTTCTACAGCATTTTTCAATAGCATCCCAATATCTGGATCATTGTCTGGGTCAATGATGTCTTCTCAGAGTAACCAGCAGCTCATGTCATTAGATTCAAATGCAGTGAATTCCCTTAATACTTCAAAGCCTTCTGTAGAGCCAACAGCAGCCAGTATAAAACCAACCGATGATGCAGCCAATAAAGATGGGTCAGTATTTGCCTTTTTTTTTCATTTGTATGATTTTTAGTTTTTAATTCTTGTCTACGTTCTGTAATCAAACAATTAAGTGGTTTCCCAACCAATAAACTTCAAAAAATCTAACATTCCTGCACACAGCAAGATTTTATTAGTGTGTAGTTATTTTAAATAGTAATACATTAAAGTCAGTAATAAATTAAAGTATGCACAGTTCTGAAAGTGAACTGCAATGCAGTGAGGTCCACAGTTGATTGACAGTGCTCTAACAAATTGACTTGTTTATAGAATACTGACTTGTTATTAGTAAATATTAGAAGGTTTTCTATAGCGTGGAAGTAATGAACCCTGTTTTCCATCAAATTATGTCCTGTCCCCTGTACATCTCCTGTCTTCAAACATGGTGATACTTCCCTGTATAACAACCCCATCAGAGCATAGTGACATTCAAATTATGGAGCAACTAAATTTTACTTGTTTTTTTTTCCTTGGTGGTAACACTGACTTTGTTTCTTCCTCTCAGTGTGTTTTTTATAGCATTGGTAAGAGCACACTTGTCATTGGAACCTTTACTACTCCCATCAAATTCAGTTGAAATTGGCCACACATTAAAGAATGAGTGGGTAGACTACAAGAAACGATTGACAGATGAAACTGCTAAGTCTCCTTTTCTTTGGAAATTGGATTTCTAACTGCTTTTTAGTACACACATCAGTTATCTTAGAGCCATTCTTTCTTTCCATTCATTCTGTGAATGAATTGACAAATCTCTAAAGTAAACAGCTATTCAAATAACAGATCCCTGGAATGCTTTAGTGTGGGGGAACACATTCCTTTGCTTTAGAGTTATGCTTGGAAAAGCCTAATAATTAGTTTGCATTCTTCAACAACAAAATGAAAACATGGCTTGAATCGCTTCAGCCCAAATTGATTGATAAACAGTGGCATATAGTCTTGTAATGTAAAGTATCTGGTAACCTGAACAAGAGGTAAAAATGGGGAGCCCAGTCATCATTTAAAATAATGATCCTTTCCCTTTGGGTACATAAGTAACAGCTGAAAGTACAATTTCATTCCCAGATTGAAAATACATGATAAAAGAATTGGGGTCTTAAAAAAAAAAATAAATCTAGATACAGAGCTCTTAGCTCTAAGATGTATCATCAATAGCTTTTGAGAGTAGGCAAAGCTTGCAAGATACTGATGCATGAAAGGGGAAAAAATATCATAATACATCTATGAAGTGAAAGATTTTCAGTATAGCAAATGCTGGTTAGTTGATATGACAAATACACATTACCAGTACAGTAATTCTTTGAATCCCTGTTTTCCTGTCCCTTTTATTGACAGTGTAAATGCTACCTCTGCCTCAGCTGCTCCTCCTGCATCATCTTCCTCTGTGTTGACAACTCCATCTAAGATTGAACCTATGAAAGCTTTTGATTCTAGATTTACAGAACGATCCAAAGCCACCTCAGGGACTGCTGTTGTAACAAATACAAATCAGACTGTTGTGGACAGGTAAGAGGACTAAAGCACTGATTCCCTGTCATGTCAATGTCATGGTGCTGGCACTCTAGAAATTGTCTTGGGTCCCTTCCACATTTGGAAGGAAGGAGATGGCTGTGAATAGGTAGATTCTTTGGTGGCATGTCTCTGGCACTTGGGATTGAGCAGACTCTTCAGAACATTCAGAGTTAAAACTATCACCGCGAGAGGCTGTGTGCGTGTGCCTCCACGCGTGGCTGCATGCATCTGTGCTCCTTGGAAGACAAAAATAGCCACCCTGCATCTCCGTACAAGAGTGAGAT
Source organism: Heliornis fulica (assembly GCA_013399135.1). NCBI lineage: Eukaryota > Metazoa > Chordata > Aves > Gruiformes > Heliornithidae > Heliornis > Heliornis fulica. The sequence continues at coordinate 412,595 of VXBZ01005640.1, read as the reverse complement.
TTCCTTCAAGATGGGTTACCTTGCATGTCTCCAGACAGCCCAGCATCGTAATAGCTGCAGTTGTGTTTCAGCTTTATGCCTTGAAGGCATACAAAGACGATGTGTTGATTTTAAGAGCTTTTGGCTCTGCATCCACATGATTTTTGAAAAGAAGAAGAAAGACTTTGGTTTTGTGACATAGTGTGTTGTGGCGTAAGTATTCCCACTCCACCAAAACAAACAATGGAATAAACAGCAGTCTTGAGAAAGAAATATGTCACTCCCCAACTTATTATCAATTAAATGTGTTTCTACAAAATACCTCAATATTTTTATGTCAGAGGATTTAACCATATGATGCAGAAGATGTGTTAAATTAGTCTCGTAATTGCTTCTAATGTGCCAGTAAATTATGGATGAAAGTGTGTTGTTTGGCATAATTCCTATGCCAGACAATAAAGGTTTGGATTAAGTAAGATACTTCTAGAAGGCTGAGGTGTTATGGAGTAAATGGCAGAACATTGTTGAGAATTAATTACCAACTATTGGAGGGAATGGGAATATGATTAAATGACATGTTTTAGGGTATGCTGGTTGACAAAAGATTTCACAGGGATTTGTCCTTTGTCATCTTTAGCTGTGTTATATTCCTGAAATGGAAAATGGAGCAGTGAGGTCATTTGTATGGTTTGCAGATATACATCTATCTTACAGTAACCAAAACTGAACAGGATAGCGTTTGGGGCTAGACAACAGAATGACAAATGAAGTTCTGCATGAGTAAGCAGAAAGCATGATGTCCACTGGAGGGGAAGAGATGGGCTACTCTTGCACCTTAGAGTGCTAAATTCTTTGTGTCAACCCAGGGAAAGAGATCTGATTGTAATTGGAACTGACTGCTAAAATGAATTTGTTTACAGCTTTATCCAGTTGCTAACTGCTAGTTTGTTTTGGTTTTTTTTTTTAGAGGATAGACTATGTCTGATGGGCTTACATATATACTGCACATTGCACTTTCACAGAGGATTTGACATCCTTCTTCGGCTTCCTCCTCTTGCCTTTATGCATTTTGAAATACACTCAAACAAGCCTAAAATGTATCTTCTCAGCTACAAGAATGCTGTGTGTAGAATATGTGCCAGCTTTTGGAATCAGCTTATTAAAAATATTAAATTTTTTAATTTATTTTTTTTTTACTCGTTCAGACTGAAGGATCAGAATTTAATTAAAGATAATAAGCCCAAGGATATTTTGGAGAGCAGCAGTGACAGTGAAGAGAAGATTCCAGCTGCGAAACCACTCAGTGCACCCAAACGGAAACTGGAACTTGAGGGAGAGACGGTAGAAAAGAAGAAAAAAGGAAGGCCGCGGAAAGACTCCAGACTTGTACCAGTAACTTTGACTGTTCAGGTGAAATAAATAAATAAGATTTGGTGTTCATTTCATAAAGTCAGTCCCATGTTGACTTTTTCCACCGTCAGTGAAACACAAGTAGTATCTGTCCCTCAGAATTTTTAGCCATCCATCTTCCTGGTCTTTAAACTTATTTTTAAAACTTAGTTCTAAAAAGCAGATGCACACAGTGTGTCAAACACGTCCATCCTTTATATAAATACACAGCTACTTATTAATACCAGTATGCTATGTAGGTATAGCCTGCCAAATGATGGTATGGAATAAAATGAAACACCATCAGTTTTTGGTGTTCTTTGATGGAGAGTGGCCCAAGCACTAAAGAGTAATTTGGACATGATGACTTGGTTATGAATTTCCTAGGAATCATGAAGTAGTAAGTTGCATTAGAGTTTCCATCATCTTAGGGTGTATAGATGTCTCTGTTTTCAGTATTCAGAGCGCAGCTTTTCTATCCAGTATACCAGAGTTTCCATTAATTAGTTGCAGTTGAAAAGGGGAAGGAGGTACAAAAAAAAACCCCGACCACATCGATTTTTTTAAATTATTATTATTATTATTTTAATTCTTAGAAGCTATATATATAATGAATTCTATTTATACAACTAATTGGAAAAAAGGTTAATATTTGCAATTGGCTTTATTTGGAATTTATTTAAAAGAATCTTCTTCAGATCAACCAATAATACAGAATATCTTTGGTTTTAACTTTTTAATGGAAAAAAATAACTACTTTTGCAATTATCTTTTTTTTTCCAGTCCCCAGCTACACTGTCCTCTGAGAAGGATGCTGCTTGCATCTCTGCACCAGCATTAGCACTTAAACTGCCAACCCCAATCCCACAGAAATCGTTTACTTTGCAAGTAAGTGAACTATAAGGGGAGAAGAACCCTTAATAATTCAAATAAATCCTGCTCTTTTTTTCTTTAATATTCATAGATTATTCAGATCCTTTAACAAATTAACATTTGAATATGTGTATTTGTTTAAGCAAGCAAGATGGTATACCTCAGCTTCTAAGAATACATCCATAGGAGAAAAGTTAACAGCAAGTCAGTTAAGAATAGGACACTTCTGAATTTCAGAGGAACACCTCTGGTTCATCAGTCTCACCTCCTGGTTAACCAAAGTGTGTTGTAAAGATAAGTCTCCAAAGGGAGTAACAGCTGTGTTGTTATTGCAGCTGTGTTGGTAGTACACTACTGAAGAGAAAAAACAAGTATTTTCTGAGGGCTCTCTGGTGGTGCTCTACATCCAAAGAGACTGGCAGAGTAATTATGAAATAATTTTTCTATGTGTTTAAGCTGTGTTAGTCTGGTTCTAATTGCAAGATTGTAGGGAGACTGGGCGCATCTAGACTTGATCTGTTGCCCTTAATTAGGAAGCACAGACTAACACAACCTTTCTTTAGTCTTACACTCTGAATACAAAGAAATTATTTGTGTTCTGGCCAAGTCATTTTCAGAGGTCTGCTTCAACTGAAGTACCACAGTATATTTTGAAGCCTTTAAACATAGAATATCATGCTTAGATCTTCTCTTAAGATGGCCTTGTGGATCCTATTAGTAGTTGTGGCTTTTTTAAGTAGTTCTTTACCTCTTCCAAAAAGTGTTTTATTTTTTGTATTTCAGGTAAGTTCAGATCCTTCAATGTACCTTGAAGTGGAGAACGAAATGACCACAGTGGGAGGTTCAAAGTTGAGCAGGTTAAAGTGTAATCGGGAAGGAAAGGAATGGGAGACAGTCCTCACCAGTCGAATTCTCACTGCAGCGGGAAGCTGGTAAGAGTGCTTCCAGTATTTTGGAGGAAGAGTGTCCTGAAGGGACCAGTATGGATTCTAACTTATTTCTATTGACTACTGCCATTTGCTAGTTTTATTACACACACACACACACACACACACACAATGTAATTTCTGCACAATCTTTCATAATAAGTATTTTATGGATAAAAATGCAGACTGATGAAATTGGTCTGGTTTTATGCTACTTGCATTTGATAAAATGTCAATCTTTAAATTTTTTTCTTCTTTCCCTAGTGAGATTGTAACTGTAGCCTGTGAGAAACGAACACTGTCGGTATTTTCAGCTTGTGGTCGTCGCCTTCTTCCTCCTATAGTATTGAATACACCCATTTCCACCCTACATTGCACGGGTTCTTACATCATGGCTCTCACCACTGCTGCTACTCTCTCTGTTTGGTAAGTGTCACATTAGGCTGCCACAGCTGGCTGGCCTGATTTTTATATGGAACTGTTCGGTTGTGTCGATGAATTGGTGATGAAACTTAAGTTTAAACCACGTCAGGTCTGAACACCAGTCTGCTTTTGGATATAATATTCAGAGTTAACTGGGCAGGACTTGATCCTGTTTCTCCTTTGTTCTAGGACAGATCATAACAGCAAATTTGATTCTAGGAAGTACATAAAGGATCAGCTAGAAGTTACTGGCTTAAACATCCTCCTTAGCATAGACTTGTCACTTATGGACTGGATTGGGAGGAGGGAAGGAGAAATATGGAAACTTCCAACTTCCATCATGCTTAACAATGAAGTACATGAGTTTGAGAGCTAGAAATGCTCTAGCCATCCTGGTACTAAGACAAAAACTGTGGTACTTGTTTGCAGTTACTGAATTTAATCTAAGGTGTCATGCAAGTCAGAGCTTCTGGAGGAGTTATTTGGATCCCTAATGTTAGCTGTAATGAGGTTCCCTGAAAAAAAGCCATAAAAGTTGTTCTCTGCTATTGACTTCTCTCTTGCCGTAAGGGGTTTGAGTTTGCAAAATGATTTTGTCAAAGAAATGAAGACAATGTCAAAATACAGCAAAAAAACCCACCCAATTAAACTCCCCCCAAAAACCCACTTTGTCATGAATGTTGAAGTAGTGCATTTATTAAAAGATTCTGGAGCTTTCAGTGGTTTGTAAACTGCAGCCTTGTCCTTTTGTCTTTCAGGGACGTTCACAAGCAGACAGCCATTGTTAGAGACGAGTCTTTGCAAACAATATTTTCAGGTAATAAAAAGGACTATTTGGTTACCAACCCTCAAGGCAACCTGTACTGTTTAGTGCCATTTATGAATCTGCTGAAATTTTACAAAACCTGAAGAGCCTAAAAAAATAATCTTTCTTCATTATTGTGTAATAAAGGGAAGTCATTAGCAGTGTTGAAATGCTGTAGAAATAACTGAGATGAGAATATTAGTGGCTAACAGACTTGTAGAGGATTCTGAAGCTTATTACATACTGGCTTGCTTCTGAATGTGAAAATTCAGGTTTGTGCAGATCACAAAATACTTAATCTAAGTCTGATTTTACAGTTTCTGTGTCCTTTGCATGTTTAATATCTTAATGATGGAAAGAAACTGATTATCTTCTGATAAGTTATTTTAATATCTTCAGTTTCTGTCACGGCCAATATTTGGCACAAAATGTCTTGGAATATGTTGGCTTCTATTTTAGCTTTAATCCATACAGTACTAATCAAAACTGCCCAGAGAAGTCATTCTGTTAACAGTTTGCAAATGTCTTCATCAGAATGTACATGCATAAACCCTGGGCCTGTAGTATGCTGGGAAATGAGAGACTCAGCTATCCCCCATACACAACATCCTTAGCACGCCCTCCTAAGTGCTTTTTAGAATTTTACTTAATGGAGAAAAAAAGAAAGATAAAGGCTTCTTGGAATACAGAAGACATGGCAAAGTTGCCAAAAATCTCCCCTAGATATGGAGAACATTTCCAATTAAGCCCCTGTTTTGTATAAATTGCAGCATCAAGATTGATAATGTAGTTCATATAAGAGCGATTTTAGTGCTACTGCACTGAGCCTGGTGCTTACCATCACTAGCTTGTGTCTTGACCTTCTATCAATGCTAGAGGATACCACTGAACCTTTTTCTGTTGGTTATGACTGATAATTCCTGGTGGGGAGGAGTTTTTATCATGTATGCAAGATTCCAAAAGAAATATTTTGGGCTGATTTGACTTGTAGGAAGTGATGCAACTGTGTCTCAGATCTTGCTGACTCAGCACGGTATACCTGTAATGAGCATGTCGGACGGAAAGGCGTACTGTTTTAATCCTTCTCTTTCTACGTGGTAAGTTATGGACTATTTCCTGCTTTTACAGTTTAGTCTAACCTTCCAAATACAGGGGGAAACAGGAAATCAGAATACATGCTGAATCAGCAGAGTAGCACGCCAGGCTTAGTTTTGCTGTGGTTCACTATTGTGTGTCCTGGCTTAGCTCTATTATATTCTTAGGATTTGTTATGTTTAAAATGTAAAAAATGAAAAAGTTAAACTAGAAGTTAAAGTCCTTTACCATTTGGTCCTACACAGTGCATGCTCATTTACTCACACACGCCTAGGTCAGCTTTTGCTGATGTACATCAGCACATTGAATCTGTCAAGCAGTTGGCAAATCTAGCCTTACAATTCACTTTATGTAAATAAATTCAGTTCTGGAAAATCTATCAAACAATTTCAAAAGTTTTGCTGGGAGTTTAGACATGTTAAAATTATTTTGCTCAGTTTCCAGAGAAAATAAGCCCAGTGCATTCCAGTGCTGTACGTGCCTGACTTTGTTAGTTCCTATCACACTGTAATTTTTTTTTAATCTGATGATTAGTCAAATTTGAAGACAGTTCCTTGTCTCCAAGATGAAAAATTTAAATAAGGTAGTAAGTCAGGTAGAGGAGGAAGGAAGATGGCATTGTACCTCAGAATTCCCATGGAAGAGTTGTTACTGATGTCCTAAAAATGAGCAAAGGCTACATAAGAATCTGCACCTTATCAGACAGGTTTTCCCCTAGATTCTCTTACTCCTGTCAAAGCATAAGTTCCCATTAAAAAATAAAAACAAGTCCCTAGTTAAATTGTTTACATTGTCTTTCCAAAACAGATTCTTTGTTGTCTTTCTAAGAGGTAAAAAATGTTGCAGTCTTAATATAATTGTGGTACTTAGTGTAATGAGAATGCTTGATGAAAGGGCTTATTGTTTTAACTCCTTAGAATAATTGTTATTAGTCAACTACTCAATGTGAATCTTTTGAAAAGGAAAAAAAAAAAAAAAACAAAACCAACAAAGCCCCAGCACCTTATTGGTTCTTTAGATAAACTCTTGAGAAGTTACACAGATTCTTCCCAGTCACTAAGGAGCAGAGGAAAGGTCTCAGCCATAACTCTTAATTTGCTGTCATTTCTCAGTTTGTTCCACAGCTTTGGAAATATAGAAAAGAATGGGCCCTTTAGTTATCATATTAATTTAAACGTGATAAAGCAGTAAAGGGTATCTCAAACATTTGTGTCGTTGTACCTCTGAGCTGTCTGGAGGTCTGAACTTAGTATTGGTTTAGGCCACTGATTCTCTTGGCATCTCAAACCAGTGAAAGCAATATCCTTGATTAGGTGTGGGAATGCCAGCTCTGTCAGCTCCCTCCATGTGAAGGAATAGCTGTAATGGAGGGGCAAGTGTCACTGATGGGTGAGGGGCCTGACACAAGGTAAAATCAAGTTCTTAATGAGAAAGTCGTTACCTGTGTTCATCCCAGTCTTTGTCCTGGGGCATGACTCCTTATTAGATGTAACAAGTAGAAAGTTCATTACCTTCAGAACTAATGCTAAGTTGTATTACACAATTAATGTGTAATACACATTGTGAACTGTGGCTGTGGGAGGAACATTTCAGTGACAGCACAAGCAGAATTAGGATGTGGAGTGCAAACAGTTGGGGCCTGTGGAAGTCCTGAGCACCTCGGTGATAATTCTTTGGTTATCTGTGAAAATACAAGTTGGGCTTGGAGGGAGAGCAGAACTGAATTCCCTGATATCGCTGTGTACTCTCCTCAAACTTGTGTTTTGTTTGCTTTTCTTTCAGGAATCTTGTTTCTGACAAACAGGACTCTCTAGCACAATGTGCAGACTTCAGGAATAGTTTGCCATCCCAAGAAGCCATGCTGTGTTCTGGGCCCTTAGCTGTAATACAGGGACGGACATCAAAGTACGTTCTTAATTGCTGCTTTGATCAGCACGTTTGTCTCTTTTTCCCTATTATTTATTGATGTGGTTGAATCAGTGAGTTAATTCTAAAGATGGTAATGGCACTGAAAATTATCAGTAGCTCTTAATTTCTTTTACACCTTTGCACATTTATAGTCTGTATCTGAATGCTATTTTGGGACTTTGGGGGCAGGAAAGCATGCTCTAAGCATAATCATTTTAAAGCTGCTCTGTATTAGATAAAGTATTTGACAATTCTGTACTCGTAATATTATGATTAGCTAAACTGCATTTCTTATGTGTTATGCTTGAAGTTTTTGTTTACCGGCTTTGGAATAAGGCTTTAAATTTTGAGTAGTTCAGTTGTCCTCAAGGGATCTATTTAATGAAGTCTTTGTGAAAGTTGACTGATTAGTCATCTAATGCATGTTTTTAACATCTGAAAATATCACCAGGGAATTGTGTGAGCCAGAGCAGACTCCTGTAGGTAATTTAATAGCCCATCCTCACCTGGGTTTGAATTAGCACAGAAATCTGCCTGGGAAATCTATTTTTGTGCTCCTCCATCTGAGTTTCATTTTTTGATGAGAAAAACTGTATAAAGTTGTATTGTTTTGTTGCCCTTCTCATGGGAGGGGAAGGGGAAATAATTGGGAAGTAAATTTGAAATCCAAACTAACAACATTTTCTTTTTGAGGGGAAGAAAATATCAGACTGAAAAAATACCCTTTTTTTTTTCAGAAAAGAAATAATTGCTTACTTTTTTTCAAATTAGTGTTCTTAGAATACAACTTTCATTTGTCAGAAACCTGTTAAAAAGCTTTAGACTTTGTTTTGTTCATTTCATGACTTTCACCTGTGAGAGGGGCAAAGAAAGGTAAAGGTAGCCATCTTAATTTCCTGTAAACACTCAAGAGCAGTTGGTCACTGAAAAGCATGTCTTTTTAAAGAGTAGACAGATGAAAGGCAGAGAAAAACAACAGGAGGCAGAAAACCCTCCCTGGACCTTAATATTTGTCTGGGTGGAGGCAAGGGCAGTTTGTTATGAAGTGCCACCTTTGTTGTTAAGACCTTGAACTCTGGAAGCACTAGGTGCCTCTGAAAGATAAGTGTAGCTTGTACTACAAAAATATATGTTCCTTAAACTGTTACCTGATTTTATGGCTGCAAGTTAATTTTTCTTTGGTTTTGCAGTTCAGGAAGGCAAGCTGCAAGACTGTTCTCCATGCCTCACTTAGTGCAACAAGAAACAACGCTTGCATACTTGGAGAACCAGATAGCAGCAGCACTTACATTACAGTCCAGTCATGAATATCGCCACTGGCTCCTTATCTATGCACGGTACCTAGTTAATGAAGGTGAGACCTGCCAGGCTTGCATGGATTTTTAACACTCTATTCTCATCATGTCTAAGTGTGATTGCACTTAATGGTCCTTTTAGCATTTGTCTTCTGGACTCAGTGTTTACTTAAACTGCTGAAGCACATTTGCTTCCTATAGCACTCAGTACTCGGGAATCCTGTTTTGGTATATGGACCATGAACAGATCGTGGTCTGGGGAAACAGTGCCATCTGTGGGCTTCAGTGGTAGGAACTGCATCGCAAGAGTCCAGCCGCGGGTCAGGCCTATCACATGTGTTCTCTGGCAACAACTGCAGATATTTAAGCTGAACCAGCAATGCCTTGTAAAAATATATATATAACTCCTAAGCCAACTGAGATCTGATGTGAGGAGTTTTGTCTCTGACACTTTGTACCAGACCACACAATGTCTTGCTTGTTATTTACATTTTCCTTTTTTTTCTTTTTGGAATCTAAAACTTCAGCAGCCTGTACTGCTGAGCTCCCTAGGTTACATATTTCTATGCTATTACATTAAATGAGGTCAACCAACAGATTTTATGCATCTTGGGTTCTAATGATTGATACTATATCTCTGCTTGTCTGCATTCCATGTTTAGTAGTTCCCATTGTATTAATTCAGCCTTAATCTTCACCATGCGTATCCCATTTCACACACCTTGCGTGTGTGTACACACTGGATGTCACTGCAGTTTGCCTCACCATGTGTGTATCAGTGCTGCTCTACTCTTCTGGGTCTGCTAAATTTTGAAAATTGCACATCCTGTTATTGACCCTTCATTCCTGTGATGATTTCAACATGTAGTGAATTCTACTCCGTTAATACAGACAATCTGCTGTGTCTTGGTTGGCAAGGTATTCTTGGACAGATATTTTCTTACTTGTGAGCAAATTCCCCCCTCTGATTCTTGGGTGAATAAAGCTGGCCTGGAAACTGCAGTTTTAGTAAAGGGGTTTGTGGGGTTTTTTTTAAGTTGTGTGTGTTTGGGGTTTTTTTAAATATTGTTCATATTAATTGGGTCCCTTTTCAGTTTTGTTATAAGCTCTTTTGCTAAGGTCTGAGAGATCTAGTTTAGTAGAACAATGTCTGATTTACTTTTTTTATTTTACTACCAACTCTGTTTTTTCCAAATTCATGTAAATGCAACCTAACAACTTTTACCCTCAACTGGTTTTCATCTTGTGGCTTTCCAACTCATGATATCCCTTTTGAATTAGTTCTATGACTGTTAAAACCCATTGGAAAGCTGATGGACTTATTTCTGCTTTTAAAGGTTGATTTTAAAGGTCTTTGTGGGGGAAGGGCGAGTGAGGTTGAGATTATGGCAGCTCAAAAGAAATTTGAGTAACTGCTTTAAGTTTTTTCCTTATTGTAGATCACCCTCTGTTTTTGAGAACTTAAACCACTTTGGAACTCTAAATTAAATCCTTAACAAGTCATCTTCTCTTTCCAAAGATTTGCTGTTAGAAGAATAATATACCTTTTCAGAAAGAAGTGGTTTTGGTTCTACTTTGTTACAGATACTTTTACTCTTCCTGAATGTTGTCAGTTACACTGTGGAGTGGTTATATATAGTGGAATACTTTGCAAAAGTGACCTTTTTTTCTGATAATATTCAGGGTTTGAATATCGTTTGCGAGAATTATGCAAGGATTTACTGGGTCCAGTCCATTACTCAGCTGGAAGTCAGTGGGAATCAACAGTTATGGTAAGTCCTGATAATAGTTTAACAAAGAATGAAGAAGAGTTTCCCATAAAAATTACAGAGCATGGATAGACAACAGAACTTAAAATATGATTAAACTTAGTGGCAAAAAAACCCCATCACAAATTATTTTTGCTGACCCTGAAACCTTTTCCAAACTCATCTAATCTCATAAGCAGGCTTCCTCCCATGGCACTTGTATTTATTTTGTGTGAAAACATAGACAAATGCTTACTGCCACAGCTTTGGCTCTGGTGCTGTCTGGAGGGTCATGCAGATGGAGCAGAGAGCTGCCTGTTCAGGTCTCTGGATTCTTCAGACAGTGACTTTGGCATAGGTACATGCCAATGAAATAATCTGCCCTTCTCAGAGCACAGCTGGAGTCTCGAATGGTAGAGGCTGCACCAGCTTCATGAGCATATAGATGTAAAGACGGGTTTTATTCTGGGAGTCATGTAAGCAGAGTAAGAACATAAAATAGCTCTCTCCAGGCAGGAGAAAGGGCATAAATCTTAAACGTCCCTGTAGAACATATTCCTGGTATCAAGTAATATATTCTGAGGATGCTTTTGTGTGTTTTTTTTGTGCAGGGTTTACGAAAAAGAGAACTATTGAAAGAGCTTCTTCCTGTTATTGGACAGAATCTCCGCTTCCAGAGGCTTTTCACAGAATATCAAGAGCAGCTAGACATTCTGAGAGACAAGTAACATTTCCCCAGATTTTCCCTGTGGGGTCTGATCCGAGAGAAACTGCTGAACAGCATTAACCAGAGACAGAAGAGGAGCAAGAACCCGGTCGTAGGGTCACTCCTGAAGACAGCAGTGCCGTAAGGATCTCAGATGCTTCAGGAGTGACCTGCTTTAGTTTTTACAGAAGCTCGCGAGTGGATTTGTGAGAACAATGAGTGAAGGAGCTGAACTGTTTCCAAAGTGAAACTTGACCATCGAAGCTGTGGCCTGTTTCTATGGAAAGTTGTGGATATATACTTCAGGGGGGTCCTTTTGGATTTGGATCTCATTTTAATACCGAAACTAGCTGAGAACTGCTTGTGGGGGTTTCTTGGATGTCCTGTGAAAAGCACAGTACTTCAGAGTACACTGAACAGCATATTTAACCCTGTTTAGGGGTTTTTGCCTGAGGATTTATCGAGGCTCAACACTATATTAAATTAGATGAATGAGCCACGTAAAAAATTTCATAAATATGAAAGGTATTATGCAGCCAATAGACTCTTTCCTGTGAATATAATAATAATAATAAAAATAAGAGGCTGTTCTAACACATGGACTATTTTTGTACTAGAATTTGCTAACTTGTAATATGGAACTTTATTTGGCCAATAATCAGGCTATCTCTACAGAGTCATCTTGTAGGAAGTTTAACTCTTAATTACAAAAAGCTATGTTTCAAAACAATTCTACCAAATTAACATGTCATCATCTGGTTTTTAATTTTTAAATGTTTGTAAAAGGCATTTTGGGGGGAGGGATACAATGGGGTGGCTCTTTTTGTAAGTACAAAAATAAATGAACATTGCATTGGTTTAAAAAACAAAAAGCAAAAATATGGTCTTAAATTATTACAAAGGGCATAGGCATCTCCAGAAATGTCAACACAGGCTGAATCATGTCAACGTGCCTAGAAATAAATACCGTCTGGGTGATCTTTCTTCTGAAAGCATGATCAGACAAGTACTTGTGATCTCCCTAGAGCAGCTACAACATTTTCTCTTGAAGCCACATCTCAGCTGAGGGATCAGGAGCTGTGTGGGAGTGCTCATTATTTCAGGAATGCAAAATGGGCTTCCCTGACCACAGCCGAAAGAGACAGCACTGCAGCAAATGAGCTTCATGCACTTGTGGCTGTGTTCCTTGCATGGCATTTTGTAATAACAAAGTAGTGTTGGTGGTTTGCCAGCAGTTCACTCGTGGAGTGGTTTTGGAATTCCACTGAAACCAAATCAATCAACTTTTCTTCCCCAAAGTATGTTTGCTGCTGGGAAAGAAGCATGAGCTGGTTCTTTCTAGGACCTGACTATTCAGGTGTGCACTGGCTTATTGCCTCACTTGGAGATGTTTTTGAGTAAGAAAATCAGTATTGAAATAAATGTGAAAGGGTTCTCCTCTAAATTTCTATTGACATAAACTGTCCTTTCGCCCTCAGCCAGGACAAGGACTAGCTGTGCTACTGTGAAGTTTGACTGACGGGCACTGACCCTGTTCAGGCCGGTGGTTCTGTAGTTCCATGGTTGTCAGAGTCACAGGAGGGAAGGATGTCCCCCATCATTGGAGGGTTTTGTTGCCTCTGGAATTCAACTGCCAGACCTGATGGACACTGCATTACTTCTTCGTACAGCAGTCTGATGTGCACGCTGACTGAAGTGTCTTGAAGAGCAATAAAAACAACTGACTGACCATACTGAAGAATATCTGCTATGTTTTCAACAAGCAGTGGGAAATGGAGTGAGGACACTGCTTGGTTCTGCATGTATGTGGTAGAAAATGAAGGTGATAAGGAGAGCTGTCCAACTTCCTCTGACCTCTAGCTTAAGATGATTAATAGGACTGTGACAGCCAGTTATGGTAGAGCTGTGAATGATTCATACTCTGTTGCCAAGTAGTTGGCACTCATGGGAATAGGCATTATATTCCTCACAGAAATGAATCATAGACTTGTGGAACAGTTGGGGTTGGAAGGAAACTTTAAAGGTCATCTAGTCCAACCCTCTGCAGTGAGGAGGGACATCTTCAGCTACATCAGGTTGTGCTCATTTTGTATGTGTAAGTGGGCAAGCACCTGCTGAATGATTAAACCAGGAGATGGCTGCCGTTCGCTGGGGAAAAGGTGGGTCCAGTCCAAAGCCTGGTGCAGTCAGTAGGAGTCTGGCTGGCAGCAGCCAGGATGGTGGTTTGATGACAAAAGACCAAATGATCATGGATAGCCTTGAAGGTGTTTGATAAGTGGAAGTCCTGGGACAGGTGGCTGTTTCCCTTGCTGAGGGGAAGATATTTGAGCTCTGGCCATCCTGTCAGCTTTGTGCTGTTCATATCAGACTTGTAACGGATGCTGGCTCAGGATTTAAAGGCCATTAGCTAAGGGACAAGTTCTGCTTTGTCATAATGTCTTTGAAGATGCTGAGATACTTTTTATGAAGAGCTGTTTCCATATTAGACACTGTAGGTTTTTCTATTCATTTTTTCTTGGTTCTGGCACTGCCCAACAGACTCAGATAGTTTTAAATTCCACGCAACAAAATGTATTTAAATGAAGATCAACATTTTCCTTAGATATAGTTTCCTGCTTACATCCAGCACCATTTTTTAGACAAGGGCTGCGAAAACTCCATTTGAGGTTGTATTATCTGTTGTACTATGCCTGAGGCAAAATCCACTTTCAGTGTGGGAGCGGGTGGTTGTGAAGAACCGAGGAGCTGTTATTAACTAATGGTTGGGAAATGGGGAAGGTCACGGGGCTACCAGGCGGCCCCGCTCCACCATGGCTGAAAACACCCGCCAAAACTCCTCGGGGCTTCCTCGGCGTCCCTGCCCTAGCGCCGGTGAGGGCAGGCCCAGCGGGAGCTACCGCAAACACCCGAGTGAAACCGGGGTTAGGTGGGTGCCCAGGGCCGAGGCACAGACTGGCCTTGACGCAGGGGGAGGGCCCCCCATGGCGGTTATGCCTGTGCCCTGCCCGACCAGCGCCTCAGCGGCTCGGCCTCGCCCTCCGTCACCCCTCAGCACTCCTCGGGCCGCGCCGGCCCCGGAACGCCGCCCGCGGGCCGTGTTTCCGCAGCGCCGCTTTTGGCCGCTGCACTCGCACCGGAAGGCAGTCGCGGGCGTTTCCGTCCCGGCGCAAGGGGCTCGGTGCGGCCTAAGGGGTTGCGTTCCCGAGGGCCGACGGGTCAGGCCAAGCCGNCGCTGTCTCGGCAGGTACATCACGTGCGCGGAGTACACGCAGTTCTACGGGGGCAAGAAAGCAGGTGAGGGGTGCGGGGGTCGGGAGCCGTCGGCGTCGGTGGGGCCGGTTAACTCGGGGGGCTGCTGGGGCCACCTTGGGCAGCGCGTCCTCGGGATGCCTGAGCTCCGGCCGGCCTGCGAGCCCCGAGGCCGTGCCGTTGCCGGGCACGAAGTCACCGGGGCCTAGCGGCGCGAAACGAGCTATTTAACACCCAGATGAGCCGTCCCTGCCCATCACCCCGGTCTGTGTCCGCTGGCGGGGCAGAGCTTGACGGTGGTTACTCGTGGGATTTAACTGGGTGCTGCCAGCCTGGCGGAGCTCTCCTGGCTGTGTCGTTTGAGTCGAGGAGCAGCGATTTGCTCCGCTGCAGCCTGGTGTTACAGTTTCACAAGGTGCGGTGTGTATAAACACACTTGTCCTTGGTAAATTACCACCATGAGTGTAGCAAAATGTGACTTTCCAAGGTTACCTGTGCTGGGTTGTCTTTGCTCCTAGATCACTATGTATCTATTCAAACCCTCTTGCTTTTTTTTTTTTTTTTTTCCACAAACAGACCTTCCACGAACTAATTTTAGACGTTTGTCATTTGATCACTGCAGGTAAGACAACAAACTTATGGTATTGTTATTAAATGACGTATCTTCATCAGGCTGCTAACACTGACCTATTACTGAAGCCATGTTCTTCCCAAATAATTATTTTCACTGACTTGTGTCTGCCATGGTAATAACACAGCAAGAAAAAGAAAAAGACCTGAAACAATATAAGTGTCATTCATTATTAGTGTCTGCAGAGATTGAATTAAATGGCTAAAAGAATACAGAAGAGAAAAATTAGTGAAGAACAATTATTGTGTAATTCAAATCTCTGTAATCGGGAGTTGAATCTACTTTTCCCTTGCCAGAATATGCTTGTCCACTGTGCATCTTTTTGAGGCAGTAAATAGATAGCTTGAGGCAGTATTTGGGGTTTTTTTGTTTGTTTGTTTAGAGTAGGGTGAAAGAAGGGAGTTTGTAGAGGTAGGTTACAAATCCTCTTGTAAATCGAACAGTTCAAGAAGTTACCATCCACACCTGCTAACTACTGCTACTTGGGTAAAAGCTGGGTGGATTATGGAAGTGTCCCTGTTGCAGATGCTGAATGTGATTGTCAGTCACTCCCTAACCTGTGTCAGTGCAAAGCCAGTGAGTGCTTCTGCATGAACTATCTTTTGTGCTGTTGGGGCCCGACATGGTTGGGGGATATTACAGCATCTGCTCCAGTGGCTCTATGGCAGTGGATGCTGGCAGCTACAAGTTACTGAGCTGCACCAGTTTCTTTCAGTTTTACAGATTTCATTGTTAGTTTATAAAGAATCAGAGGGTATTTTCAGCCTCTGTATTGTCATTGGTCTAGACCTTGCTGTGAGGTGTAAGTGAATCAGCAAAACGTTTGTATCTGTCATGATTTCCAGATGAATTTGCTAATAAGAATGTACCTTTTCTTCTAGTTTGTCTCTGCAGCCATTTGAATACCCAGTTTGCACACCAGATGGGACAGTCTTTGACATACTGTAAGTTACTGTCCTTACTTTTGTGTTGCCTAACTGCTTGATTATAGCTCTGTAATCATTTGTTCTTAGCAGGTTGTCAAAAATATTCATTGCCATCAAAAATAATATAAGGTTTCTGATGGTCCTCATCTCTCTTATTACTTTATCCCTTCTTTTTTCAGGAGCATTGTTCCTTGGATAAAGAAGTATGGAACCAATCCAATCACAGGAGAAGTAAGTAATGATGGGTGTATCTGTATGATGTGTTTGCTTTCTTTATGTTCAGTTTCATATTTAATATGTGGGAGAAGGCAAAATGCCTTAATGAAAGCAAACAAAGTTGAGCGGGAGTGCTGTTCTGAAGTATGAGATCAGCTTTCTGAAATTAGTGTACAGGCTTACTAGGGATCTCTCTTTGGCACTGAAGAAATTAAAATGGGCTTTTAAATTTAAGACCTGGTATCCCCTCACTGTCCTACTACTAATGATCTCTGTAGGAGAAAATAATCAGTCTTGAACTGTGTGTGAAGAAGGAAAAGTGTTTGGGTTTTTTCTTGGGTTTTTGTTTTTTTATTATTGGGTTGTAAATACAATGGCAGAGAAAATGGGCAGTTCATTCATTCACTTAAAAACTCGTGGTATTTTGCTTTTCATACAGGCATGGCATAGTTAAAATCCATATAGCTGGAACTATAAGCTCTTTTGTTATTGCTAGTGATGCCCAGAAAGCCGGACTGCTCAGGGGTGGGAAAGACTCTGCTGCCACCTTGTATAAGCAGAATTCTGGTCTGTACAGGACAAGGTGCTGTTTCTTAACCAAAGTATATTTGGCTTTATGCAGATTAAAAAGATTAATAGGCCATATGAATGGTAAGATTAAACTTCAGAAACTCTTGAGATACTTGATAATCTATTTCAGAAAGTTTCTGACTCACCTCTGTTATGACAGTTAACTGTCACACTGGGATCACTCTGTGATCAGTGCCTTAGTGGTGTGTCCCCCTTTTTTGCCATGAATGGTAATTATGAAAGGATAATTTCTGCAGTAGCCTGAAGTTGTAAAGTACTGGATAAATATGCAGTACTAGAAATATTTCCTTGTTGGAATCATCTTTTTTTTCTGGTATGTTAAAAAAGAGTGTGTTCTTTGTTGAAGGCATAGAGGAAAATTTTAAAGAGATATTGTTGCCTGAGCTGCAGAAACTTGTCCTCTCCTTCAGCAAGTGCAGTTGCCTTCCCCAGCGTTAGGTGGCAGTCACTGCACAGGATTGTTGGTTGCTTTGCCGTTGGCCTGGTGATATGAGATTACCTTTGAAACATCTTGTGTTTGATTAAAGAGTTTCCCAGCAGGGAGATACGAGGAGAAGCTAAATACAGATGCAGTGTTCCAAACATGAACAGGCTGCCTGAGACTCAGTGTCTTCAGTTACAGCAAACTGTAGGTGTGTTTGTGTGATGGAGAGATGATTGAAGGTCTTTCTTCAAACATGAGGCCAATGTGTTGCTGTAATTCCATTCCTTTGAAAGTATTTAATTCGTTTTCACCAGCTTCCTACCATCTTGCTTTGTGCATTTGTTGAGAGTGTTGTGGTGTTACCAGATCAGGTTTTTTTTTTTCACTCAGAGCAGCTCCATGACACCTGCTCTCATTTCAGACTGTGAACCATGATGTCGTTTAAAATTTCCTTGGCTAAATGCTAAGCAAGAAGTGTAATGTGTCTAGTGGTGACTCTAGGGAGATACTGCAGAATATACCTGGTGATCCAGAAATGCTCAAATAAAGTCTGACTTTGAGATCTGTTAGTTTACCCAGACTTGTTCAGTGTACCTCCAGCTCTTAGTGTGCATCCCCTCTTCCTCTGCATTGCTCCATTTGGGGAGCCCTTCCTTCTTCCTTTTATTTAGTGGTGGATTTGGGCTGTACTGCTGTGCCAAGACCAAGGTGTTCCAGACCACTTGGATGGAAAAGGAGATGCTTGCTGTCCAGAGCAGCACACAGCCCTGCTGAGCTCAGCCCTGGGGAGCTGTAAATTAAAGAGAGGGCTTGAAAGAAATGTCATTTTCCCTTTCTTTCTCAGAGGGACATCTTTGATTTTCAGAAGGGAAGGATGACTTCGGGCAGGAAGGGTGTGGGACAAGGCAAGGTAGATGGCAGAGGAAGTCAGTGAGTTGAGCTTGGATGTCTTTAGGCTGCACTGTCCTCTGTGTTACCTGTCACTGTGTCTGCACCTTTTGTTACTTGTACCACTCACTGTGGAAGCCAGAAAATATGTTATGGTGACTTTACAGAAAATTGAGATTACAGATTTGCTTAAAAAAGAATTCAGCCAGATTAGCTGCAGTGTCATGTTTTGTATGGTGACTTAGGAAATTACTTCACACAGATTGAGGATTTGTTATTGGTGATGAGGCTGTGGAGAATTTTCCCTTTTTTTTTGTCCTGAAGTTATAAATAATGATTTGGGGCTTGTACTTGTGTTGTTATGGTTTGCTACATGCCAAACATTTTAGAGAAGCCAATAGGCTACTTGGAAATGGTGGAGTTACTGGTGCACTCCTGATACTTGCTGATTCTGTGTAGCTGTGTTATTTCTGCAGTGGACCCCTCAGCAGAGAAATGGAGAGCCTGCTGGTCATTAACTCATTTGTCTTCAGGGTGCCCCCAGGCGTTAGGTCTGTGCTAGTGGTTTTTTTTAATTGTATGTTTGTGAACTGATCTCCAGGTGACTTCTCTGATGCTTCCAAGTCCTGAACTATGGGACTGACCTTTTATATATTTTTTTTCTTTCCTTCCTCATGATTTATGTTTGTTTCTTTTTTTTTTTTCTTTCTTAACATTCTTCTGAGGTACAGTGTGGACATCAGTGTCTGGGAGAAACAAATCACTACTGACCTTTTTCTAGAGTTTCCCATTCACCATTCCAGAAAGTAAATTTAGAACTCCCCCTTGCTTTTTAATAATTCATTGGAGTGAAAAATACTTCTGTCCCTGCACCAATAACTTTGGGGGAAACCACGCATCTCTCGCAGCAGACCTGCAGCCTGTCAGATGGTGTTGGCTCACTTTTTTTGTCAGCTTTGTCAGGACACTGCCCTATCTTCTGTTTACACCAAAATTGCATAAAATAAAATGGAATGTCATAGCTGGCTCATTCCTTTTTACTGAGAACAGCACTTTGGCTTCTTGTGCTTGCAGATAGCTGCAAGCTTGCCAGAGCCTTTCATGTAGCGGCGATCTGACAGCACTGACCAGCATGCCCACACAAGTCAGCCAGCTGGGCTCAGGAGTACCTGTTTCCAAGAAGTGAGATTGGTCACAGCATGTCTGGTGTGTTGGAATCTCAGCTATGAACAGATGATAGATCAGTGTGCCTTTTGACAGGAATTCCAAGGAAATTGTTCTTTGTTGCATGGATATTTTATATGTGGGCTGAGCTATTTTTTTCTCCTTTGCATTGTAACATTTCTGATGTAAATACCTATTTTCCATTCTGGTTCAGTGACATTTTGACTGTCTGTGGGCAGACCAGATGACTGTGGTTGTAATTCAGCCCCATTCAAGGCTCTGTAACCCAGAGCAAATATCTTTCTTCCACAGTATTTGAAATAGCTACAGTCTTTGTCCCTTGCTTCCCCTTTTCTGTGGGAATTGAGTTCTTTCAGGCAGCTGAAAGTTAATCTCTGGTGTTTGCTTCTAAGGCTTTGTTCCAAAGTCAATTTTGTGACTTTTAAGTGCATCTGCTCTTTAACTCACATAGAGGGCTCACGATGCAAGCACTTCTCAGAGCAAACTACAGTCCTGTGTCTGCTGATCCTGCCTAACCCAGAGAGGCAATCCTCGTGTTCGGGACCACGTGCAGTGGTGTGGTCACTGCATATGTATGTCTTCAAGGGCAAAGAGGATTCAGTCAAGTTCATTTAGCTTGGGCTTAACATATGTCTGAAGGTCAGCTTAGGAGACCCAAAGATGCTGTGTGGTGGGTGCGTGAGATGAGGAGTCACATTTCTGGTTGCAGTGAGGCAGAGCACAATTTGTGTTGTGTCTTATCTCATGCAAGGTCAGGATCCAGATCCACACACCAGAGAGAGCTTTGTCTGAGGTGTCACAAGGTTTTAGCTTCTTATGAGGTTAAATAGGAAAACTTTTATAAATTCTGAGGAGTTTTTTTTTAAGATTAGGAAAGGCTTGCGTGGGCTGCCTCTGAAGATAACCATAAAATGGAGTCTGGGGCATATAAAGAAACAGTCAAAGGCAGAGCCACTGGCATGGAAAATGAGGACTAACTTTGGAGTCAGAAGGCTGAAAATCTCCGACTTTTCCCAATAAGACATCTGCCCTCTTTTAAGAGAGAGCTGTACCCAAAGTTTTGCTCTGTGTACAAGATAAACGTTTGCTCTTGTTCTCCCACACTCTTAATCCTGTATTTACCAAATAAAAACGTCTTGGGGTGAGATTATGAGTAATATGATGGAATAATTGCGGCAGTACAGGTGCCTGCCTCATGCATAAGCCTGTCTGATCCATGCAAGCCCAAGGAGAGGCACATCTTGTACCTGTGATGCCCTGCAGCAGTGACAGAGCCTGCACTGGACATCTCCTCGCTCCAGCACTGTTCCCGTAGGAGTGGAAGGATTGGCCTTGGTTTTTAATCCTTTTTTTTGAAACAAGATGGGTAGGAGGGTGTTTGCCTTGGTAATGAGAGGCACTTTCAAAGTTTCTTGCCCTCAAAAGAAAAAAATTGCAACCAAGCCTGTTATTTCAATAGTTTGGAAAGTCAGGCTCAAATACATTCCTTAAATATGTTTGTTAGTTATTTACTTTCTCAAACACTGCTGGCTATTGCTTCATTTTATTGTGAAAACAAGGGGTTTTTTTTTCAATTTAGTCAGCTAAATTTCAGTCAGTCTTACAGATATCAGTTGCTGGTCTTGTGGTGAGAGAAGCTTCCTGACCAGCTTAATGGAGAAGATACAGAGGTTACTTTTTAATGCTGAGTTTATTAATCCCACCTTAAATATGAACAAACAACCTTACAGCACTTTTTATTGCACTAAAAAACTCTTTGGCTCTCTAAATAAGGGAAATCCTGCCTGAAAAGGATGCAGAAATTGGAGCAAAGGTGAGACTTCCTTAAGCATAGAAGTGTTTTTTACTGTGTATGTTATTTTGAAAGCACAGATACAGAAATAGAAACTACTGACAATTGTTTCTTCACCCAAGAAGTGAACATCATGAGAAAAAGGGCTTAGATATTTTTTCTTCTATTGCAATATTCTGAATAAAGAAACTGCAGCCTGTCAGGAGTATGAGAAATACCAGGTACTGCAGGAACAGGTGTTGAAGTGCAGGTTAAATTCCAGCCAAGGCTCCACAGTTCACTACAAATTGCTCTCCACTTCCATCAGATAATCAGTGCAGAGCTGAGTGTTTCAGCAATGGATTCCTGTAAGTGGGTTGCATGAGCTTCACACGTTGCTGAGTCAGAGGTGTCAAGATCATGATCTCAAAACTCATCCATCGATGAGCTGAGTGAGGACATGTTCAAGTGTCATGTGACCTGTATTGGCTAAATCAACAGTAACTGTGGCTTTTAACTCGGTTCATATGGTCTGTGTGGTAATTTACTGCCAATTGCTGCTTTAATTGTGTTATTCCAGGTGTGTTTCTAGATAATGAGCAGCAAATAATGGATGTCATCAGACAAGATCTGTGGTTGAAGGTGACCCCTCTCACACCAGCCCAGCAGTACCTGCTGTTGGGATACACTGTCAGGAAAATGCAATAGCTGTAGATAGTGCTCAGTGTGATGTGCTTTCAAAGCACTTTCTAGATCTTTCTGCAGCACACTGGTAATACTATCTTAGGACTTTCATGGTCTGCTAAAGATGGTTTACTGCTGCAGGAGTAGGGTTTGCTTTGTGACTTTTTTTTTTTCTCTTGAAAAATTTCCTTCCCCTTGATTGTTTTCAAAGGGATTGTGTTTTTAGTCTTTGTCTACAAATGAAATATTGAGAGGAAAATGCTGTACAGTCCTCGATAGGCAGGCTGTATCTGCATCACTTCTCTGTATCTAGAGAGCTGGGACTGTCTAAGTAAGAGGAAGATTGTTTTGACCAGTTGAGATACCAAATTCAGGAGTAAAACATATTCACCTTTCCTGTTTTTTTTTTTTCCTGACCGTCAGACCACAGCACCTGAAATCCAAGTAGTCTGCAATGTTTCCTTCTTGGGGCTTTGGAAATCAGTGATCATTTAGGTGGGTCAGTAATTTCAGGTCTCATTTGGCTGCAGCATTACTGATGTATGAATGAAAATTCTGATTCTTCTCTAGAGAACACTTTTCACATACATGTTAGAAGTCAGCACGTCCTCAGCTTTAAGTATATTTCTTAATTTGTCTGATGGATCTTAATCAACTCTTCAGGTGTTTCATAGGCTTAAATGTCTTTGGCCCCTTTTTTTCCTCTTTTGTTAAACTTACCATAATTTTTCTTGTATGTTTGAAGTGAAGGAGAGAGATTTTTTTTTTTTACTTGTTTATTTGTAAGAAAAGTTTCAGTGGGGAATGAGAATACAGTTTTGTTCTGGGTGAGTAATAGCTTATTACAGAGCAGAGAACCAAGCTTACAGAAGTAAAACCAAGGGAAGCGTTGTTTTTGAAAAATGATTCAGGCAAATCCAGTTTAGTTGGTTTTCATGGGTTACAGAAAGAAGGATGACATGATCAGGAACAGAAAACCAGAATACTCTGAGGTCTCTGGCTCTCTCACAATCTGCTTTGCAAACTGCGTGCTCTGTCTTGAACTGGTGTTTGCTTTCTTCCTACCGAGAGGTGCTTCTGATGGTTTTTTTCATCTGATAGATATCTTCTGTAAATTTGGGGTTTGACCAGCTTAGTCTCGTTTGTGTTTGTGCCAAAACTGTGCTTCTCCCTGTTAGTGTTTACAGCTGTGTATTTGGTACAGAGGAATTTAGTGCTTTCTTGACATTTTCTTGCTGAGACTTGTGTTTTCTTGTCAGTGTTGCTCTTGTCTTTAAGTTTTCCATACCCTAAATGGTCACAGTTGTCCTTCTCCACATCTGTTTATCTTCTTTGAACAGAGTTAATCTCAATCATATGCAGTAAATGGGAAGTGAATGCCTGGTACAGTGGTGGGAACGTTTTCAATGTCTCTCTGAAATACTCTGATAATACTTTGATATATAACACACGATACTGTGAGACAGAAAACAGTTTCAGTGTATGTGTTGAGAAACAAGTGCTTTCAGAATATGATAATTTGCTGCATTTTCTCTTGATAGCTGGGGTCATTCTGAACCAGGTACTTATAAAGAAGTGAGTCTTAGCCTGGTTGAGCAGCGGCTCTCCCTTTTCTCTTTTTGGTTTTCTGTTTTGTGGTGTGAGTTTTTGGGGTGTGATTTTGTTTTTTTCCAGTTGAATGCTTCTGCCTGTATTTCTGTGGCCTGCAGCAGTCTTGCAGGCTTGGGTGGTTACAGCCATCATCATTAAGCATCTCTCCAGGTGCATTTTTGTCTGGGGGCAGCAGACACAGGCTGCTGCTCAAGTGCCTAGAATCCGCTTCGAACGCGATGAACTCTGCAGGATGCAGCAATTGAACCATATCATCTTCCCTCATTTGCTTCAGAAATTATTAGCTTTTAGTCAACAGTCCCAATGAGTTAATATTTGACTAGCAACCATAAATTTTCAAGGCCCCTGGATAGAAACATATGAGGACACGGTTCCTGCCCAGAGGAACCAGAAAGTCCTAACTTGAAATGGTCATTACAGGGGGGTCGAGGGGGATGAAGGTCCTGGTGAGGCTGATGACCTGGAAGATTACTCTTTTTTTTTGTTGTTGATGTTGTTGTGTTTTCTGAAACTTTCCCACTCTCCTTTGTTACTGTCAAACACATGGGTAGGTGGTTGTTTCTCAGCCAAACTCCTATCTGTGGCTTTTACAGTAGTGCACCCAGCACCATCAAGGGTTAGCCTTGAAAAGCAGATCTGGTTTTCGATTCCCTGTATCTTGGGGGATCAGTGAGATCAAAGAAGATGAGATTTGCTGATACTTACTGCTCAGGTGCTTTATCAGAGGGAGCTGTAACCCTCCTGTGTCATGAGTTGCCACTGAACCTCCTTCACACCTTACTGATGGGAAGTGTGCAGGTGATGGGCAGTGTTTTTTCCACTCCGGACACAGGCAGATAAATGCATCTAGCATTATTTCTAATGCCTCATTTCCCTTACAGCAAAAAAAAAAAAGTATTTACATTTAGGTTTTACAGACTGAACAGATGGCCTCCTTTTTTTTTTTTTTCCCTTTCCATGTTTTGGTGGAAGTGTGCACATTGGATGGGGTTTTGTGACTGTGACACTTGAAAAACTAGCAGCTGTGAAACGCTCTGGCCTTAAACGAGATACAGCATGAGGTTTCCCACAGATTCTTGCCTGTTTTTCACTAAAATTGGAGAGTAGCTTTTTAGTGCTTCAGCAAAGCTTCATTTTCCATAAACCATGTTGTATTTGGCTGTGGATCTCAGGATTGATAGACTTCTGACTACATTAAGACTGCAAGTTTAATCTTGCATATGAAACTACACATCTTTTTTTCTTATGGTAATTTCTCTTAATGCGCACTTTGATACAGCAACATTTTTGCTATTATCTGTGAGCCATGTGTGTTATCAAGCATATCTTTATGATTCTCTGGACAAGGCTTTGGTGACCATATGGTGTCAGTTTAATTAAAATTTAAATACCGTGGTCTGGAAGTGGGTAATGAAGGCACTTTTGTGTCCGTACCAGTTCAGTGGTAGATGAAAGCTGCAGTTAAACAGCAGTTTAATCCAAGAATGTGAACTGAAGGTATTTTTTTTTGCATTTGGTAGACAGTTGTCCATATGATAACCATTCATATAATATATGAATATATAAGCAAGAATATATGCTTTTGAACTGTATGGGGAAATGATATCTGGAATCACAAGGCTATTCTATTCTCTTGGCTGCTGACTCTTGATTTTTTCATGAGATACTCAACTACATGAAGGTGGCTAGTCTTGTTAAACCAGTGCTGCTGTTCCCAATCACATTCCCATAATATGTAGATTTGCTGAGGATTTCCAACACCTTTTATCATCAATAATCCATTTAAAAGTTCTGAAATAAGTAACAATAGACATGGAGTTGCTCCAGTACTATTCAAATATCAATACCTGCATGCTTCCTGAAGGTTTTCTAGCAGGGAAAATTGTAAGACAGCTTCTTAAAACATGAAGTTGTGTGCAAGGAGTAACATGTCTCATCTTTAAAGAAACCAAAGAATCTAATGTAAAATAAGTCTCCTGCTATTAAGTTAAATTTGGCCCTTTGTAGCCAACACTATTTTAATATTAGTGTTTGTTTTGCTTTTCTATTTGAGGTAGCTCTGTGCTTCTTGTTTTGCTGGGATAAAAACCTACCAAATGGCCGCTCCAGCCCTGGATGATTTTATCCTTGTGTTGTCAACCAGTTCAGACATGACACATCATTTTTTTCCCACAATAGCTTCACTGGATTATTGTGTGTTCCTGCCAGAAGCCATTCAGAAGGGTGTCTGATCCCCAAGATCACATTTTAATGCTAACTCAATTACTGTTGATAGAGTGAGAAAGTCTGTATTTACTAAATACAACTCTTGCTGCACGTCACCAACTCTGCCCATGTGTGGGTAGAGAATCAAATGAGCCCATTCTGGTTGCTTTTCAGGCTGGTGCTTATCCAACAGGGTCAGAGCCTCATTAACAAGAAGAACATGCAGCCACAGACCAAAGGGATTCAGAGAGTGTAACTAATTGATGTGCAGGGATTGTAGGTCATATCTTCATGAGACACACAGTGATGGCAGAGAATGATTTAATTCGAAACAATCGGCGTGCTTCATCCGTGGGCTGCCACAGTGCCCCACTAACCTACACATCCTAATAACCTCTGCTTTGGTATCAATAAAGGATGCTGCCCTTTGGGATCCCTCAGGAGCGAGGGCTGGCAGCTGACAGGGGCGGTGGGGCTTCTTGCTGCCGCAGGAAAGTAGGTCATGGCCAAAAGTAGCCTTGGCTGCCTTTGTGGAAGTGTGCCTGTGAGAGAGGAGTCAGCTGAGAAAAAAGCTTGCACGGATTTGGGGCTTGATTTTGGTTTTTTTAGCCCTCCCGTGCTGTGGAGCAGCTGGCACTACGTGCCGTGAAATGCGTCTGCTTTCCAGTATTCTTGCATGGAATATTTTTAGAAGTGAATGTGCAGCCCTTATTTCTGCTTGGGGGAAGCAGCGGATGCTGCTGGCCTTTCAGGGTTTTTTTTTTAAGATTTTTGGATTTTAATTAGGTCAAGTGTTTTTAATAACACCGGGTTTTTTCCTTCCTTGCATCAGTGGAGGTTGGCTGAAACTGGGTGGTAGGTGTATGTCAGGGCAACTCAGGTTTGAAACAGTTTTGAACTCGAGCTTTGTATGCAATGTTTCATCTCTCTAGCGTTTTATTTGTAATAAGAAAGACATTAAAGCAAGTACTTTAACTCATTTTAGGACTCATTCACTCCTACTGTCTCTTCCCGCAAAGACTGGCGCCTGTTTGTGGCATAATGGTCATTTCCATGGCAACAAACTGTGTGATGATGCTTGGAAAGCTTTGACTTTTTTTGATGGAGAATAAATAAAAGCAGATTCACCCACATGCAAGATAGCCCTGTTTTCATGTGAAATTAAGAATTCCAGAGGAAAAATATAATAACAGGTTTCCTATATTGTGTTCTTTCACAGTTTCCTCTATAAGGTGTAGGCCTTTCAAAACTGGACCTGCTGGAAATTCTGGTGGGTTGGGTGGGCTCCCTCTTCCTCAGCCACTCAGTGCACAGTTGCCCGGTGCTGCAGCCCAGTCTCAGACACCAAGTAGCCTCTGTAGGTCATGACAGTCTTTTGTAGCAGGCAATTGCCTGTCCTGGTGCTCCAAAGGTTTCCTCTGCCAAAACATTGTCTTCCTGTTGTCTTGCCATGCATTAAGACACGTCAGTCAACTTCTCAGAATATTTTTGAGGTGTTGTCCCAATTTTATTCCCCCCCTGCATATTTTCTTGCGTAGGGTTCTTGGTTTGTTTCCATCTCTTCAGAAATACATTGCATGAACAACATCCTTTATCCGTAGCGGGAAGTTCCCTCATGACACAGCGTGGGAGTGCTCAGGCACGAAGCTGTTGCCAGCTGAGCCAAAGTGCAGAGCTGCTCCCAAGGGTGTGAAGTGACAAGCCAAGGTCACTTCTTCAACACAAGCTTGATAGGAGGCCAGTCTACAGCAATAAAAGTTTATAATATGCATATGGCACTTCAGTATAGAGTTCTCATCCTGGAAGAAGACTCCAGGCAGTGTATGTATTTCAACTCCTATATGAAAAATTACTTTTTTTTCTTTTTTTTTTTTTAATTTACTGTTGATGTATAACACTGTCTAAGTGCTGGTCTCAGTAGGCAGCAGCTGCCAGCATGAGCATCATCAGTAATTGATGCTGAAAATGAACCTTTTTCCATATTATTGAAAGATGTGACCTGAAATATCATGCTATTTCCCTGGGTATGGAGGAAGAGTCCGAGGACTTGGCAGAACTTCTAACACTACATCATATGTTGACAGATGAAATAGTGTACTGCAGCTTTTGCTGCCTTTAAAGTCTGTACAGCAGTTTAGTCTGTCTTTTCCAGTAAATTTCTGTCAAGGTATAAATTTGAATCTTCAGTCATGCTGAAGTGTTTCTTAGGGAGCTGTTTCCATTTTTGTTTAAAGATGATCTGCTCATATGTTTTGGGGATAGCTTGAGTCTGCCAAGAAGAGAATTTAAAGACCTTCCTTCAAATTATCAATGTTTCCAGCGGTCGTATTTCTAAAAAAGCTTTTTCTGAAACACAATTTTTGGGCTGTTGCACAACATGTGCACAGATGGATGCTGCTTTGTGCTAATAAGTTGTTTAGGTTGAACAGATCTGTCCAGGATCATATGTTCATTTTGGCAACTGTTGTTCCCCTACTACTACTATGACAGTTTTGTTCTAGTAAGAAGATAAATAAATGAATAAAGCTCTGCATTCACTCGTTTCAGAAGCTGCTGTTGCCTTTGCTGTCTGTCTTTGTACCCATGCAGTATGCAGGTGTTGTGGTTTGGGGATGAGGTGTTTTATGACAATCTACTTAAGGAAAAACAGCAGCACCGGTCTTCTGTAACATAACTTGGCCTCTTTCTTCCCTTCCCATCTTATTCCTACTCTCCCTCATTGCTGCTCTCACTAATGAATTTGAGATGGTTACCTTCCAGGCAGCAGATGAGCCTGCCAGTTGGCTGAAGACAATTTGAGAAGTGCCTTCCTGTAAACCAACAAGTCCAGCTGTTGTAACGTGCACTCTCTGAACCAAGAGTCTGAGTTTGGGTTAGGCAGACACAGCCCACTGCCTTTTTGCTTTCAGGTGATTTTGTTATCGCTCTCTGCCACAGTGATTGGACTCGTGGCGTCGGCACCACAGCTGGCACAACTCACTCGAGCTGATTCCAAAGAGCCGTCTGGGTTATTAAAACCTCCCTAATCTGCTCAGGTGCATGTTTTGAGAAGGGAACCGATTGTTTCTTTTTAAAGGCATGTGTTCTCTGTGCTTTTAACCATCAGTTTGGCAGTGAAACTTGTCTCTGCCAGCTGATACAGTCAAAGGATTGTTTGGGGGCAGCGGGGAGGAGGAGGAGGCTCTTAGATATCTGAGATCCTGACTCAGCCATGCAGGTTGGGGGACCGGACTTTGTCTCCATCGGATGCCCCAGTTGAGCGCTGCCTAACTATGCTGGGGGGCAACCCAGCCACGGTGGGTCCCGTCATACACCAGCAGCATACCCGAATCACATAGTGGCCCGTGAAGGACTGGCATTCGTGGGCCTGTTCTGTTAGGTTACAGAAGACACACTTATTTTGGGAGCGCTTGCAGCTTTTGTGCCTTAGACTGGTTGTCCAGAAGTGTTTGCTGGCCCAATAGCTCTTCCCTTCCAATGTCTGAATGACCCTCTGGAAAGAGGGAGCAGAAAAGTGCTGTAGACAGTCTTCTGATGACATGTGGGAGAGCAGGAGCTAGCTTAGTTTGCAGTATCTTCTCTGAAGTTGGGGAACATTAAGTAATATATAAGTAATAATCAACCTTGGCCACCATCTTGGTTCCCTCTTCTTTGGAATTGGTACCTGGAAATTCAGTGTCCAAAGCTCCCTCCTGGGACTGCCTCATGTCCCATCAAAGAAATTATGCCTCTGTTTCTCTTCATTATTGCCAATTATCGCAGGGGCTCTGCTACACATTTCCTGATGTAAAAGAAAAATTAGTTATTTCAGAAAAGGCAGCGACCACAACTGCTAAAGTATTTTGCTGTGTTTATGATGCTTATCAGAGGTTCCTTCTGAATTGTCATGTCTGATCAGCAACAATGCTCTTTTCCTCAGCTTTTCATGCAAACTCCCCTTTCAGGTTGGACTAACACAGTTGCCCAACTTCACCTTACTCAGCCTGAGTAGCACTGTGCTGTGTCCAACCACAGCCCTGCGAATAAGTGTATCCCAGTTCTCAGGCTGGGTGAGCCGTGGGTTTGTGGGCTGTCTGTGACTTCAATTCCCAGGGTTCTGATGATTCAGACAACTTGCTATATGTTATTAATAAATTATATGCTATTAAAATCCTTACACTGATATTACAGTTTCCTTTTTATTTCCATGGTTAGATTCTGTTGTGATTAATTTTGTTAATGCTCCGTTTTCTTTAGAAACTAGATGCCAAATCGCTTATAAAGCTGAATTTTGCTAAAAACAGTGAAGGTAAGTGCAGCAATTTTCTGTAGGCTTTATTGTCTTAATGAGTGCCTTAATAAATCCTGGTTTGTCTGACTAATGGCAAAGTTATGTAGTTTGTGTTCTCTATAATGGTTTTTATTTTTTGACTAGAATAACTGCTTTATGTGAGTGACATGTTTACCTTCAAAGTTCTATTTCTGTTTTTCTTTGTGCTGGGAGCTGTAAATTATTCAGCAATTTCACTTTACTATAGCTGCTACTGCAATAAGGTACTATTTACTTTAAGGAAAAAATTGAAAAAAGGCTACATTTCTACAACATGATATCTTTTTTTTTTCTAACTTGCCTATGGCATTATTTGCTATTCACTTCATTTTGAGCAATTTTCTGTTTATAAAATAAAACAGACTTAGATGAGCACATGGGCTTTTGTGAATAGCAACACACAAGCAAGTAGCCTCAAGTTTTATTTCCGCAGGGTTAAAGATATAAAATCTGCAATCTAAGAAAGGATGCTAGGAATAAAAGAGTGGAGATAAATTAATCTTCTGTAAGGCAGATAATGATTTCTTTGAAATCAGAGTGCCAAGGATTAGGTGGGAATAGAATTCTGGAGCGTCTGTCTCCTTATCTTACTGAAGTTCGTAGTCTACAAGGTCTTTTCTCTAGCTGATGGATTTCTTCTGTGTTCTGTTTTCAGTCTGTCTCAAGAGCAGGGTGTTAAATGATCAATACTCACAGTGGACAAGGTTTTTGAAAGATATTATGTTGTGCTTTCCTTAAAGAAGTCCAGTTCATAATGCTGTGGTGGCATGATAGCAGCCGTGCAGCCTCAGAAGCCTTTTCCTTAACCTGCATGCTGTGTCCTTAATAGATCAAGGGAAGATGCAACAAAAGAGGAAGTATAAAATATTGCATTTCTATTAGTGAACTTTTCTTTAAATCTTGTCTCGTAGAACAGTTGCTATGTACATGGGATCCTCTCTGTGTGCACCTATGCAACAGTCTTCAGATATTGCAGTTTTTTCCATTTAATGCAGCCTCCTTAGCTGAGCACCTTCTCTCTGATCAGCTCGTGTGTGCCCTCAGCAGTTCTGCTTTTGCTAGAACTGAAGACACAGTGATTTGCTCTTTTTTTTTTTTTTTTTTAATTCATCTGGAATGAGGCCTCACATTTTACCAGAATGTTTCTGTGTCCATCAGTTGGGCCATGCCCTGATGTCACTTCCAAAATTCCCTTTCTAAACTTGCCCTCAAGTTTCAGTCCCTTGTGGCAGTGGCTTTCCTTCAGCTCTGGTGGCATTAACAGTGAGTCCTCAGCTTTTACTTGCATCTGCATGCTGGAGGTCAGTGAGCCTCCTGAGGCTGATCAGTAAATACCGAGGAGTAAATACTCCATAGGTGCTCATGTCTCCTACCTGCAGGTGCTGTGAGCAGCCTCTGTTCTGGTCTCCCTGCTGGTTTTGATTTTCAGATGGTAATTGGGGAAACAGAATGAAGTAGGCCCAACCTATTTAAAAAATCTCACCCAAACCCTAAGGTCTGGCAAACTGATCAAGTATTAATAACCTCCTTCTAATTGCTTCTGCTGAGATCATCCAGACATTTTTCTTTTTTCCTCTTTCATTGCCTTCCATCAGTTTGCTTGTTGTTGACATGCTTAATATTTATGCTGACCCTCCTGGGAAAATTCACAGCTTGATTAGAGCAGAAGCTGGGTTCCTTATTGAGTAACGTGTTTGGATTTAATGGCATTCTGTTTGCCACATTTGAATACAAAATGCTCTCATCTCCTAAGAGCACAACAGTCAATGTGAACTTTTATGCAGGATATAAGCTAAATTTGTATTTCTGGGAACAGCACTGAAAATAGGGCACTGGGCATGTTACAAGGTACAGGCTCGGGCTATCAACAGAGCTTTGATTACAGCAGTAAGAATTATATTGTGGTACTTCAGAGCTATTAAGCAAGTTGGACAAAGTTCTGTGTTGGAGGATTGAAGTATGTAGATTTCAAACCTGCATTTTCATTGCTTGCTTTATCGTTCTCTTAAGTGCTGCTTTTTCTGTTTGGCACTGCAGAATCAAAGCACAGTTAAAACACCATTAAATACATGCTGAAGTTACACTTTATATTAAAAATTCATGTAAATATCCTTCACAGACATAACAGAAATTAACTATTTTAAAACAGTTGCAGGCACTTCATGCCAAATTTAAACTTTTTTCCCCTCCATCAGGTAAATATCACTGTCCCGTGCTGTTTACTGTATTCACCAATAACTCACATATTGTGGCCATCAAGACAACTGGAAATGTGTTTGCCTATGAGGTAGGTTTTCTGTTGTATTTTGTTATTAATATTTTATACTTGATGCATTTTATTAAAGACCCTAAAATGCTTTAGAAAGGTAGATATATTTTATTCTTGTTCTACAGCCAGCATAATTGAAGTACAAAGAACTGACTTTTGCAAATTGCCTTCAAAATATGAACATCCCTAGAATATGATTTAAAAGATATTTTTAAAACCTTTTCCTAAATTATCTGCATGCACTGATCTTGCAAATCAAAATGAGTAGCTTTTATATGCTTCTCATTTGAATTAATAGACAAATCTGTTGTCCTCTTTCTGATACAGAGTCATCACCAAAAAACAAATTGCCTCATATCTATTCATATCAATAAACAAAACAAAAGACTATTTTAACTGGACCTGTGTTAAGGTTAAAAAGCAGAGAGAATGCCCTAATGGATACTTGAACTGTGTTTTTATTTGTGTTTCATGAACATTTACCTGAACCTGGTTGGAATTTTAGTTGAGACTTTTCTGCATAATCCTTATAGTAAAAGGGTGGTTTATTTATTTTTCGGTATCAAATGAATCCTTCAATTAATGAGTCCATATCCAGTGTTGTAAAAAGTCTAAACACTGAAATATTGGCTTTTTGAAATTCCAGTAGGAGTTTCAGATACTGAGGAAGGAACAAGCTGAAACCATTGCAATCAAGGAAAAGGCTGGCTGGATTCATCATGGTTTTGAAAATTTGCTCTGTTGTAGTTGAACTGTCTTCATTCCAGCTGTGAGAACAGTTAGGATTAGGTTAAAATAGAAAGTATTTTCTGTAAGCATGATGCTTTGATTACTGTGGTTAACAGGCAAGAATGAGTTTAAGAGTAGTCTATGTTGATACTGTAAAGCTATTGCTTGCTTTCCTACTATTTGTAATACCAGGCTGTGCCAAGAAGATCTGTTTCTCCTGTGGTGTACCACTTGAAGCAGTAGCATTTATTGGTCTGTTACAAGCACAGAATTAATTTACAGACCTCTAGAAATACTAGAAAAATACCACTTTAATTTGAGGAGAGTAGAGGACATATGGCTGAATAAGATAGATGTGTCTTTTTGCAGGTAGACCTCGAATAGTTGTGTCTCTGTGTGATGTATTTGTTCATAATGGCAAAGCATTTATTCCACATTGATCCTCACTACAAAATACTGTGCTGCTGCTGTGTTGAACATCATTTAATTTTCCCAGGTGAACAGAGGTGTTGCTGCAGGCTATGCACAGCATTTGGGATGGGTGGAGTGTGAGAGGCTAATGCAACTCTGGCCCTGGACACATCTCCCTGATGGGTGCTGACAGTGGAGGAGATACAGACCCATTATTACAGCTACTTGATTATACCATCTGTAAAATACTTTTAAAACTTCAGATTTTTAAATTATTATTATTTTGGCAGTACTTTTATAATGAATTTGGTTAAAATTATATGCATAACTATGGAATGGAAACCACAAGGTTCCTTTTTAAAAATAAAACAAACCACACAAAACTGTTGAGTTTTGTAGGGATAAAGCTGCTTCTCATCTTTTAAGGCACACAATGAAAATATTATGGCTGTCAGCAGTGAATGAAGGATAAAATGGTTTTCTTTGTCATTTCAAGGTTTTATTGGTATCACACATTTACTTGTAATTAGAAATCAATTTTTAATATCTGTCTTTTGTCTGCTATTAGGCAGTTGAGCAGCTGAACATAAAACCAAAGAGCTACAAGGATCTTTTGACAGATGAGCCCTTCACTCGGCAAGACATTGTGACACTGCAGGTAAACATTTCTCTCCATTGCATGTCTTACTGTGCAACTTTTTTGCATAGGAGGAAGTATGTACACTATTAAATCAGGAATATAGAATAACTGAGCAGAGGGACATTGTGTGTTTGTCTTGGAGATGGGTAGAAGGGGACCTGCTGTATTTTCTTTGCTATCCAGGGGAGACACAAAGATACCATACAACTTGGAGCTTGAAAAATCTTTATAGAGTGTTTATTGTGTGCCTTGTAGATAAGTAGACTGTTCAACTTTATAAACTGAAGGAGAAAATAAAAGGTGCCCAGAATGAGTCAAGGATACCATATAAATATGTGAATTTTGACAAATGTATTTTCAGTTGCTCATTATTTTGCTGTATCCATCTGAGTATGTGATCTGTGCATAACTTCAAGTTCTAAGTATGAAACTGCAGATAAGATCTTGGGGTGGGGGGGCTGTTTCTATTAGTTTTAGCTGAAAAATTGCTGTGACACCTCTGATTTATTTGTTGTGCACTTATCAGAAACATTGAGAAATGATTGGGTAGAGGAAAGGTGAAGATAGGTCCAGAATCATCTTCAGCTCTGTACAGTTGACAGAAAAAACATGTGTTTTAAACAAAAAATGTGTTTAAGAATGTAAGGTATGTCAACTTTTAGGAAGTCAACATGTTACATTCAGACTGAAATTGATCGTTCACCTTACTCTTTCTTGATGCATAAAAGAGTCAAAGCTTCAGAAAAGTGTGTTGTTTTTTTTTTTTATAGAATGTTTCTCAAAAAGTAGAGTAAAATAAGCAGCAAACAAGATCATTTTCTTTAAATGCTTGCTTAGGATGGTTTTCTTCTGGATAGATACCAGTGTTGGTCTTTCACTGATTTTGACAGAATTAAATCCTGAATAAAAGCAGTGTTGTAAATTTCAGAGTATAAAAGATAGATATTTACAGATGAAGTTTGTTATCAAAATATCTAAAACTTTTATTTAAAAGTAGTCATTTTTCAGCTTGCATGATTAAAAAAACCCAGATTGAAGGATCATTATTATTGGAGCCATGAGTTAGAACACATCTCCTGAATAGTTAATTGCCGCTAACCACGAGTAATAGAGTAATTTGAAAAGAAAATATTTTTCCTTTATGTCTAAATTTAAATTAAATATATCCCCTTTTCCCTGCTCCTCAGTGATGAACAGCATGTTTATAAATATTTTCTTCTGTTCCTTTCGGCTTGTGGCTGTTCAAGCTAATGCAACAAAGTAAAAATGTTTTTAATCCAATGGAAGCAAAACCCAGCTTTTCCAGATTGAAAGCTCCCAACAGAATGTTATTTGAATGTAACTGCATGATTGCTAATGGATTTGGAACAGTAAAAAAAGACAACATGAATGACTAAAAATGTTTCTGTGCATTGGTATGGAAAAACAAATTATTTTGAACAAATAATTGAAATGTGCAGTCAGTTAAAATATTTTAGTATACTTTGTAGGTTTGGGATTGAAGTGTGTTCCTGTTACATGCCTAGATTTGTTCATAAAAGCAAACAGATGCTATGCCCCCCCCAAATCTCAAAATGTAACAGTTTAGATGTCCTTATGTGGATTTTTATCCACATTTTTCATCTTCATTCTGTTGACATGTTTTGTGTTTCTGTCTTGCTTGGAGGAATATGTCTGTTAACAGAAGCTATGTGAATTGTGATAGTTGTCCAGTCATTGGCATTATCATCCTGCCTGCTACACAGAGGTCACAGCCATACATCACCTGTACCTCTCTCACATCTGTTTAGGATGATGTTTGCAATACATGAGTAGATTTATTCCTCTTAAGTAAGCAACTCATTATGCCTTGGCATTAACCAAACTCCTGTAGTGTACAATCTTGTGAAATAGCAAAGCTACCCTCATCTTGGGATTGGACCATCCAGAGAGATTCGGACCATCCAAGTGGGCTGTTAACCAGCTGAAAGTTTGACCCTTCACCCAGTGAGTTTTTAAATAGTATTTTCAAAAAAGGATTTCCAACAAACAGGCTGAAGTGGCTTCAGGGTGTTGGATGAAGAGGAAGAGCCATTCAATGCACTGTCCAACACCCACTGCAAACTTGCAAGTGTGCCTTGTTTTATCCTATGCAAGCGTTGCCCTCACCTGACTTGCTTTGCTGAGGCCAGGATGGTGAGCCTAGGTACTAAACTTGCTTGTCTATATGAGGTATAGGAATCTGTTGTTATTTCCTCATAGTGTTTTCTTCATGTGAGCTGTTAAAAGACAGACCAGTGTCTCCTCTATAAGCTGTCTTATTGACAAGACTGCTGGCAGCATGGTGACTTCATGCTGCCAAGCTCTGCCACCTGTGGCTTTGTTTCTTAGCCAGAGTTCGTGACTGCAATCTGTTGTGCTCTAGAGCTCTGTCCCAAATCCAGCCTCTCTTAAAAACCTTTCAGTTCAGTGTGGAAATTTATCACTTTGTTGTTTTTTCATTCCCTTGTATAAATTGAAAACTGTGGTATCTTGAGAGCTGGAATTGCGAGTGAGTCAGTAACACTGACCCTGCTGTTTGACAGAAAGGTAGATGTAAAGGAAGTTGCTATTAAAAACATTATTTGCTTTGCAAATAACAGCTGAACAGGGCTGCCTATATTAGCTGTGTTTATCAATAGAAAATCACATTTCCAGAGGCTGACTCTGAATGTCCTATGAAGCAGATGGGAGTACCTGTGTTTGGTAGTGAAATACAATGTGATAAATGGAAAATTTTAATAATGTGTGTTTACAGATTTCCTACAGCTGCTAGGGATGTTCTTTTAACAGCATAGCAATTGATCTCAAACCTGACCTCTAATGTATATCATTAAAAACAAAGCAAAATAAATTAAAATCGCTCTTTCCAAAAGAGATAAAATTCTTTATTCTGTTCTCAGTGCTAAACATTAGTCAACATTAATTATGAATCCATCCCTGCTCTCCTTTTTGGTGAGCACCATCTCCATTGGTCACTCCCCTTTCAGTAATAGCTATTTGTGTGTTATCACTATTAACTTTTCTGGTTAAAAAGGACCAAATTTATTTGGATCTGGAACTTAAAAAACCCAAATTCCAATTTTATTTGTTAATAATGCTATCTTGGATCTACAATGTGCTTCTCTTGCAAAAGAATCCACAGGGCTTCCTGCACTTACATGTATAGAAATTGTTTTTTCCCCTGCTGAAATGCAAATGTCATGGAGTAGAGCATGGCAGGTTTTCATCAACATACAGTGATATTATCCATACCCTCAAGGGCAGGAGGTAAATAATAATACCATATTCTGGTGTGCAAGATGAATTACCAAAACTGGAATGCAGGTATTCAGACAACAGATGTCATGGATTCTGGTTTAATATTTTGCTGATAATGAGAGAAGTACATGAAACCCTTTCTAGACACCAGCAGTCTTAGTATGGCTGGATTTTTTTGTCTGTAGCTCTAGAAATTTCTTATTAGCTGCATGATCTTGCCACAGACTCAAGCTTTCCATCTTCTGTAGTGCTGTGCAGTTACTTTTCCCCTGAGTTTCTCTCTCTTTACAGTTTATCAGTATTTTAGATCATTTTTCTTTCAGCTCTACTGGTCTGTAGCTCTTCTGAATGGAATATTGCTGTTGTATTTTGTCTGTTTCTCGTAACTCTAAATCCACTTGTATTCTTTCACTTTGAATCATGATTGGCTCACCCTAACAGCATCCCTTGAAAACGTCATGAATGTGCTTCCAGCTGACCAGCAGCTCAAGTACTTCATGATTCACTACTTAGTGGTCAATGTAGGATGTAAAGTACTTAGAGATCTGTGGGGACAAGGTGTCTGTAGTAGGAGGGTTGGTATTATTGAAGTTTGTGTGCAGTGTTCTTACCTCCTTTTTCCACTTCACGTTCTGGAACGTTACTGTTCATCATTTCACTTTGCAAGTCTTTTAAAAGTAGGATATATTGCAGCTTTGGAGACATAATAAGATGGCCTTAGACTTCAGTTGAGAACTAGGTAATCCTTCAGTCCTGTTTTAGAGGTTTTCAGCTAGTTTTCAATCTTAATGACTAACTTTGTTTAATTTAATTTGAAGTAAACATCCAAGTAAATCTTTTGGGGGTGTAATTTGGTGTTAGATAGCAAGGTCTGCTGTCGAGCATTAATTTTTGTGATGAAATCTGGTCAAAACAGTCTGGTAGAAATTCCTAATTAGTGTTACTGTAAATTCCATGTGTGTTTTATTCTTATGCTTTGCAAATTATTAATGTCATAATGTGGAACTTAATAGCAGACACATAAGTAAGTGTAACCTGGATAGTATAGCAGTGGGTGGGCTGAATGAAGTGCTTGTCCCAGCTCAAGATGCACAGAGAAGCAGGGTCAGGTAGTGCTTTGCTGGGCATGTGGGCTGTAACAGTCCCATGGACTTCTTCCCATTGCAACAAGTGTGACAAAGTCCTGAGGAGAGCAATGCTGTGATATCCTGCTTTCACATCCTGTTTGTAGGAAGTGTTCAGAGAAAATAAGAACAATTCCCCCTTTAGCCCCATCAATTCTTCACTGTGTCTCTGTTCACAAACTGGAAACCTCTCAAATTTGTGAAAATACAGAAGAAATTGCTCCTGCTCTTGGAAACTCTTAGAAGCTATTGCTGGCTGTGTGCTGGCAGGGGAGGGGAGTTAGTGAGAAGTGTGGCTCTGCTCAGCAGCAGTGCTCACAGGTAAAGCAGAACCAGAGGTGGTCTGATCCTCTTAGCCAGAAGAATTGCAATAAGCCCCCAAAGCCCATTGTGTAATAGGTACAGTGGTGGCAGCCTGCTGAGAGCTCTCCCTGATAGACACACACTAACAAGTACATCTGCTTCACACCACAGAATGGGTTCCTGGGACAAATAAATAGACACACAAATAAAAAAAGCCTGGGTAGAATGCAAACAGCTTTGCTCCTGTTAAAGGGAAAAAAGGCTCAGATTGTGATGTGCTTCCTTATGTCAGTTTTATTGTTTCTGTACGACCTAATCAGCCATGGACAAGACACGGTTCCCGACAAGCTGTTAAACACCACTGGCACTTGTGGCAGGAAGCATAACTAATGAGCTAAGCTGGAGGTAGCTGAGCTGCACACTGTTAATTGATATTTCACTCCTCTGCTATTTCTCGTTTGCTCTTCATGTGACAGAAGGTCAGAGCAGATTTCCTCTCGGTTGTGGGTGAGGGCTCTTGGAGGGCCAATCCTCCACCAGTGCATGTGCGAGCGGCTTGTTGAGAAGCAGCATATTGGGACGTGGTTGGTGTATGAGCCGGATGGTGCCTACATCAGTAAAGCCAGAAGCTTTATTTAGAGGAGTATAGTGAAGGTATTTTCTGGTTCATGGTTACTGCTGTCCCCTGTCCTCCCTTTCAGCCATGAAAAATCAGTTTCAAGAGGCTGTCTTTGCCATGAACGGCAGACATGTGGGTTGCTATAAATCCATTTGTCTCTATTAATATTAATACACAGATTATTTGTTCCCTTTTCTGGAAAGGTTAAGCAGTCTTCCTTCCTTCACCTTTCAAGGGGCTATGTTTATGCACAAGGCAATGATTTCTGTCTGGGAAAGCTGCAGTTCATCATTACCGTTTGGGAGGAGGCAACCTGAGTCTTCTGGAAACACACTGAGCCTTTTCCCCAGACTTTCTGCTTGCACTGTAATGACTGTCACACATTAAGGCTGAAATTACCTCTATGGTACATACATAAGTATGTATGTGAGCTTGTTCCTAATAAAAAATAATAAATAGACCTGAGCTTTGGAGTCAGAGAATACAATAATTATTTAAAAACCAGTCCCCTTTTCTATTATCAGTAGTTTTATTTGTTTCTAATGGAAGATATTAAAGATAATTTTATATTTTTGGAAGTCTGTATCTTTATGAAGATCTACTGGAGAGGTGTAATGGGGCAGGAAATTATTATGTAGTGGTTGGGAAAGGGGACAGCGGAGAGACAGGAGGTCATCATTAGGGTGCATAATCACACAGCTTGATTTTTATAAACATCTTTTAGCTTTACCTTCAGCAGTAAAATTAAAATGCACTGTCTGGTGAAAGAATACCATTTCAAGGATGAATAAAATCCATAATTAGTTAATTTAATAAGTGATGGAGATATGAGTTCTGCTTGTATTAATCATTACTTTTAGGAGAGATGGAGTTGTCAGAACTTCTTACCAGCAGTGGTGGTCTGGGCAGCTTTGTTAGATGTATTTGGAATAATGTTATCAATGTCAGTGTCATAGCATTTTGCATTACATGTTACATTATTTGTGTCCTGTACTTGAAACTATTGCATATTATTCAGATATTTTGTTATTTAAAATTTTGAATTGCTTTCTGTAAGATAGATTTCCAGAAATGACTGGGTGTCCTGCACTGATGTTTTGACCTTTCTGTGCTGTGCAGGAGCTTGAGGAGAAAACCTTGGAGTCATTGGAGGAAGAGGCTTAAGGACTGTTTAGCAATAGTGTAATGTAACCTAGATCACCAGTAGGCATTCCTTGGCTTAGTCTCTAACAAAAGGTCAAAATTATGCAGAAAGTCACCTACAGATAGTATAAAGACTCACAGTTAATGAACTGTGTGTTTTTGCTCTTTTCCTTGAGTCGTCATTCAGTAGAGTTTTCATAATTCCACTTTTTGTTGGTTATTATTTATTTACTTATGTATAACTGTAATCATGTAAGCACAGATTTCAGTAGTAAAAAAAACCCCAAACAAACCATGAAACCATTTCTAACTGCAAAGACTTGCTTGAAGGTCTATTTGTGTTTTGAAATGCATTGCAAAAGTTCACAGAGTATGTGCAAATCCAGCATGCTGCTATAAATAGTAAGAGATAGCTTGTGTGAATTTGTGTAGATCTTCCACCAAGCCCCAGAAGAGATGAAAGATTCAGGGGATGGCATTGCCTCACTCCTTCTTCTCACTAGGACTCACTTCTGTACACAAAATCTCTGTAATACTTCGTTTGGAACTAAATTCCAGATCCTTGAGGAGTGTTCTGTGAACAGGCTCATTGCTGATGTCAGTTGGGATAGATTGCTTTGTTTTTTTCATGTTTCTATGATCTGAGAAGTGTGGAAGTGACTGAGTCTCTCCATATTTGTTTATTATGGTGGTGTCTGCCTTTCAGATTAGTCTGGTTTATGGAATGGAGGCCTACCAAGATCCCTGATGCTTGTTTTTCTCATTTTCAGGATCCAACAAACCTGGATAAATTCAATGTCTCCAACTTTTTTCATGTTAAGAACAACATAAAAGTAATTGATCCAGGTAAGAATAAGTTAAAGGTAGGCTGAGAAATTACCAGCCAACGTATGCTAACCCTCAGTGGCTAGTGGTAACTTTGAAAGCTTCTTGGAAACATAGATAACTTGTTGCAACTGTCCCTGTCACATCAAAAGGTGTTAACAAATTTTGAAGCAAGGACATGATTCTTTGA
This sequence comes from Heliornis fulica, assembly GCA_013399135.1. Taxonomy (NCBI): domain Eukaryota; kingdom Metazoa; phylum Chordata; class Aves; order Gruiformes; family Heliornithidae; genus Heliornis; species Heliornis fulica. Next base: position 371,226 of record VXBZ01005640.1, on the reverse strand, counting down.
GAAATCATTACCTGTCTCCATTGAGTGCTGTGCAAACACAGAAAGCTTTCCATATCCTTTAATCGTAGGCACATGAGAGAGAAGTGAGGAGGAGAAATAATTTGCCAGAATGCACGTTAGCTTTGAAGCAGAAGCAAGACAGGAAAACCTAGGTCTTATACCTGTCTACTAGGCTCTCTTTCATGTGCATCAAGAGTCTATTGCTCATCCTTCTGTCTGGATAACAATGGGCATTTTCCAAGTTAAAGATTGGTGTAGGTTTTTCTAAAAAAAAGTCTCAGAATTTTTTTAATAATAAAAAAAAATTTTTTCCTTTCTAGATACCACCAGAAATTTGCTTCTCAATTATTTTGTGATTCTTTGTATCGAAATGCTTAATAACAACTGCTAATAATAAATTGCTGAAGGAAAAAATCCGTATTTGCCCTTTTGGTTTCCTTTGGAACCGTCTCTAACAAGGTCTAATTACTGATTCTAAGCATGGTGATACTTTTCTGGGTCTTATTATGCCCATCACTTTTTTTATTTCTTTTTTTTAAGCTACTAGTTCTGCAAGCAAGCATCTGTCTGCTTACCCACTAAAATTGAAGTGGATATTACTTCAGAGGTGCAATAGTAGGCATACCAAGACAGAGCAGAAGTCAAACTTGTAAAAATAAAAATTAATTTAAAAAAAAAATCAGTTCATATTCTACAGTCCAGTGCACCAGCCTCCTTCCCTGGTATCACATTAGAGATCTGCTCTTGGGATTTTTACATCATGGACATGGCTGTTCAGTGAGGAGACAAAGGATAGAAGTTTATATTGTACCCAACTGCATCTTGTCTTTAGAGTTTTAGAAAAACTTTTCAAGTCTTGTGTGAATTTAGATAATTGCTAGTGGTTTCAAAGAATTTTTTGCAGCAGTTGGCGTTTTTTCTTTTGTTACACTTCATATTGGCATTTATTGTGCTTTACTTAAATTTATACTGCTGTTAGTGTTCTGCATTCCTATTTGCTACTGTTTCTGAGGAATAACAATAGTTATTAGACCTTTTTTAATTTTAAAAAGTAGAAATAATATCTGGAAGATTTGTGTGTAACTAGATATGTAATAAACTGTGAGAAAACAAATCAGAATTTTTTTCTTTAAACTCTGAATGATTTAACTTTGTCTTATCTAGATGAAGAAAAAGCAAAATTAGATCCATCTTACTATTTGAAAAATACAAATACAGAGACCCGAGAGACTTTACTGGAGCTTTATAAGGAATTCAAAGGTGATGATATTTTAGCAGCTACTATGAAGGCTCCTGAAAAGAAGAAAGTGGATAAGCTGAATGCAGTAAGTTGACTTAATTTGTACATTGGCACCGACTGACTTCTTCAGGAATGGTAATAGATGTTTTACAGTTTAGAGGCCATATTGCAGTATAAACAGACACTACTCCATATGTTTTCTGTTACATGGAAATTTGTCATAGATGAAAATACAAGAATCATATTGGGATTCCTTAGAAATACGTTATATGTGTCAGTGAGTTTCTCTATGTTAAATCATTGTACATGAACCTAAACATTTTAGATATGGAGGACAATAAAAAAGAATCTTTGTGATGTGGTTATGATGTATAAGTTGGCTGAACCCTTTTTCCCAGGTTGTAATCTCTTGCTTTGAATTTGTCATTGCTTCCTGCAGTTATTGGCAGAGAGAACACACCTTGCGGGCAGAGCAAGTGAATCATTTCTGGTGTGGGCAAATATATAAATCATCCACAGCTGCTTCTCCATTATTTTCCACTGGAATGTAGGATTTTTAGTGGAATATTTAAAGTATGGCCTGCCAGGTGCATGTTTCTGTGTGTTCATGTTGTCAAGGGAAACATTTCATCTTCATCCTGATTTCCTACATCAAAGGCTGTTTGAAATGGGCATGACAGGGTATTTTTCTTTAATAATTCTGTGATGTTTATGTCTTCATATACAGCTTTGATTACAGCTACATGAAAACAAATAGCAGTGCAGCATATGGCTTTAAGGAGGAGGTTCACGGACAGATTAAGGAGTGTATGTGACCGCGGAGTAGTAGCACATTTGCTCCTTTTTCAGGGCATCATAGTGTTATAAGAAAACAAAAGATGTAGGGAGAAGAAAAAAAAAAAGAGGTGAGAAACAATGGTGAGCTCTGCACATGTTGGAAAGTCAGACTGTCAACTGATGATCTAACTGTAAACTTGGAGAGGATGCAGAGTAGCCTTAGGGATAGAGCATTAGCCTGACATGTATTCTTTCCTGGCGTTGTCCCTGAGATGCTCGGTATAACTCTGGGTACATTAGATCTTTATAATTTACTACAAAATCCACATGTGATATTCTTATTTCCTTTATGTAGGAGAATTACAAAGCCCAAAATCAGCATTGGGAACCACGGGACAGTGCCTCTTCACACTGAAGGGCTGTGTGTGGTGGGAGTGTTGCTTTCCTCCACAGTGTCTCTGTGGTTCACTGGATTTTCTTTCCACTTACTCAGCAACATTGGAGAATCTTACAGATGTCTTGCCAGCAGTACTCCTTTCATATCTCACCAGTAGAAGTACAAATAAATTCTGATATTAGAATCTTTGCATAATGATATATTAAACTATAATGGAAGCAGTAAGTGCCTTCAGCTCAGCACGTGGACAGCCTTAACCAGAGCTTCATCAGAGCAAATGTTACAGACAAAAGGTGGTGAATTATCACCACATTGTGCATTTTTTTCTGTAGTAGGTTGGTCAGAAAGTTGGCCTTCGGGAAGACGACGTTTGTGTATTACTAGTGTTACTTGTATAGAACTTTTAGTAAATAAATTCTAAGATCTGATGTATTTTTTCTCATGTTTTTCCTCTGCAAACAGGCTCACTATTCTACTGGAGCAGTAAGTGCTTCCTTCACCTCCACTGCAATGGTGCCTGAAACCACCCATGAAGCAGGTACCAGAACTACCTAGCGACAAGCTGTTTATTTACTTTCAGGTTTTAAATTGTGCTCCCTAGTGCACATATATTTATGGAGACTGAAGGAATGCATTGATAATTGGTCAGAAACAATGCCAAGGAAATGTATTCCCTGAGCAGATATATCCATACTTTCCAGTGAGCTCATTCTGAAAATAATGGAGCAATTATGAATTAACTTTGGCTTGGAATGGCAGTTCTGTTGAACTGAAATTAACGAGGTATTTTCTATGCCTTGAGACCACAAAATGGGGTATTAACTTACATAAGTTAGGAATGAAGTATGATCTCTCCTCAAATAGCATACAAAATCTGTAGCACCTCTTTGGCCTAACCAAGTATTGGTTAGAATGAGAGTATTTCAGTGTTATGCAACATTGCCTTTTAGTACAATAAATGTTCCTTTCATTCTTCAGCCTGAGCACAGATGTATAGCATTTATTTAACTTTAATATTGATTAAATAGCTGAGTGATTAGTATTCCCAGTTGAAGAGAAAGGTCTGGCATTTGACACTAAAGTTTAGGGGTATGTCACACACTTAGGCAAAGATTGAATACCTTGCTAAAACTGTGTTTGCTGAGTTCAGTTCCTTTACTTGGTGGATTAGAGTGATTTGCAGGTAAACCTTGGAGTGTTGAAAATATCTGACTAACTGGATATTATGACAAAATGGAAGTGGAAACATCCTAGATTACTGGAAAGTCAAACCAAAGGCTTAATGTTTCCAGTAATTTAGCTTCATTTGTTTTCAGAACGGGTAGGTCCTCCTATGTCAGCAATTTGTGGTTGACTGATGACTGCCTGCTGGGCTTCCAAGTTTGACAAGGAACAATTTGGTTTCAAAGTAACATTTGTGATTGGTAGACAATACTTGAAAATTATAGTTTGTAATATTGAATGAATGCTTCTGTGACTTAAAAATATAGATGGTGTTGTTGGATTTCAAGGAGTTGGTGGCTTTCTATAATGGAAAGTGTTTTGCACAGAGATTAATGTGAAGTTATCGTAGACAAATAGTAGAGGGCAGTCCCTAAAGACCCAGTACCCAGGGAAAGAGGTCAGGCAGTAGAATCTAGCAAGCTGATTTCTCATGATTTCTGAAGATCAGTGAGTAAGCTTCCAAGGATTTAATTATTGTCTTTTTGCTTTGATACAGCTGCCATTGATGAAGATGTTGTGAGATACCAGTACGTGAAGAAGAAGGGCTATGTGCGACTTCACACTAATAAAGGAGACCTAAACTTGGAGCTGCACTGTGACATGGTACTGTGCACCACATAAGATGAATCTCTCTAGATAACAAACAGAATAGGAGCTGGTAATGGAAATCACTGAAGAAAGGAATAGTGTGTAGTTGTAATAGATACAGATAAATGACTAGCTTGCAGTTGTTTTGTGTGCTTTCATGCGTACATAGAACTCCATTGTAAAATGTGTATATAAGTTTATGTATTATTAGTAGTGTATGTATAAATGTTCTGTGTGAGTAGTCATGTTTTACTGGACTGCTTACAACACGTCAAGGTACATGCTTAGAGGTTCAAAGGGTCAGGATTATAGTGACCCAAGCAATGGCAGGGAAGGCAAAGAGAAAACTTAAGAAGGAAGAACACAGAAAAGAAAAAATACCCCAAGGTTGCACAGCAGGTTATTGGTGAAACTAGGAAAAGAATCTCAGTGAAACTGGGAGCAGCTTGTTAGCCTGAGTAGTTAAGATCCCCAGAAATAGTTAGATTTGCTTCTAGATCCTGAGCATCACAGAGCAGACCTAAAAGAAAACCACGGTTTTTACTTACTGTTGTCTCAGTTTTTAAGGTTCAAGTTTTCAAGCACCTTCCCTTTGCTGTTAAGAAGCCAATGTTCATTTTAAAAAACAACAGATCAGAGTTTTTTATAGTCAGTAGAGCCTAATTCTTGGGGAAACACATGGCTCTTAAAATAATAAACATGACAAGACTTACGATGGACGGATGAATTGTGGTGACACTGATGTCTCAGACGTCATCACTGCTTGCTGGTTTGCTTGCTTATTTATTTGTATGACCATATCTATAAAAGGAAAGAAGTTTTCAGTGTAAAAATACCAAACCTTCTGTTGTTTACTGAGATTTTTATTTTGTGAGATTATAGGCCTGAAGGTAGGTGTTTTTAGGAAGTTTAAGGGTGTGACAGGATGTGAATAGGGGTTTAAATGGTAAGCCTTCTGCTTGTTTTGACCCTGATGGAAATTAAGGACAGTGGTGCTAGCTAGAAGTTGGGGTACCTGGTGTTAAATCCAGAGTTGAGTAGGAGAATGCACCCTGTTTTACCTAGGAGAAAGAAAAAGGAGCACACGGGATACGTGTGCCAGCTTTCCCTTCTCTCCCTTTCTCTCGCACGAGTAAGGAGCGATGTGTAACATCTCAAGCTGATCTATGGAACAATATGGGAATCTCCACAGCAGTGTATCGTGATAGTAATTCTGTAGGTCCCTCTCATCCCTACAGGTGTTTTCCATGCTCCTAAATAGTAACACTATGTAATAAGGCAAAAAGCAGAGGATGTTAGTACAGCAATATTTGGGGGAAGCAGCAGAATGAACAGATTGCATTGAATCATTTTTTTTGCCATATGCTCTCAAACTGGCTCCCGGCAGGAGGAGGCTGATGGCAGCTATTCTTATCTGCATGGGGTTTTTGGCCACATGTGTGACCAGTGTCACTCAGTCCTAAGGACCCAGTCTCAACCGCCCATTACAAACTTCCTGCATAATATCATTATGTTTCCTTTTTTCCAGATGAATTCCTATTTATCTCCCCTTCACATACACTGCTTCCTAGTGTATGCTTTGGAAGGGTGCACTGTTTTACACAAACAGACCTGCTTGAACACTGGCCTTGAGCCATCTGTTTCTTTCATTTCATTGTGTCAATTAAATCTGCGTGAATTAAGCAGACCTTTGGCGCTGCAGAGAGGAAAAAGATATATATTTAGAATAAGTAGGAAAACCTTGCTGCTTTAAGGAGGTTTTCACAACATCCACTTCAGGTCATCATCCTAGGCCTGTTAAATCAGTTCTTCCAGGAGGCACTTGTTTACTATATAAGGAGTTTGTGCTTCTAACTTTGGTTTTCCTGAATCACACTGAGATTGCAAAGACAGACACAGAGAGTGAGGAAATGCTGAAATCAAAGCTTTCTGAACACATCCAGTTCATCCTGCTTGTGAGTATGCATGGTAATAGTCTTAATTAATCAGATGCTGAGGTTTTTATCAGCTCTCCTAGGTTATTCAGTGCACAAGCTGAACCAGTTCTGGGAGCCATTTGGAACTGTGTAGTGAAATGGTTTATATTCAGGATTTGGTTTTCCTTGAATGCAGTCAGGGGAACTGTCCTACATCATAATGCTCACTCAGATTAAAGTTGCACAAGCTTTTTGGTGCCTGACTTTTCAGGCTTTGTGATTTTGTAGTGTAGCTGTCGTGGGTAGTACCTCAGCTTTTCAGGAAGAAATGGAGAAACAAATTTCTGCCCAAAGTCCTCGTATTGATACCCTGAAGACTATCAGAGATTCAGGACTCTGCATTCAACACACAGATTTGTGATACTGAGTGCATGAGAGAGCTGATAGCAGTGTTAGGTTGTCATTGCTGTTTGCATTCCAACAAAACATGTGACTTGGGGAATCCATACATCTCTTTCAAACAGTGCAACTGCAGGAGGAAGTCTATGTTTTATAAGTGGTGCTTAGCTTCTCTTTTTAAAAACTGAACACTGCCTGCCTGGTTGTTGTTTTGACCAGACCACAGGCTCCTTTTTTTAATTGCTGAGTGATATCCTGTGCTCTGGTTATTATGGAAGCCACCCTAGCAGTGGGTGTATTTACACAGTACTGCAAATACAGGACTGTGAAATGCTTTAGGAAGCTTGAGGATGGAGTTGCTACATAAACATGACAAATGGGTACCTGTCTCCGGAGGTAGGACTTGCAACATTCAAATTACATTTTAAAATAGTCTTTCAGGTTAGATTTCAATATACACTTTGAGGCAAAGTATTCTTGCTGAAATACAGAACAGCAAGTGACATACTTACTGTCTTAGAGTGTACGCTTAGGGAGTCTTCAGTGGTATTTTCATGCCTTAAATACATGCTGTATTTAAGGAAAGTAGTCTTGCATTTGTGCTCTCAGCAGTCTGTACTGATGCTGAAGACTACCCAGTATCTCTTTGCCTTCAGTACCCTCCTTGGGCTCTTACTCCCTCTCCTTTCTCAAGTCTTATATCTCCTGTTCATTCTTTCCCTTGTACTGTGAGGTATCTGGCAGTAAGGATTGTCTGGAGTTCAGTCCATATGTAGACGTGGAAACTTTAGTTTAAAAATAAATCTAGGGGTCTTCATATACTAGCACTTTAAGGTGCCAATCAATAAGATTGATAGTGATGAGATTCTTCCTAGCACCAAAAACCTAATCAAGAAATGTTTTTCTATTGATCCAGGGGAAGAAATCAGTGCTGCAGTGAGATTGAAGTCATCCGTTACTTTGTGACAGGATTCAGAAAGAGAGCATGAAATAGGGCCAGAATCCAGACATCTTCTGTGTCTGAAATCGCTTGTTCAGAGCACCAGAAAACTTCACTTAGGTTCCTGAAAGATGATGTGTGATTTGAGTCATTGACCTGAGAAAAGGCAGTAAAAAGACTTTGGAAGATAAGCTGGATTTTTTTTTTTCCACGCTTTTTGAATTTGTTCCTCAAATGAGCAAAGGTACACTGCTGTTCCTCTTTGTGTCACATCCGTGTGCCTATTGCTCTTTGTTGCCATTTGTTTTTCTCCCAGTATTCTTATTCAGATACAGTATGTTCCTCCTGATGGGAGTAATCAGATGGCCATTTGTTAGGGACATTTTCCAGGAAGCTGAGTTCAGCTGGGCGTAAGCAACATTTGTTGTATGTACTAATTGGAAACAAATTTACAAAAAATCTACTTGCCTAGAACTAATTCTGGCAAGTATAGAAGATTTAACAACATCCAACAAGTGTTACTCTTTCAGCTCTTGTCTTATGCATTGCCAAACAAATATAATACAAAAAATAACTGATAGAAGGCAATGAATGTCACTGGGCTTCTCTTATTTTATTTACTGTGATTTTTCTAGTCTCCTCAGCTGCTTTAATCAGGATGCTGCTGGGAGCAACTGTTTATATCATCTGTGTGTATCCTGTGGCATTAGTGACTGTAGTGATGCAGTTATACCTTGTTAGGTGGTGGAGCAACCTCTAAGGGCAGGGTGGAGGCTTTACTGTGTGCAAAAACTCAAATTGACTTGGGTTTGCAAGTAGAAAAGCAGTGTGACTAGAGTCACACTAGAGTGGAAAATTAGGAGCTGGTAAACCCTGAATTCTGTGCCTTTCCCATGGACTTGCTGCATAATGTGGCTATGTCATACGCTTTTTAAATCAGTGACATCCTTTTTTTTGTTTCCCACAATAAGCAATATTCAGGAATAATCTTTAATTTCCAGGTAATAACATGTGCCATAGATGCCTGATTGCTGGTGCACAGCTACACAAATAACCTAGGCTGCCTGCTGGTACCAGCAGCCCTGCATAAGAATAGAGAACATCTGGACTCTGCAATTGTGAAAAGGAATAAAAAATTACGGCTTTTGCCTCTAGGTTGCTTTGAGGGTTTCTTGTTTGGAGCTTTCACATTTTTATTTTCATTGCACCATGGAAATATATATATATAAAATACAAAATTAACACTCCAGAAGACCCTATCAAAATGATGAACAGGTGGTTTGGAGAACTCTCTCCTCATACAAGTGGTCACTGCAGGGTAATGATCTGGTGGTTGGGCACGTGCTGACAGTGGTAACTGAATACTGATCCATAACTGCCGTGGCAGTTTCGTTGATTCGCCTGTCTCGCTCAAGTTTAATACTCAAGGTTTAAGGGCAAGTTGGCATAACAAAGAAGAATGTGAGATGGATTTCAAAGCTCCATCTAGCTCTCCACAAATGCATTTTGAGGTTTTAGGGCCCAGCAAACTCTGTTTAATGATGATGTCTTGACATAACTATCTGAAGGAGCCATTGTTCTACAAACACTGATGTTTTAATCTTTTGAGGCCCTCTGACCTGTTAAATATGCCTCTGATCTATAAATGTGTAATCCAGCCCCTGGTCTTTGAAATCATCTCTCCTTTTGTGTGAGGCACTTTTCTGAACATCAGAAGCCTGTAAACTTCTCATCCATTTCCAGTGAGAGAGAAGTGAGTTGCTGAAAAAAATCCTTTGACCTCCTGGCATGACAAGGTTCCCCAGTCTTCCTGAATCTCTCATTTTCTTTCTGATTTAAAACCCATTCTACTCACCTTGTCAGCATCATCATGGCACTGTCTGGCAAATAACTGGCTGATGTTTTACCAGTGTCTGTTAACTCAGTAATACGTTGGCAGTACAGTGGTCTCGGCATGGTTGTAAGGCTTGTTTCATGTTTTCAACTTTGAAAGTTCTTGTAAACAGAAACTAAATGCAAACAAACAAACCTGCCCTTTTCCAGCAGGGAAACAGCTGGATAATAATGTTTGTTAGAGAGGAGGCTGTTAGTTCTTGCTGTGTTTTTTCCTCACAGTGCTACAGTAGCAGACAGATCTATTGCTCTTCTTTGTGGTTGGGAGTAGAACAGCTCTGCACAGCAATGTTGATTGCCAGGTCACTGCCAGGTTGTTCTTAAGTGACTACAAAATAATATTTAAATAATATTTTTAATTCTGGGGGCATAACACCCATGCTTGAGAAAGGAGAAATATTTTAATGTGAGATGTTAGTAGGAAGTGCCAGTCTGGATGCTTGTCCTCAGTGCTGCTCTGCAGCAGTGAGGGAACGTTGGGAGTCCCAGTTATGCCCTGCTGCCCTTACCTGAATAGGGCATTCAGTGTGGGGTTGAGGAAGGTGCTCAGCCACCTCCCCGTGAACCTGTCCCTGCACCATGGGACTTACTGCCCTTGGCTGTCTCTACACAGTTTCCTGGCAGCCTTTGGCCTTGGGTAATTGGTGGGAAGGTATTTTGCACATTTGGACCTTCCTACCTGCCCAGCCTCCCTGCCAAGCTGGATCTGGGGAGGGAATCGATTGTTACTGGATTTTGTTGCTTGTTTTTTGACATTGGATAGTGCAGGCATCCCGTACCAGCTGCGTCTGCCACTTAGTGACCCCGAGCCCGAGGATGATGTGGGTGGTTTGGAGTTACACAGCTGCTGCTCTTCATCTTTCTCTGACATGTTTCTTGTTTGTACCTTGGCTCTTCTGATGAGAGCGGGGTGACCTTGGGAGGCTGGCAGCTACCAGAGCTTTTGCTGTGTAGCGTGGAAGTGCTTACAGGTTGTATCTTCTGAGAAGGTGACATTTATGTGCCAGTTGCAGGCTGATGAAAGGCCAGGCAGCCTCTGTGGGACCTGCATGCTCCAAGTTTTACAGCTGTTGGAGGTTGCTTAAGCTATTAAAGTTGTGTTCTCATTTAGACTGTACCTAGTGGTGCTATGTCATGCTTGCTGGCCTCATCCTTATCAGCACCCAGCCCTGCACCGCACTGTCTGACAAGCTCCTCAACCCTCATGAGACTGACAGATTTGGGGGCGGGGGGGGGATGGATGATATAATTTTCATTTCTCCCACTGCAATAAATAAAAGTTAGAGGCTGCAGCGAGGGATGATGACTGCCTTTGGAGAGCTAGTAGTTAACATTGACAAATGAGATGAGTGAATTAGATGCCTTATTTAACTTGAGTTGTGCTCAACTAAACTGATTGATTGTCCTTGTATGTGCACAAAGTGAAAAATAAAACTAGAGTATGTAATTTTTTTTATTGGCATCTTGTCTAAGCTGAGCATCTTACTTAGTCTTTGAAAAAGTTTTTGGTAGCATCATTAATGTCAGTACTGTGGAAGAAATGCCTTTGAAAAGTGAAATTTAGCTATCTGCTGGAATCTTTGCTAAATAGCTAATTAAATTATGGTGGGTTTCTGTGTAATGAGAATGCAATAATTCTGCTTTGTTCTAAGTAAACTTTGAGGCTTTGAGGTAGCTAACGTTTGCCTATTTTGCTATCAAGTCAGCAATCTGTTACCTGAGGCATAGTTTACTTGTTCTGATTCTTTTTTAATATCTGTAGGAGTCTGGCCAAGTGTTTTACCCCACAGTGCCTGATGCTTTCATCTCTCCTGGTGCTCTCTCACTGGAACTGTGCTCTTCTCATCACAGATCACAGACTGACCAGAGTGCATTTGCTCACTCTATGACCACATTGAGAATGGTGTCCCTTAGGTGAACTTGTCTTATTTGAACCAAACCACCCCAGGCAGCTGTTGCTGGGGGGTGGTTTGGTTCTGCTAACAGTACCCCTATGTGTGAGAGGGGTCTCAACCCCTCTCGCACATAGGGGTACTGTTAGCAGGAAAGTGGATGTGGCAGGGGGTGATGTCCAGGGCTACAGTAAGTATTTCTCCAGCAGGAAGGGTCAGGGGCTTCCTGCAGTGAAATTTTCCCAAAGCTTTGCAGTGGGCTTTGTAGAGCTTTGGATTTTCTTTTCCCTCTTGCTCTGAAACAAATGGAGTGTGCTTCTAGTCCATTGGTGAAGTAGGGAACTGTCATGTCATGGTTTTGTTCCAGCCAGAGCTGAACACCATGCAGCCACTCTCTCTAAAGGACATTTAACTTGCCTTCTTCCAGTGCAGTATCATGCATTGAAATGCACTAGAAACAGTTAAATAAAAACAGTTTCTTGCCATGATTTAGTGTCAGGACCACTTGCATGTGACAGATGGTGATTCCTGAAACTGCTCCTTACAGTTGTCTCTGAGCCCCAGGTAAAGCCATACTGGTCTTAGGGTGAGTTCTTTTGTGGGGCTACTGAGATTGCAGGTTAAAAGGGGTGGGAGGAACTGAGTTTGAATCTTACCAAATCACCTCTTTACAGGCTCACATGTTAGAAGAGTTGCTAGAATGAACAATTACAATATTGAAAATGCTCTGTGTAAAATGGACTAAAGCAAAACCAAATCCACCTTGCATTTTAAAGATCTGTGTTTAAAAAAATGGCAGGCTTTGTTTGAAGCATTAGAAATTTCCATCTCTAGTTCATGCTGCTTAGTAGCAGGATTCTGGTGTTTGTGTGATAAGATGAAGGGTGTAGAGTGCAATTTTAATTTGTGAGGAATGAGCTTTTCATTATTTTAGATTATTTTTACTTTGAAATTTAGGGTTAATGAGCATATATCAAGGCTCTGTAGTTCAGAGAGCCTTGTAGCAGAGAACTACTACAGCTCATTCAATTTAGAGAGACAAAAAGAAATAAAAGGCAAGTGGAATTAGCACAAGCAAATTATACAGATGTGCGAATGACAGCTGCTGAATGCTTAGTGTGAAATTTCTCTTCAAGGTTCATGCAGATCCTCAAGGGATGGAGCATTTTGAAATGATTAGCTCTTCATATAGTTAAGCCTTCTTCCTTGCAGTCATGGCAACGACTCAGAAGCTCCTCTCTTTTCCCTTCTCCTGTACCTTGGCAACAGGAGTGCTGCAGGTTTTTAATCTATGACTGGTTTGCTCTTCAGCTGCCCGATTCCAAGTCTGAGTTAAGGTAACTTTTAGAAATGCAGTGACCCATTTTAACTGATGAGAAAGGAGAGGTGTGAGCTGAGAAATCAGATAGTGCTCTGGCTTGGTTAGTCTTACCACTCTGGTCTTGGAATGAAGCAAGAGGCATTTCATCCATGCTGAAGGATGAAAAATGAAAAGGCAAAAAGGAAACTAAAATTGGCTTAAAAGTGGAACAAGATCGAATCTGCATTTCTCCTAGAGCTTCATAGTAAGGAGTTAGGGTTGTTATTTTCTGCATTGGTTTTCTAAATTGTATATTCTTTCTTTTGTGTTTTCCCAGTATCCCTGATTTCACAGTCAGTCTCTTGTCACACAGTCAATCTTAGTAGCAATCTCTTTAATTTTTAAATCTGTCTGTGCCTAGTAACAGGTAGATTGCTGTTTACTCTTTCGTGAAGTTACCTACTAAGTGTGTTAGTTAAATGGAGACAAACATAATTAGAAAACTATTGGGCTGTTATCCCATTAAATAGACATATCTGTGAGCCACTTGTGTCATCTTCTGGGATAAGTATTCTTCTGTATTCCTGTCTCAAACTGTTTATTAAAATTTTGCCACTTGTCTTGGGTGTGAATTTTCAACAGTTGAAAGACAGTTACTTGGCATCTACAAAATAAATAGGGAACATAGTTGGAGCAGAAGGCTCGTTTTTTGTTTAAATAAGATTTTTCTTACTGTTTGTCATTTGGAGTGTCTTTAAGTTGAAGGACATCATACAGAGACACTGCCTTCACTTACACGACCCCAACTTGACCTAAGAAAGGGAGGATTTCTCGCTCAGGGTTGTCCTACCACACTCTTTGGAGACAGGTAGGACAATTCTTCCATAGGTTTTAAATTTGACTTCTAAGACTATCACTGCATCTTTCTCAGAAGATATTACAGTAGATTTAAAACATCTCTTTTCTGTTGGTGGTTTTCAGACCAACAGGTTAACAAATTAAGGTGGCATTGATCTTTTCACTTCCTTATATATGCCATAGTCAGCAGGTTAAAGTAATTTAAATAATTTCCTGCTTACTGTAAAGGGATGCACTGGGAAAAGTTAGCTGCTGCTGTTGAGGTTAACTTGAAAAAAAACAGCCAGAAGTGAAGAGACACCCTGTAGCCCATTGTCAAAAATAAGGCAACAAGAAACCTGTGTTGCCTCCTGCAGTTCTGCAATTCCAGGTGTTTTGCTTGACCATCCCTTCTCCTCCTCCAGAAATGGTGCAAGGCAAGTGGTGTGGAGGAAGTTTCTGAAGCTGTAGACAGTTTTGCATTTCAAGACAGCAAATCTGATATCTTCCACAACATCTTACACTCAAATAACAAAGCCAGTTTTGTTTATATATATATTTCTCAACAGTCTTTGTAGTTTGAATGAAGACTTCAAAGACTGGCTATGTTTGTATGGGCAGCGCAGGACATAACTTTACTGAGGATCAACACCTTCACCATAAACCTCAAGCCCTTTTTGTCCTGCTTTGGCAGGAAGCTGCTTTGAAAAGTCCCTGAAATGTGCTTGGCAGTGTGAGATTTGGCAAGAACATCAACTGCTTTGAGTAAATCAGATAATGGGAGCCAGATCTTCTAGATCAACTGCATGACTGAAACTGGGGTTTATTACTGATTGAATGCAAACCTTTTTATTTGTGTCTACTAAAAAGCACTCTCAAAGGTAATGGTAATGTTGCTAAGGAACTGTTTACCTGCCAATTGTATCTGTATGATGCATGAGGTGACCATGGGAACCAAGAAAACCTTGCAGTGAAAGGATTATTGCATGTATAATAAATATTTCTGCGGTTGCATTTGAAAAGCTTGCTTCTGGGAAAAGATGGAATAACTCAAAATGAATTTAGAGAGAAGGGGTCAGTGTAGGTCCTGCATAAAAAATAAATTGCTAGAGCCATTATTTTTTCTTTTTGGATGCATATTTTACAAGTCATGTTTTGAAAATAAATAGGAAATCTGTATTAGGTTATCAACGCTGTGCAAATTTAAAATGGTTTGGTATGTATTCCTAGGGGACTTGGTCTTTTGCCTGATTTCATTTTTCTTAAAAATTTAATTACAGGTTGCTGTATTCCCCCCAGAGAACTTATTAACTATGTCTCTCTCCAAAGAGTGCTTGGATCACATGAGATGAAGTGCCTTAGGCTGAAAACTGCTGATTCCATTTCTGATTCATAAAGAATTTTTTTAAATCATTTTTATCCTGGCTGACATTTTTCCTGAGTGATAACTAGTAGCACTATGTTAGGATCAAGGCTGTTAAGATATTGTCATATAAAGGAAGCATACACTGCACAAAGGCTTCTTCAGAGGTTGAATTTTACTTGACAGGTCACATACAAAGATAGCTTTCAAGCATATATGTCCAATTCAAAGAAAAAAAGAACTCAAATTTGCTATAAACATTAAAACTGTAGGAAAACCTCCCGTTGCTTGAAACAATGGAATATATTTACTTACAAGTTGCCCTCAGGATGATAAAAAAAATACAAGTCCTAGCAGCATTCTACCATAAACCCATTATGGTGCCATTACCATTTTAACATACTAATGAATTATATAGGAAATCTGAAATAATAGCTGGTGTAAGATTGTATTAGAATTTGTTTATTTTTCCAGTTATGGCTCAGATAACTCATTTATTTCTGTGTAGAGTAATTAAGAAGGATTCATTATAAAGAATTTGTAATGGCACGTAGAATTTGTTTGGACAATTAAGGGACATTTCAGTGTAAATAAAGAGGTACAAGAATGATTGAATTTCAGATGAGAAAATACTATAGAAAATGAAAGTTCTGTATGGTTCAGGATCAATACTTACCTGCTTTTAAAAAGATAAAGATTATTTAATCCTTAAATTATGGTAATTGAGCTTGCCTTATTTTTTTGCTTTTAAGGCACATCAGGTTGAATAGCTCAGTGTCACTCTGTCTGCAGCTTTCAGACCAAGAATGATGTCATACCAATGCGAAGTTGAATCAGTAGCTTTCACAAAGAGGCTTCAAGTCTTGTGTCTTTACAGTTTCCAGACACTGTGGCTCGTGTTGGGGCTTTATGTGCAAGCACATACAACAATAAGGGTATTTTCAATGCTTGTAACAACTCAGATTAGTTAAATATATTCCAGTTTTACATCTATGCATGGAATTCACAGTGGGACTGGAAAACATGTACAAGGATAGAAAAAAGGCTACTTCTGTACTTATACTGGTACACATGAACGTATTTTACTATTGCTGAGAAGAGAATCCCTAGAATTACAGAGAAAGGAAAATTAGGTAGGCAAGGAAGTTTTTCAGAAGGTGCTGTTTGAATACCATGGCTCATAAATTCAAATAAATAATTTCAATTTGAATTATAAAATGAAATTAGAAGTTGTCAATATATTTAGCTGATTTTATTTTAGATTTTTGTAAGCAAGTTGTCTTTTTTTTTCCCCTACTCTCTGGTGACTTAGGTCAGCCCCAGTTTTTAGTTCCAATGGGTGAAGCAGACCAAGTGCTTCTCTCGCAGTTGTGTTCAATGTTCTCACTTTAAAATGGTGGAACAGAGAAGTCAGGTTCTTTCTTCCTTTATGAAATTAGCTTTTTTTTCAGTCTGGAAGTACCCCTTTGGAACAGAATTATGATACGCTGCTGGAATGAAGTTACTTAAAAGTGTCTGAGCTTACCCACTTTCACCTTCATTATGTCTGGTGAGAGCTCACATTATCTAAGCTAGTATTCAGCACTTCTTCATGCTAATTGGAAGGTCTGAGTTTAATTTATTTAACACTGTGTGTGTCTCTTAAGTATACCTTAAAAGAGCATATATTATGTCTTTTTTCTGTAGACAGGGACTCATTCCTCTTCTAGAGTCCTGCACTATCAGTTCTTTGCAAGGCAGAAATGAGAAGTGTTTCTTGTTAACAGTGAAGTGACTGATTTGATAGTCTAAATGTATTGCTAAATTAAAACTTCCATTTGTCTTTCAGACACCCCGAACATGTGAAAACTTTATCAAACTGTGCAAGAAGAACTATTATGATGGAACAATTTTTCACAGATCAATTCGCAATTTTGTGGTGAGTTTTGAACGAATCCTGTATAAGGCACAGTGTAGGATGTCCTCAAAATATCTATTTAGCTTAATTCAGTTTTAGTTTCTTCCATGCATGACAACTTGCAATATACAACAGTGTATATTAAATATACTATCAGAACTAGGATTGCCCTAACTTACTAAATTTGTACTTACCAGTCTTATGAACAACTGTCTCTGACTAATATTGCCACTTGGAGCATTGCTGCACTTAGTAATGCTTTTGCTGGCATTCCAGACAAAGCCTTTGAGAGTCATTGCCTTGGCAAGGCTCTTGTTATCTTCCCTACGCTGTGGGTGGGTGGTTAATGAACAGAAGGAGAGAGAGAGAGGTGGGGAAGATGCTAATTTGGATAAGTAATACCGTGGCCATTGAAATCCCATTCAGATGAAACTTTAGAAAACAGCTGAATTTCTGTTTCAGGTTGTGGTACTTGGGAAAGGATGATCTGACAGTATCCTTGTGTGCTCCAGTACTAGGTGCCCAGACTTTCTTTGTGAAGGAGTTTGTGAAGAGCACCTCATGAGCCAGAAGGTTGACACTGGTAGTCAAAGACCTGTATTTATATAGGTGCAGTGCAGGCAGCTTAGGGTAATGTAGCTGTCCACATAACTTCCTTTCAGTAGAATCAACAACCAGATCCTGAAGGCAGTCTGCATCTTTCAAGGGACATCACTGAATGCTACATTCCATCCTGATAGCCTAAAAGGAAACTTTTTTTTCCTTTTGGCAGCACTGTGTATCTCAGTTCATCCTTAAAGTCACAAATATAATTGTACTCGTGTGTTATTACAGTGAAGCTAGCCATGGCACGCCCCCTCTGCTGGCATTAGAATACAGAATATTATTTCTGTAAATCCTGCATATATATGCAGTGATTAATTTTGCTGCTGAAAGATTGGTTTCGCACAGGGATTTTTTTCCTACTGCAGACAGTGAGGGGGATACAGGGAAATACAGATTCAGATACAGAGCATCTTCCACATTCCCTCATTTCTTGCCTTCGTATCGCGGGGAGGATTGTTAGCGAAATGTAAAGCCTTCCGGTTCCGGAAGCAGAGCAGGTTACGGCCCAGCGCGTAGTAGGAAGGATGATCTGATTAACACATTCAGGGCTGTTTCTTTTCCCTATTTACCCACGAGAGACCTGTTATTTTCATAAAACTGTCATTCTGCTCTTGGGTAAGTAATGTAGATGAGAGCCAGCTAATAAGAGACATTCCAAATAAGCAGTAATGGTTTCCTTGTTGCCAACTTGTCAGCATGACACAATATAGAAGGAAGAGATGTCTTTCACACAGATATATGTGTAATATTGATTTTATTCAAATTCTGCAGATCCAAGGAGGTGATCCAACTGGAACAGGAACAGGTAAGGATGAATTTGAATGAATTAAATGGTTTTCACTTCATGTGCTGTGGTGTTACATTTACCTTGTAGATTAAAATTCTCTACATTATGATATGTGGCACTTTGTATTTCTGCTATATAGCAGAGGTTTCTCTCCATGTTTTTATGATAATTTAAATTTTGGTCAAAGTTTCATCTGATATATTCTCTGTCTAAAAGCTGTGCACTTTTCCATGTGGAATTCTTTTTGGGTCTTTGCTTCCTTTTTCTTCCAGAAAATAAATAAATAAAACTACAATGATTTTTACAGCTGCCCTTCCAGGGCAAAGAACAAAGGAAGAAACACATTCATGCAAAGTTGCTTTCAAATTCAGTGTTAATGAAATACTTGAGACCTGCCTCAGAACTGGTGAATGGCCAGATACCATCTGTTCTCCCAGCTAGCTGCCTCGTACAGCCAAGCTGCTCTTTTTCTAACTTTTAAGGAGTACTGTTACTAAATATTCCTGCCTGTTCTTTCTCCCTTAGCTGGAGATCTGCACTATAGTTGTATCAGAAATGGTCAGGAGACACAGAAGCTGAAGGGTCCTCAGGGCATTGCCCATCCACAGTAGATGTGCTATGTAATATCTCTAGTTGCTGCTGTAAATTCGCTCATTTTCCACTTGCACCTTTAACCAACCCACTTGTAGGTGTCACCAGCCTCCACAGCTCCTCGCCTGGTCCTGTGGGCTTCTCTGCATTTTTTATTCTAGTTCATACATGTGCCACTTTTATATGTGTTTTACTGTCTGAGTTCTCAGGTCATCCAAACAAAAGATGTCCTTGTAGTTGTTAAATACTTTAGCTCTGCTTACTTTGTAAATAATTTAATTGTGAGGTGCCCAAGAGCTTTTCTTTTACTGCCTGTGATAATCAACAGTTGTGTACTCCAAGATGGTTAGGTGCTGGAACGGGTTTTCCAGAGAGGTGGTGGAGGCACTGTCCCTCTGTTTAAGGAAAGGTTGGATGAGGTACTCAAAGACATGGTTTAGTAAATATAGGTGGTAGGGGGATGGTTGGGCTAGATGATCTTGAAGGTCTTTTCCAACTTCCATTCTGTAAGATTTGAGGCTAGTTAAAGGTTCTGTGTTTTGATGGCAAAAGCCTATTAACAGGATCTGTTACCATATGCTTGGACTGTCAAAAGAAATGTGATTTGATTTTATTATAAGGCAAATTTCAGTTCAAATCCCAAAAGACATAATTAGGAACATCTTTTAAAATGAGAAATTAAAGAGGTGTCAGGAGATGGGAGAAATTTAATGGGTTGGCTCAGACACCTTTCAACCTTGTAGGGTGGAGTTCAGATCCTGATGTGGAATGAAAATTAACTTGCTGGTGTCATTCTTGTCTCTGTGCAAATGGTAGAAGTATTGTAAGATACCACAAGTAACAGTTGGCAGAGAACTGGCAGTGCAGCTGCATTGAAGGTCAAGACTCAGCTCTACTGTCAAAGCAAGTAGGAAATAAAATGCAACTAAGCTCATAGGAGAGAAAACTGTCTATGTATATCCTTTATTTAAAAAAAATGGAGTCTCACGACTTCTAGTCTTTTACATCTTGTTTTCCCTATGTCATTCTTAATTAAATATGAATATATCACAGGAAAGATGTCTTGCAGATGTCTGTCAAGACTATTAAAAGTTCTAATAGAAGGGAAAGCATACACTCAGATAAGACTGTTGCAGATTTTTAGACACTGTTTGAAATGATTGTAGAGTCCAAACAATGCAACTGTCTTCTTTGCAATTGAATGTTTTGTATTCTTTGAAGACAGCTGGATTTTAGATATTTTAGACATCCTTACTTAACCACTCATTGACTCTGATGTTATCACAAGAAAATGGACAGCCTGGTGGGCTGCTGGATTTCTCTCGAGCTGGCATACCTGTGCGTTTAATACTTAAATGAAGTTGCTTACACAGTTCAGAGTCAGTGTTTGTTCCTGACCACCTGATAGATCCCAGGCACTTGAATGAGAGGCAGAAATTTCATTCATGTATCTCAAGCCACATGCTATAAGATGGTGGCCAGACCTAAGGTGCCTGTCTGGTCTTACGTTCTTTCCACAGCAATGCAGCCAGAGGATGGTACAGCTGAACAGCAGTGTAGGACCGTGGCAAACACAGTGATGCTCCCTAGGCTCCCACAGTGGAAAAAGTTTGGTCCACTGGTTGGTGCATTACTAATATGATCAAAAGCATTCATGTTAGGGAAGCTTTGCAGTAAAGCACTGGGATTCAGTACTTTGTACCTTTGTTACCTGGGTCTTGTATATTATTTGCAGTATAAATTCCCTTTTTTATTTCTTCTGGCAGCTGGAATGAATTTCAGTATTCCTTTGACATGCTGCTTCTTAGGAAAAAAAAAAAATCAAAAGATGCATCTTTGAAAGCTGAGAACTCTGTAAGATTTAACGGTCTTTAGAGGTTTACTGGGGAAGAAAATAAGTTGACTGTTGCAATATCAGGGAAGCATATGAGAGTAGAACAGGGCTTTCTTCACAGATACTTCAATTGGCAATAGGGAGCATTATTTGGAGGTTACCCTTTAAAGATCAATATTTTAAACTGCCAAAATTGTTTCTATTAGAGCCTTTTATAGAAAAACTTCAGAAAACTAGAAAGTCCTTTGTTTCCTCTTCAACATAGAACCTTCTGTTTTAACTGAAATTTTCTGGCTAAGAGGTTTGGAATGGGGTTTTGTTTGTTGCTTGTTTAAAGAGAACACTACCACCTTTTCCAAACTGATATGTGGAAGGTGCATTAAGTCTGTATATATTTTTGGTTTGTTATATTTATTTAATTAATCACGTTCACCAGCTCAGGAACTAGAACAGACTTGTTCAAACATCTTCCCACCATTTGGTTTCTGTCATTTGACATTCATCCCATGCTCAGCAACAGGTGTCAGGTTTATGGTTGCAACACCCAAATGCTTAGATGATCACCCACTCCACTGCTAGCTAAGCCCAGGACTGTTTGGGCACATTCAGAACAACATGACATACAGTTTCATGTCATATGTACAGGGACTAAACCTCACTCTTGGCTCACCTAGACGGTGTGCTTGTGGGTTGGAAGCATTTCACAGGTGTAAAATGCCAGACTGGTTGTCACTGCATGTCCACTGCCATATCTACTCCAGCACAACAGTCCTATCATAAGCAACACCTGTCCTTACTTCTTTTTCCTTTGTACTCCTGATGTATCCTCTTTGAGCATGTTGTTAGGCTGTCATAAAAGTACTGGTGACCTGGCAGATATGTGAAGGACAGCTGATTCCTGGTACTCAGCAGTTAACTTTGTAATGGAGGGTGGAAATGACCATTATGGCCTCTAGAAGTTGAGATACCACACTGGGAAGAGTGGGGAGTAGAGTTTTACCTTAGCCCAGCTTGCAGACCTGCACTGCCAGAGCAGTAAGATACACAGTTCTGTAAGGTTAACGCTGATTTAGAAGACCAAACCAATTTTCTACAGCCTTCAACTTGATGTTTTATAAGACTACTGGGAGAAATTTTATTGTGCTGTGGCAGCTTATTTCTTTTCTAACAAAATAACCACCCATAGAGGCAGTATTCAGAGCAATAACCTGAGTCATGGTCATTCTTTGTAATGATTAATTATTTGAAAATGAATTTTAGATTTGTGATGTATCTCTATTCCTGCTGTTCATAACAACTCAGTGGTTGAACATTGTGAGTAATTCTGTCTAACTAATGCTAGTGCAAGTGGAGCAGCTGCTCTGTATTTTCAGTGTTCCAAATAATAGAAGAAAATTTGCATGTAGGAAAAATAGGTTTAATATCCTAAGTCCTTTGTATGAAAAAAAGGAAAGTCATATGCAAAGCCTTACACTTTCAAAGCAGCACGGGCATTTTTCAGCTACTCTTATTTGCAACCTGTTGGAAGGTCTCGTTAATTGACTCCTGCATACCTCTGTGTACCATGTATGAATGTAGGAGGGCACAAAGGTGGCATACCATAGGTGTACATAGCTGTACAAGTCCAAGATAAAATACCACTTGTAGGTGGGAATCACATTTTGGATGGCACTGAGCTGAGCAAAGCAGCTGAGTTTTTTTCTTTCCTCTCCTGAACAGTCAATAGCAAAGGGACTGCAGACAAACTTGGTCAGTTGGTAGTTCTGCAATGTGGTTTCCTAACAAGGCAAGTTCCTAAAATGTAACTGGTTTCAGAGCCCCCTTTTCTTGCATGATTGAAGCTCAGCAAAAGAATAAGAGCAAGACCTTTTTATCTAGTGGTATACTCATTTTAGATTGCAGTCCCTCTGAAAATCCAACTTCTGGTATGTGGGGTGAAAAGTACCATGTCCTCTTATCTGAAGGGAGAGAAGCACTTACTGGCTGAGCTAAGGCTTTCATATTTGCAAAATGATTCAAGAATCTCACTTGGAAAGCTGTATAGAAGTGTCAGATGTTATTATGTACCTCGTTGTTCCAAATGACAAGAAGAAAATTACAGAAAGTAAGCCATCATTTTTGTGAATCAGAGCACTCCCACTTCCTTACCACTGCTTAGCAATTTTTATGCCAGAAAAAGGATTTATTTAAAATCACAACTGTCATGAATGATGATTCCCAGCCCACACCTGGCTTTTGGAATGCTACATTTCTGAAGCTTTAGATGCATCTCTCAGCTCTTTGCAAGAAAGTTGTATAACTTCTGCAATTTTACCCTAAAAATTACTTTCTGAAAAAAATGCCTTTAGAAGGAACAAAGGCTACCAAAGACTAAGCTGCTGTTGTTCAAAAAACAGTCTGAAAACATGGCTCTCCTCTGTACAGTTGCCAGCATGTGATTGCTTCAGATGTCAGCTCAGATCTGTTCACCTTTTCACTATCAGCACACGGTGCAGATGCGACACTGAAGAGCTAACCATGCTTCAGTTACAGGCTAAATATATCTTGCTGCTCTGGATAGCCATGGAAATGATTAATACAGTCTCTTTTTTTTTTTCCTGTGAGCTGTGTGATCTGTTTGGTTTCATCTCTGTGTAAGAATTAGGTAAACACCTCTTTAAGAGAATTTTGGTCTTTTATTCAAGATGTGGGGAAGTGGCTCCCAGCTGCCTTCAGCTTTGAACCTGGGGTATCTGGGCTGCCATGAGGTTTTTATTTTGAAGACTTGTGCAAAAACTCTTTCTGGCTCCTGCAGGCTTTGTCATTGTACAGGTTAAATGCTGCTAGAAGGCCAGTGCATTTCCAAGTCCCTTTCCAGCTTTGTGCAAACAGGAGACTCCCCCTCCATGTGCAAGGTTACGAGTACCGCTCCATTGCGCGTTCCCAGCACCCACTCGGTGGCAGAGCCCGTCTGCTGCCATGTGAACTCATCTGATTTTTAGCACAAATTTTTTTCCAGCACTTTTTGTAATAGGATCTCAGAAACATTTGCAACTCCAGTAGGCACAGAGCTCCCCTGTGACAGAAGATAATCTTATCAGGGAGTAAGCTGAGAGGAAAGTGAAGTGACAGGCAGCACTGCACCCTGTGGATGTAGCACCCAGAGTCAACTCTTGTTTTCCACAGGCTTTGCTTGTAGGCTGGTACATCAGCTTTGTGGAGAGGTTTTTGCATCATTGTGACTCCATATATAGCCAGCAGTGATCTGTAAGCTCTCAGGGGAGGATTTGGGGAATATAAGGAGGAGCCTCCTCTCTTTATGGCATATACCAAGGGTGTAACATGAGAGGGCCAGAGGCTTGGCAGTGCAGCAGTCCCACCTCATCTGTCTGTCTGCATCCCTTCTGCTTTCAGAAAATGGGGACGATGGCATGGCCACACCTCCCAGCCCTGTTGAAACAAACAGAAAATCTGTCAGGTACTCCTGAATGCCTCCTAATTAATAGTAGTAGGTTTGAAGCCTGAGAGTTATTTTTCCAAGTTTACATTGTGCTCTACCATAGAGAGTAAAATATAAAGGGTCTAAAATCTTGTTCCAGCCCCCCCAGCTGAGCATTGGGCTGTTGTGGCAATAGACTTACTAAGGGAGCTGTACCTAACCTTCAGAGAGAGGGTGATTTTGGTTTTCAGCAATTAAAAAATGTATACATCTAACTCCTCATTTTCTGGCTTGCTCTGTCTGGTCCTGCTTTAAGCAGATACTTGAAGCCTGGAACAATTCCAGAGGTTAGCAGGAGTTCAACAAACAGCACATTCAGGCTATTTTTAATTTAAGGAGAATGTAAGGGCCTTTCTCTGTTTGGGTTTTTTCCCTCTTTTTTTTTTAAAGTATTCATACATCAAAAATATGAGTGCTTTTTGTCTTTTAACAGCAACCAAACCCCCTGAACTGTTCTGTAGTGCTGTCTTTGCAGTGTCTCCACTGCCCTTTGCCAGTCCATGCTGCCAGGCCTCTGCAGACACTTCAGCTATGTCCTTTATAGGCTGTCTGGCCTTTAGGCAAATGCTGCCCAGGCCATTCTGTGTTCCTGCCTGCAGCTCCCGGGCAGACAGAATTAGCCCTGAAAACAGCTGTATGGCAGACAGAGAGGCAGGCAGGGATTGCATCTCATCCTGTAACTATCTACTACAACATTAGCACTTATTTCCAGAGAATTGGAACGAACCAAAGTTAGCCTTTGTACATGTGAGATTAATTGTGATCTGCAGTGTACGATCTGAAATGAAATCATACAAAAATAAATATTCCAAAGCCTACAGTCCATGGCTCATTGCTCCTGTCTGCAAGCTCTTGGGCCTGGTTGCTTGTTGTGCCAGAAAGAGACTCTCTGTCATTCACAGTTTTTCTCTCTCCTTTTGAATTATTTTTCTGACCAGAGAAGGCTTCAGGGTTGTTTCCACCCTCTCTCAGCAGCTCAGCAGCGCTGTAATTCCAGCATCAGCTGAAAGGATATGAAGGGTGTAATGGACTCAAGGGTTTGGCCACTTGCTGCTCTGTACCATCTCAGTGGGACATGTTCATGTTTGCATGTCATCTGAAAATGTCTAGACAGAAAACACTCTTCCAAGTTAGGATTTAGAGCAAGTAAGTGCATCTGCTTTACAAATATTAAGGGCTTCTTTCAAGAGGTCCTTTGAAGCAAAAATCTGTGTTTCTCTAAGGGAAGACCAAGTGAAAGGTGTTACTCTGGCCATGGCAGAGCAGGCAAATGCAGGCCCTGAAGCAATGGCTTTGTGGTGGTGTGGTGGTGCTGGCTGGGAACCCATCCCTGATGCTGCCCCGCCAGCCCAGGTCCAAGTGGAAAGGTGAACAAGCTTTGTGCTGTTGATGGGCAGTAGGTCTGCAGGCTTTGCAGGTGTGTTTCTGGTTTTGGGCAGCACCTGTTGGTGTGGAGCCTTGCTATGTTCTTGTTTATTTACTGACCTACAAGAATTTTGTTCTTCTGAACAAGGCTGATAACTAAGGCACTGCAGAAGTAACGTCTCTTAGCAAATAGGAACATGCAGGGAGATTCATCAGCAAAGAAAATTACTGGCTTCTGCTAAGGTAATTTCTAATAGGTTGAACACTTTGGATTTGTCAAGAATACCTCAGGTTTGGGAACTATCTGCAATAGAGTAGAGCTGGCTGCAGCTGTATCAGATCCCTCTCACCCACTTCTGGAAGAGATTGGCATGTGGGATCAAGCTGATGTAATTTAGCTGATCTCAAAATACTCAATAGCCAAAGATTGCTGAAGTAATCACTTCTCTACTTCTGATTACAGAAAATCCCAACAGGGTTTGTCCCCTTTTGCTGCCTTTTGTCAAACTGCAGAGCAGGCAACACTCAACTCTATTAATAGGTCTTTTGAACATGATTAATTGGGTTCTTAAGTGGGTCACTTTCTTCATAAATTTCCTGCTTGCTTAGTTCCACTTCCAGCTGTCCACCTGTGATGCCTGTTTTTGTGAGAAACTCTTTCTCATTTGATGCACCCTTGTGATTTTCTGCATAAGGTTTTCAGTAGGAACCTGCTTTATTCCTTGGTTTTATTTGCTGCTTTCCTGTGCAGATGTATCCTCAAATTGCTTTTTTTGTATTGCATCTGCAAATAGCCATTGAGCACTACAGATCCTTCAGTGACCTCGTGCTTCCCAAGTGCTGCAGTTACTCCAGAGGATTCTTAAACCAATTCTGCAGATGGACCAGTCTTTCTGCCTGCTTGGATAGTTTTGTTTGCTTTATTTTTAATACTATCCTAAGGTGAAATACTTTTTCATGGGTCGTCAAACAAGATTATGGATTTGACTGTAAAACTATGACTCATCACAGCCTTCATTTTTCTTATTAAGAATGATCCTGGAGGAAAGTGCAAATGAAAATGTCAGATCTGTCATAAATAATGTAAAAATGACAGCCAGGAGGAGCGGTCTCCCAGACCCTCTTTCTGTCCACAGACACAGAAAGGAAATCAGTTTTGGAGGGCTGGGTTAGTGGTTTGTATAGTTTTATAATCCTTTTGACTTCAGTGTATTTAAATGTTCACATCTTCCAGGTATCTAGGCCAAATATCTAATTTTTGCCTTTTGTTTCACAGGAATGTATATTGTCATTTTTCATTGTCTAGCCAGGAATTAGGCACTTGAGCCTATAGCTCTTCTTAGCTGATTCTGTGATCTCCCTGATATTTTTCTTTCTGGAAGCAATGCTGTATCTAGCATGCAATTAAACTAGTAATTCTTTGCCCTGTGTTTTGTCAGGAAGCAACTTTTAGAGATTTAATGTCTCAAAAAAGGAAAAATTATGGTGGACCAGCAGTGAAAAATTAAATCCTTGACAGTTCTTCAGCACACAATATATAATGTTGTGATAAACATTTTGGTCTGTTGCTGTTGATAGTGTGGGAGCACAAAATTGTGTTGCCAGATACAAAAATCTAATTTCAGGGGCATCTTCAAATACTAAATACTTCATAGGGATAAGGTAAGAATATTTTATACATGTAGTGATCAGAAGTGCCAGAAACTTTACATTTAATGCCAGTTTCTGTTATAAAATGTAGTAGGNTTTTTTTAAGGAGGAGAATCTTACTGGGGAAAACCTTTCAAAGATGAATTTAAGCCAAATTTGTCCCACACAGGACGTGGCGTTCTTAGTATGGCAAATTCAGGACCTAACACAAACAAATCACAGTTGTAAGTAGTCACTTGCTTTTTGTGTTTTAGTATTTCCCTCTAAACATTGTGTCTTACTCTGTTAAGAAAACAAATGACATTTTACAAGCTACTCTTTACAGTTCAGTCAAGTGAAATTTTCTGTTGAGTGCTGCATATTGACATCAGGGTGGCTACGGCTGCTGCTACGCAATCTGAGAGTAAGGTGAAGCGTGGCAGGAGGACCTGTACATTTATTATATCAACATTAATCTGTCTTTTCTGGGTTTATGAGTTGAAGTTTTTGGTTTTGTGTCAGCATGGGATGCTGACATCATTATCACTGTAAGATCATTACACTGATCTGACACAGTTTAGTCCCATAGCAAACTTTCTGCGGGGTCCTGATGAAATGAAACATATTCTGTATGGAAATGTTGCTTTTTGTTGTACTCACCTGATTTTAAATGAGACCAGCTCTGGACTGAGATGTGTAGAACCTAGATGCAGCACAGTACAGCTTCTGGGGTTGAGAATTACTTCCTTTTCAGTGAATAAAGCAGGATAGAGACTACAGCAAGGACAAAGTGAATGAAGAAGCAGGAATAACAGCAAAAGAAATTTAAAGATACTGAAGATGTAATAACATTTTCTGTAGCATTAATACAGGTGTTTGCCTGCAGTCTTTCAAAAATGTTCTCTGTCACTTTAAGCCAACTATTTATTGGTTGTGAAGTACTACAACAGAAAAATGTTGTACCGTTACAGGGAGCCCCCCAGAAAGAGAGCATGTGTTTGTGTGTACCCTACTTGTCTGTTGGGACTAGAGAAGGAGAGAGGGGGTTCTTGGTATAGGTCTTCATGCTGCTAAGTATTATTATGGCTTGTAAACTATGCAGTAGTGTGGTTAGCTTTATAATTAAACACAAGTACTTGTCTCCGGGCCTTTAATAGCCTTACTCACGTGCTTTAGGCTAAGCACACGTTGGGCAGTTTGCAGGATCAGGTTGCTGTAGAGCTTATTTTGGATTTGAAAGTTACTGGCAGCACTCAGGTGCTAAATTAGGGGAGTGCAGAGGTGCTTTATTTGGCTTGCCTTTTTTTTTTTTTAAGGAGGAATCTAGAAACAGAAGTTGCATAGTTCAT
The DNA here is from genome assembly GCA_013399135.1 of Heliornis fulica. NCBI lineage: Eukaryota > Metazoa > Chordata > Aves > Gruiformes > Heliornithidae > Heliornis > Heliornis fulica. The sequence continues at coordinate 342,924 of VXBZ01005640.1, read as the reverse complement.
GCATGATGTGCCATATTGAGTCACACTGCCTGCTGCTGTAAATGTGATTCCCTAAAATTTGCAAATGAAATGTGAAATTCTTTTTACATGCAAAGTCCTCCAGAGACTCCAGCAGCCCATATTTATAAAGCTTCCCAGGCAGTGTTTAGACACTCAACTGTTGTCAGCTTGGAATTGGGTGAATAGCTCTCCCCATAGGTGCAGAGTGCACTGGGTCCCCTGTGTAAGGTGATGCCCAGATAATGCCCAGAACTTCTCCTTTGGGATCATCCTGAATTATGTTCATTCCATTGTCCTTAATTTTATTTTGACTGCTGTGATAGATGAGAAGCTTTCTCAGTATATTTGCAACTCTATATATATTTTTATTGCAGTGCTATGTAACTGATCACTTGATAATCTTATGAACTGGGTATCTTGGAATAAAGAGGTGCAAAGAACCCAGGCACATGTAACTTCCTAAGGCAGTTGCTTATATGGAAAAGTGCTTTTGGAATGCTTATATATTTTTAGCTGTCTCTAATGTAGTGTAACAAATGGAGACAGGGAGGAGAGCCAGCACCGCATGTCCAGCCAAGATGGTCCATCATGGTCTGCAGACCACAGTGTGGAAACCTCTGTCTCATACACTTTTAGTCCAGGGCTTCCAAACAACCATTCAGCTTTAAGGGTTTAGGAGTAAAGGCTGCTTTGGATTTGGTGGTTTAGTTCCCATGTTTGAACTTAAAAATACAACCCCCAAAATTAAAGATCAACTTAATTAAAAATTAGAAGTTCGAGTTTCATAAGTTTTTGTTATTTTCGACACTTTGCAATATTCTTCTGCCATGTTTGTATCCAAAGCACAAATTTGATCTGCTCAGAGGAGAAAAAAAATGCAAAAAGTAAATATCCTAAATGGTAGACGTTTACACTCCCAAAGACTGTTGTGTTCTCTGACTGTATTTACTGGGTAGAATTTCCCAGTCCCACACAAGAAATGTGCTTCTCAAGCAGGATACACATCTCCCTGTCCTGCATGAGCTTCCCAAGACCTGCCTGGCTAAGGAGGCGGATGCTCACATTAATTTTGGACTTTGTGCACGCCACCATGCTTGGAGCACTGCTTAGGGATGTTAGTCAGGTGCACAACTGGGACGTGAGAACTCCAAGAATCCAAGACAAAACCAGTAAAACAGAGGAGTTAAAGGATGTTTGGCCAGTGGGTCTCCCAGAGAAGAATCAGGGAGGGAGAGGGGCTTGCCATCTCTGAGAGGGCTTTTGCATACAGTGTTTTTAAGCATTATTGGCTGTTGTTGAGTGTCAGTGAGATAATATGCTGTTACCTGTGTATCCCTTGCAGCTTCATCACATTCCGCTCTTGTGCATATCTGGACAGGAAGCATACAGTTTTTGGAAGGTAAGTGAAGGATATTATGAGCAGCAGTATAGCATCATGCTGTCCTGTGTGTCTGAAGCCTAATGAAAAGTATCTAGTGTTTCTTGAAATTGAACTGGAGCAAAATCCTGGCTCACAATCTAGCTCTCCCAGTCATGAATTGCATCAGTGTCAGTTATTGCTCTACGTTGTTTTCACCTACCATCACTGTAAGTTCCCTTATTTCCCTTCTGTGGGTGGCTCTCCAGGGAGTCATGAACAAAGTAATCATCATCCTGTAACCCACCATGTTAATACTTGTGCATGCTAATTGCTGGGACACAAGAAATTACCTCTTCGACACTGCTTTCATCCTCTTCTGAGCTGTCAGCCAGGAAATTAGTCATCATGAGGCTGCTCTGCATCATGGCACAGAACATAGAGCTTCTGCACAGGTTAGGGCTTTGGGCCCCTTTTATTCTTTATTCCTGACAGTTACCATCAGTATAAGAGCTGTATGTTTGTGTACATACTTACATGTTCACGTGTATGTGTATAAAGATATTGCCAGTGCTGACAACTTCATCCTTTGCAAGGAAGTCTTTTCTAAAAGTCTTTTCCAGACAAGCCCTCACATGATAAAGATCAAGGTATTTAATACAGAAGATAGTACAAACACTTTATGTTATGGTTTGTTCTTTGCTTCCTCTGCTGCAGGTACATGGTATTTACCAATTCAGACGTAGCTGTACTAACAAATGTCTCAGTGCAAATGGCAGGAATTTTACTAGCCTGCTTCTTTGGTAGTTCTCGAGGATTTTACACCTTTTTTTTTTACATGCAGATTTATTTTTTATTCTTTGCCCAGTTTTATCTGTTTGAAAGACAGCAATTGAAAAGACATGCATGTACTGTTTACTTTGATTGGATGTCAGACAATAGTGCTGTACAATGAAAGTGATTTATTTAATCCATGCTCTCTGCCTGTGAGTTCTTGAAGTAGAAGCTTGTTTCTTTATAAGCAATTATTTTAATGTCTTAGTTCTGGTACTGATTCTGCAGTAATTGCACCCCTTGAAATACTTCTTTTTCTTTTCTTGGGTCTGTCCTAGAAAAACTTACAATCCCCTTATCATTTTGTGAAAGCAAATAAAAAAGGAAATTCTAATGCTGGAAGTTGAGAGCGAGTATATTCTCAGAGGACTTACATTACCCATAATCTTAAGACTATTTCACTTAAGCCACAATTTTAGTCCTCCTTGCAAAAATCCCATTAAATCCCATACAGTAATGCTGTTAACCTGAGCTGCCACCTCATCACATAGTATTTGGGTTAGGACAGCTCAGCTGAAAATGTGAGTGTTCCTCATTTCTGGATGCAACCTGGCTTCAGGAAGCAGCATCCTGTACAGTCCTCCTGTATCTGTGCTGTGTTTCCCCATTGTCATCCAGTTTTACCATAATTCACCAGGAAAAATTTCCTAGAGTGGCTGATCTTACTGTTGTGCAGGGAGTGTGCTCCCAGAAACCCTCACACCACGCATAGTGTCTCGAGTACCTTAGGAGTAGAGTGGCTCAAGTGATATTTCACAATGTTCATTGCACTTTCAAGAGGAATTGCTGAAGTCCAGGTAACTCTGATGAAGCAGAGATTTATGCAGAGCCAGTTTTAGGAAAGAGTAACTTAATTTGTGAATTTTCCTTGTTACTACTGAACTTGGTTGCCAGAGTGAAGAAGTATTACTGCTTTCTGAGCACTGCAAATATTCTTAGCTGAAATCCAAAGGAACAACTTCAAATGTTGTTTTAGAATTGTGTTTGGCTCCCTGCATGAAAACTGAGTCACGTCTTCATCTGAGCACAGAACAGGGGAATTTTACTCTGGACTTTCTTGCATGTAAACAAAGATTAATTCAAAGAATGTAAAAAATGGAGATGCTGGAATAGATGCATTCCAGTCACTCCATATTTATCTGCAAATTGAACACTTGAATAATTGAGTTTACCTGCAAATTCAGTTTAAAAGGCTGATGTGTGCAGCTCTTAAGACCTATACTCTGTCATCAAAATCCTTCAGATGTTTTTACCTGCATTTTCTTTCAAAAGACATAAAAGCCAAAAGATTCAAGAGATTGTACCTCTAGCTTTGGTTTGCTTTTTTAGGTCCTGGGTGTTTCCAGGATTTGCTGACTGTATCTGATCTTAGACTCCATAATACAATAATGTCTGGGAAGCATATCTAGGAATGATATCTATGTTTAAGAACAGACTGAACCCATGAAATAAGAATTCTTTGTTTCCATGAATGTCAAATTGGATTGTCTTAATTAGATGCTTACTGGCCTGTTGTGACTTTCATATATATTTGAGGGTCAGTCATTTCAGTTAATATAAAAACCTAAATACTCTGATCTCATCTGTGCCCTCAGCTGTTTCCACAGGGCTCTGGTTCATGTTAGTGTCACATATGTATCTTTGAGAGCAAAATTATCCTGTTTGTAATTTGTATAGAACTTCTTGCCATTACCCACACACACCCCCACCCCTCATTGTTTTTTGGTCCTGTGTGGGATGGAACACTGAGATGTTCCTGCTCTGGAGAGCTGCACCTTATTCATGTCCTCTCTGGTTTGAAACATAATTTGTGCATGTAACATAATTTGTGCATAGTAGCAGCTCCTGAGAGTTGGAGGTTTGGCTGTTGGGTATGTTTGGAAAACACACTGGCTGCAGACAGTGGGACTGTGAAAAGGTGGCGGGTGTCTGGCTTGGCACACTGGGATTTTTGCTGGAGGACAGGGAGGGCATCTTGTGGTTGTGCTGCCCACCATGGCTGTAATGGGGATGGATGTTACTGAAAACAAAGGAGATAGTTTGACATGGGTGGGGAACAAGAGCAAAGGCAGGGAGAGAGGTAGAATGCCTTTCCTTGAAGGTGTGTTGCAGGCTGCACAGATTTCCTGCTGCAGCAGAGCTGCCTAGATTGAATTAGTAATTACCATTTCTAGTAATTACCATTTCTCCTAACTTAGACAATGCTGTAATTAACGTGAAAACTAACTGGTGGCTTTTGTTGGCTTCTAGCTGGCTGGTAAGAGGTTTAATTTAGAAACACAAGTAATGGAAACCAACCGGTATGCATTTACCCTGCACGGAGTGCATGAGAAGCACATGCAGGTGTCTGCTGCGTGGGGAAGGTCCTGTCTGCTGCTGCTGTGGGCTGTGTGTGAGGGAGCTCCCTCTTACCAGGCTACAACTGGGAGCTCAACAGCAAGAGCTGCATGAGCTGCAGGGATGTGACAGCCAAAACACGAGTACGGGCTCCCATTCGCATCCGGGGTGCCCGATGAAATGGAGATACAAGACATCCCAGCCATATTGTTACTATATTTTCTTTTACTCCAGTGTCTCACAGCTCCTGTGGGACCTGGTATGTTTACCCTTTATAATAGAAATAGAAACATTGTCCCAGAGAGGTGTGGGAGTAGAAAGGGGACTGCGTCTAGATACAGGGAAGTCAGTAGTGACCTCTTGCAGCCTCCCTTCTACCAACACTTAGCACTTTCTTCAGATCAAGGAAAAAGGAAAGCCCCAGGACAAATGGAATGGCTTTGTGGATGTTTTTGGGAAGCCTGTTCTAAAGCTAAAGTGATACATATAAAAGTGCATGTTTAAAATAAAAGTGGAAGGTGATTGAGCTATGCTAATCATCCAGAGGGGAGAAATGCTCTCTGTAAATTTTGAGTGAGATTTAGGGCAAGCAGAGCATGGTGGGCTCGAAAGTGAGGGCAGTTGTAGTTGTGTGATGTGATAAAAAGGAAGGCAATAGAGGGAGTGGAGAGAAAATTGTAGTCAGAGCAGCAAAGCTGGAAATGATCTGTGCAGTCATCCTGTGTGTTTATTAGAGTATCACTTGTGTTTGTCAAGAGCCACTGAGCAAAGGATGTTGCAGCTGAGACAGGAGATGAGTATACAGAGGTCAGTTTTCCCCTTTGTACCTGGCTGCATGTATCTTATGCTGATCTTTTAGCTGTCTCTTGAGGTTTTCTGCTGGAATTAATGAATAAGGAGGTTTGGGAGACCTCAGACTTGGTTAAACTGGAGGCATCGTTCAGTAGCTGACATGCACTTAGCTTAGTCTTTTCATCCCTCTTCCCCTTGCCAGATGCCTCTGTGGAAGGCAGCTTTCTTTCCTTAGATAAGCATCACTGTATTAAGTATGCCTTAGCCTGCTTAATGCTTTCCACTGCAATTCCACAGAAGGAGACAATGAAAGTAACTCTTGTCCTCAGACATAAAACAACTGCAAGGCACTACACAGGTGCATGGGAACAGTTAAATAATGCACAGTGTCTGTTTCCAGTTGTGACGTTCCCTGGATCATTTGAATCCATGAACCCCCAATGAATTCTAAGCTGGGAATCTTGTTCTTCTGCTTTAGTATATCTGAAGAATGGAGAAATGGTGTGACAGCACCACAAGACCTGTTTTTGTCATTAAATCTGTGTAGGGAGCCTGACCTAATTTTGCACTGCAGAGTCTGCCCTCCAGACACCAGGATAGAAGAGCAAGGTGGGAAGATAAACCAGGCCTCCCTGCAGAAGCTGTGGCCATGGTGTCCTGTAGCTTGCAAGGACTGGGCTGTGAGAGCTGCACGAGGGCTGGTGTCATTTCCAAAACAGTTGTATGATCTCTGTAGAGGAACTTGTGCCAAAGCTGAGAAGTCCTTGCATGCCAGGCTCATCTGTTGAGTCTAGTTTCAAAATGCTTTTTTCCAAGTTGTTTTATTTTTTCAGCACCCTTCATTAGTGTGACTCCTGCTAGATTAAGCCTTTGTGAGAGATTGAGATGTTTCCACTGTATCCTTGTTGCAAGTTCAAATTGCTCACTCCATGTCAGCTTGGGTGTATACATAGAAACATTTTGTCCTGAGTGTACTTGTTTGTGCGTGTATATATTGTTCTCTCCCTGTGTGTATATAAATATATGTACTCCTTTTTATAAAAATAACCTTGAGGGCAGAATGTGTTTACAAAACAGCAATGTTTCTTTCTCATTTTTGTTTCTAGTTTAAAGCTTTTGGGGTTGTTTTTTTGTTTTTTTGAGAAAGTCCAGACATTGTTCTAATATCGTCTTCTGACCAGGAAGTTCTATCATCTTGGACCTCTGCCATCCTCAGCATTGCATAAGGCTTAATTCCTATAATTCTTTTGAGAAAGAATATGAGAAATAGGAAGTCCACGTGTGAATGACTGTGGGTCTGCTAGGGAGCTGCAGTTTTCTTTGGGAGCAGCACTAAGGTAGCAGTGAGATTTTCTTTGACATATTGCAAATGGATAGAGCGTGCTCCAGATACTCACTTATGCTTGATGCAAAGACAATGGCAGTGGTTATGAAGCAAGGTTACTAGTTTGCATAAAGGAGCCTTAACAGGAAGTGAGATTTTAAATAACATCTCTAAATTTGAAATGCAAAGATTTTCCAGTGCTAATTTAGGTCAGTTTTCAAGAAAGCAGAGCTGTGCAAGTAAGGGCACATTTTTGTTTTCATTACTATGCTAACAGAAAAAACCTTAAATGTACCTACCTTGTCATCCATGCTTAAATGTAATGCAACATTTATCAAGCTCCTCTAAAAATACAACAAGCTGTCTCAGGGATGCTGTGCTAAATATATAGTTGAGATCATCATTTCTCTGTTCAACATCTACTGGAAGTACACAGCAACCCCTCGGTTTCACTGGGTGTCCTAATGTAAATGGTATCTCGAAGGTCTCATATTGTCACTGTAGGATGTCATCTGAACATCTGTTTAAACCTCACTTGGTCAATTTAGGACAAAGCATGTGTGGCACTTTATAACAGGAATAGAGCCAGAAACAGCAGAAAAGGTTAAATTTGTTTCTGCCCTTCTCCCTTCCCTTCTCTGCTGTGCTCCCAACTCAGCACACGTGATGTTGGAGGAGAAAGACGAACCCAGTGTCACCATTGGTGAAACGCACTTAGCACATGTGAAGAGTACCAAGGGATATTAGTCTGAACTTCTGGAGCTTGTGCTTTGTTTTAATGAAAATACTGTACAGTGTTCCTTATGCTGAGACTCAGGTTCCTAGAAGAGGTTTTATCTCTTTTTATTCATAGTAGATATTAGAATAATATTAAGTAGTGGCGGTGGGGATTTTAATGCTTTAACATTCTGGTCCGATGGTCTTTTCAACACATAACTTGTATAGGCTTTTTTCTTGGCAAGATGTCCATGAGCCAACCTTCTTGCATCCAGAGTATGTGTTGTGGGACAGGCAAAGGATTCCCAAAACTACCCTGGCATGTTGGTGTCCTCGTTCAGTGAGGAGCAGTTGCTGTAACAGATGCCAATGCACGGGCTTACACACGTTATATCTTGTCAAACTGATTTTACTGCAGCAATGTAATGTTGTTAAATTTGACAACAGCAGCATGTAATGTTTTGAGAGCTTGCATGTAGGTTGTCTCTCTACTTAGAAAAATCAGAGGAAAGTTTGCAAAATCCTTTACTGTTTCACACCTTAAAGAGGAACATTTCATTTTTTTGCATCCAGCCATGACTGCCCTGCTTAGTCTGTAGTTCATTTTGTACTGTGTGGGTGATGTTTGCAATCAGATCTTGTCCTTTTTGAATTTTAATTTTTACTGATGTAACACCAGCCTCAGTTGGGCCTGATCCTTCATGAGGATCCCTGAACAGAAGCGACTAGTAAATTATTTCCAGTTCCTCTGGTCAGAGCTCTCTCCTCTGAGCTGGTGGTTCATATCCAAATTAAATTTTATTTTTGGCTGGTATTATGGCATTGTCTAAAGACATTATCCTGTATTAAGAGCTTACTGAGCTGATGCTGTAATATGCATAGAAATACTCCCGGTGTGAAATTAAGACAGGGGTGTAAAAGAAATTTTCCATTTCAGAGACTAAGCTAAGAAGAAAAGAGAATGAGTTGTAATGCTCTGCAGGCATAACAACTTTGTCTTTTCCCCCCCTTAGCCTTTTATTATCAAGCCAAAATAGACTATTTAGGTCATTTACTGATGACCTGTGAATGCCATGTCTATCACAGCCTTTTAAAATATACAAGTGACAAAGTATTCCCAATAACATTTAATTAGCATAGCCACTGAAGATTTGTGAGCATCACCAAAATGCATTAGGGCTAATATTGTGGGAGGTCTAGCTGTGGGCTAAGGGATTACTCTGTTGAGATTGCCAGTGCATAGCTGATCTGGCTATTTCAAATTATCAGAACCTAATTAAACGAAAACATACAGGCAGATAATGAGTAGAGCTGTTGGCTAGAAAATCCTCCAATATTAAATCAGAAGTTTTCTTTAGGGCAATTAAAATACAGTGAATATATCTTAGGCTGTGTGTTAATCATCAGCATTATAGGTGATTCGGATATTGGCCTGGAGGAGGATTTGAAAATTGAGTTTTTGTTATGAACTTCAGAAAGTTCACACAGGGTCTTCCAGCCCTGTGCCACTTCCCCCAGTGTGTACCCCCAGTTGAGGGTGAGTGGGGGTGTGCCAGCCTGCATACACGTATTCTGACTTCTCTTAAAAGTCCCAGCCCGATCACAGAATCTCAGCAGGCCCCTGGGGAGTGAAGGAGAGAAGGCTGGAGCAGCACTGCAGCCATGAAATGTTAGCAAGGACAGCCCTGCTCCAGGCAGGTGCTGAGCAGCATCCTCTCTCGCTTGCAGAGTTTTATTTTCTGGGGTGGGGTCTGTCTTTTGGGTCACCTTTAGCACCTGTCCCAGCCCATGGGATGGCACTGAGGAACAGCAGTGCTCATCTTGAGGTATTTGGTTGAGGTTTTGCTCATTTCTCTGATACAAAAGCAGTTACAAGATAAAACTCAATGTATTCAACATGTTTGATTTCTTGTCTTCCCCTCCCAGCCCCCCCTGCCACTAGTTTAATTCACTTTTCCTCCATTTCATCTGCCCAGCCCTTGAAAGCCTACCTGCACTGGAGCCCCAGTATTCCCAGCAGTCAGGCTTCTAAGCAGTTGCCAGCCCACAAAGGCTGGAGGGTTGCTGCCTCTCACATCGCCCCATCCCATGGACAGCCCTGGGCTCCTCGATGGCCAGCTCCTGCCCTCGCTGCTGAGCTCCTGGCCCCAGGTTCCTCTGGCTTCAGGAACAGTGTTTTTGAGAATTAGAGCTGCTTCTCACCGTCCCCCAGCCATTAATATGGGCTGTATTTTTGGTTCCTGGCCATGTGGCTTGGCTCTATTAAAACAGATGTTGTCCAGCTACAGCCTGCTTTTCTGAGGGATCTGGATTGCACAGCATCAACAGCCTTTGTCTTTATTTACTGCTCTTCTAAGTATAGCTGTTTTCAAATTTAATTGGGGATGATGATGTGGGTAAGTGTTAAGTACCCTGGGACCAAGATCTGATCCCAACAGGACCCCTCTGGAAACATATTGACTCAGTGGTTCCTATTTAAAATTAGATTTTGACACCTGTCAGCCAATTTTTTACTTAATGTGTGCTGTGATCACCTCATATTGTTCTGGTTTCTCAATCAGAATATCAACTGCCTTCCAGAAGTCTGTTCCACAGACACTGTTATCCCTCTTAACCACATCTGTAGTCTCAAAGATAGAAGATTGTTTGACAGACTCTGTTTGCCACAAAACCTTGTTGATTGCCATTACTTATTTCCTTTCTTTCTTAATCATGTCCTGTCTCCGCTATTTCATTATTTTGCTGGGACAGATGCCAGGATGACAGGCTTATAATTATCTGGGTCACCCAATTTATCCTTTCTAAGTATCCTTTTCTGGAACTTTCCCATTGTTCCACACTTCTTTTGAAAATGAACACACAGCAGTCCAGAATGTCTCCAACCTTTCATAAACATTTTGAAGCAAGTATTTGGATATGTTGACTTGAAAAATGAGAGGCTGGGGATCTAACATCCTCGTAAATAAAAAATGCCATGAAAAGCATCCTGGCATTATCTTGTGGCTGTGACTCAAGGCTCTGCTGCTTTCCCAGAGCCCTCAGGACGAGCTCATGGCCATGATGTGCTTTAGGAGCAGTCCTGTGCTTTCTGTGGTACTGGTGTTATTAGGGAAAACCCTGTCACAGCTCTCCAGTAGCCCCACAGTTACAATTCCTTTTCTTCCTAGTATCACTCTTAAGTTTGATGTACAATTTCAAGGAAAATAAAAAGTAAAATAAACAGGTTAATGAAAACATTTGCTTTCTTGACCAGGTCTGTTGGGTTATTTTTCAAGGCTTGAGGATGTAATGACTGAGCTCCACATTTACAGATGTAGCATTAGCAAGTGAACCCCTTTGGAACGGGCTCGTGCCTTCCTGCACCGGCGGCTCTCTGCAGTCGCTCATTCCCCGTCCGGCTGCTTTGTTGGCTACTGGGGTTCTGAGCAAATGGCTTTGCTTTGCCTCTGAGTGTTTGACTTTTCCATGCTCTGTTTAATTTTGAATTCAAATCCCAGATTTGAGAAAAAATTCTTGCCTTCTGCACTGAATGACAGGATATTGGGCCTTCCAAATACTGATTTCTATCTTCCCCCAAACACGGTAGTTTAAATAATCTGCTGGAGTAATGGGTGTAAATTAGATACACTAATGTAAGGGTATGGGACATTTTGAGTGTGTTATGACAAGCTGGAAATTGTACCTTTCCTCTTTTAGAGTGGTTGGTGGCTTTGAGACTCTGACTGCTATGGAGAATGTGGAAAGTGACCCAAAAACAGACCGTCCCAAGGTATGTGTGAGGCACTGGGGGCTGTGCAGGAGCCACACGTATGGTCACACGTATGGCCTCGCGTGGGACTGCGGGTCACCCCACGCTGCTTCTCTGAAAAGGGAACTTGTGGGAGACACCACAACTTAATCAGCACATTGAATTGTTGCTCTTCCCTTCGGCTCCCAGGAGGAAATTCGCATTCAGACAACAACCGTTTTTGTGGATCCATATGAAGAGGCAGATGCCCAGGTGAGGAGAGTTTCTTGGCTGTTTGAGGGTTTTTTTCAAAGGCTAAAGCTCCCATTTGGAAAACTTTGTAATTCAGTGTCTTTTAACATGGGCAGCTCCCTGGCCCATATGGTCACACGTTAAGATTAAACAGCTGCTGTTCAGCACTGCACTGTGTGCCAGGACCATCGCTGCTCTTTCAGCAGAGAGGTCTCGTAACTGAGCCTGGCACGGCTCCCAGTCCACCACGCTTCCAGCGGTCTCCTTTCCAACTGCCCACAGTGGCTGTGGGTAGCTGCAGGTGAGAAGAGAGGAGTCATTGTTAGAATGGCTGCAGACAGCCTGTATGTAGTGGCCCTTGAGGTCTGGTTCCTAAAGCCTGCCCTGTAATCACAGCGGGGCTGATTGCTGGTTTAGAGTGCTTTAAAGCTTCAAAGGATTGTAGACAGTTTCTTCTTATTTGGTTCTACCTCTTGCAACAAATTGCACTCTTTGCTTCCCACAGGTTGCTGCTGAAAGAGAAAAGGTCCAGCAGGAAGAAGAAGCAGCCAAAAAAAAAGCTGAGGTGATTCCACCAAAGAAAGAGGTCCAGACTCCTAAAACGTACCGGCAGGGGATTGGAAAATACATTAACATGGCTGCAGCGTGAGTTCCCTGCCCATCTGATCCTTGTTGAGTGTTTTAGTTGCCTTTCTTGCTGGACACTGACCCAGTCTGGCCATACTTGGTTTGTGCCAACAGGTTTTTCAGGCACCTTCATGGAGTCTTAACAGTCAAGAGATCCCTCTACTTCCACTGTTTTTCAAGGTTACAAGTTAACTGAGCTTTTCTTTCAGCACTTGAACATGACCAACAAGTTGGTCTTTAGCAGCTTGTGCTGCCTTCAGAACTGTAGATATATTTCCACAATTCAGAAGTCCTTGAGGAACTGTGCTGTGTCACTTCCTACACCATCTTTTTTTTTTTTCTCTTCCTCTTCTGCAGCTATTTCTGAAGGCCACGGTCCCACAGATGTTTTTCTTTCAGCAGCTTCTCCCTTGCACAAAGTAGCTGCCTTAAACCCATGTCAATCTGCTGATCTGGTTCCCTGTTCAGCCACCAAACAGTTGTACCAGCACAACTGAAATGGCCAGAGAGGGGAGCAGGTTCCCAGGCTTGCTGTGGGAGCATAGGGCGTCTGGCAAGTAGCTGCAGGGTACCTGGCTGGTCGTGCAGGTTGCTGGCAGCATCCTCTCCCAGACACCCTTTGTACACCTGTTGGGATTGGCAGCATTGCTTGCTTTCCCAAGGACAGTACAGCAATCTTGCCTGAGCAGCAGCTTCTCAGGAGTTTTGGAAAAATTAAAATAAAAGCCTTTCACTTGATTTTTAGCAGACTTCTCTAAAAGCATTTGCAAAATGCTGTTGTCTGTCTGCTGCATAAAAGAGTGTATTTATGCATACACAGATCTGGACAGCTATTTAATCAGCTTGTATGTGCCTCCATGACTTACAGGCATTTACATCACCGTGAGAACAAAGATATGTTGGCCCTTGTAGGTCAGTTTGGTGTGTCAGGAAAGTGTTTCAATTACACATTATTCCTTGCCCTTTAAAATACTCTGTTCACCTTAAAACTTCTGCCATTCTGCATTGTATTCACAAAGGAAACCCAGGCAGGGTTTGGAGCTCTGTGGAAAGGGCCAAGCAGTATAGAAAGGACTTTTCCTTCCTGGTCCTTCACTTACTGTGGCCCCTTGGCAGGTTCAGGGTTCTCAGTTCTCCCTATCAGCTACTGATACCTGACAGTAAGACCACAGTATGTGAGCTGGCTGCATAGGGTTTCCACAGGGTTGCAAACTCTGCTCTGGAGAGGCTGAGAATAGCAGCAGCAGCTGTGACAGGCTGTGCTCAAAGAACAGGAAAGGATCTGTAAAGCTCATCCAGCTGCTTTACACCTAATTCCCTGTAAATCCTTCCCCTGCCACAAGTGCAGGTGAGAAGGGGAGAAAACTTGTGGCCCCAAATTTGCATCATGAGTGGGCTAAAAACGTCCAGCTGCTCAACCCTCAGCTCTGGCCTGGAGAACCTGTTGGGTTTTGCCCATGTTCCTGTAAGTGTTCAAAACCTGACCGTGCTGACAGGCTCTCCCTCTTTTTGGATAAGCCAGAGGCCCCCATCCCCACCCCCTGCAGTCCCCGTGCCCGCACGGAGCGTGTGCCCCTTCCTAAGCTGTAAGGGAAGGGCTGGCTCCAGCATAACTGGGGCTGGGTGAGGAAAGGCATCCCCTGTCCAGGTCCCACCGAGCAGTAAATAGTCCCTGAGAGTTTTTTTTTGTCCTTTTGGCTCCAGGAAGCGCAGTGTGGAAGACGACGGCCCCTCGACCAGCACGGCTGCAAAGAAGAAGAAGAGCACAGGCTTTGGGGACTTCAGCTCCTGGTAGCAGCACGGGGAGCCCAGCACTGGAGCAGGGCAGCAAAACCAGAAAAAGGCAGCCTCCCCTGTGTCCCCAGAGCCTGAAAGACCATCTGTCCCGGGGAGGGAAGGCACCAGCCTGCCCCTCCCCTGGGGGAGGAAAGCTGTGGCTTTGTTCAGGCTGGTTAATGTGGCTTTGTTTTGCTGGAGAGCTGTGTGTCCTCCACTGTATCTTCCTCGAAGGCCGCTTTGTTGTTGTTTTGCTAAGCGGGGAGCGGGCAGCCCGGCTCCGCTGGGGATTAGCCACAGCCTGGCTCTGCGTGGCTGGCAGCACACCGGGCTCTGGGCCACTTCACCGAACAGCCATGCTGGTGAAAGAGCTCCTTTTGCAGGTAATCGTTTCCATGAGTGTGCCGAGGAATGAATTAACGTGCTGGGGGTGTGCCTGTGCTGCTGTAGCCCTTCGAGGATGGGAGGAGGGGGCTCCAGCCTGTCCTGCCCTTCCCTTCCAGCTGCCTTTCACTAGTGCTCAACAAGGACCAGTGTTGTCTCTTGCTCCTTGCAGACCTGCCAGGATCCTGGCTGGACCGACAGCTGCCAGTCCCTCGCTCTCTGCAAAGTGAGCTCTCTGTTCCCCTTTCAGTCTGACAGCCCAGGAAGCAGCAAATCCAGGTCAGGAGCCTGGGGTAGCTGCACCACTTCTTCCTCCCAGTGCCCAGCCAGAGGGACCAGGATGCACCACTTCAATCCCACCCTCAGCTCCCAGAAACACGGGAGCAACTGAGCAGGAATAGAAACAACTGTTGTCATTTTCTTCTTTTCTTTTAACCGTCCCTAAAGCTGCCTCCTTGCAGGGGAGCACACGCCGTACTCCTGACGTGTCTTCCTGTCGTCAGGGAGAACCAGACAGTGTAGCTGACAGGCATCTTGGGTACTTCCATTGCATACCACACATGAGTAGGAAGGGCATAAAGGCCTTATGGGGTAAAGATAGATCAGCCTGTGACCTTTCAACCCAAAATCATATGTGCATTACCGTTGCTTACATGTAGCAGGCTAGATCCTGAACATTAACTTATGGCTCCTCTTGTTTCCAGGTGATAGAAACACCCTCCCTACCTCTCTGTCTGATGAGGAGATAGTTTTGTAATCAGTTTGTAACAACACATTTATATGGCTGGGTTCACGTTTTACGAGAAAACTCCATTTATATGAACTTGCTGTAAAAACTTTTGGTAAAATGTTTTGCATTAAATGCTTTTATTTTCTTGTTAGTGCTGGGCTTTGATTCTTCAACTGTCACTTCCAGGATCGTGGCACAGTTGATTGTTGTACAAGGAAATGATTCATTCCCACTTTTTAAGATGCTCAGAAGGAACTCTGGAATCTCTGCGGATGTGATTACATCGATGTTAAATCATAGGAAGTTCAGTCTAGTTTGAAAGAATAATAGGGGGGACTTTGTTTTGCAACATTTTGCAGCGTATCAGTTTGAAATCACACGTGTTTGATTCCTGGAACAGGGGATATGGTGGTACTTTCCTCAAGCTGAGTTTCTTGTGACTTACTGAGATCTTTTGCCTCTCCTGGGCTGGCCTTTTCCTGATAAATTGTTATTGATCCCTTCTACCTGCCCTCTACTTGAGCACATCTTTGAGCTGTCAGGTTCACAGTGTTGCTAGAGCTGGCCCAGGCAGTTTAATTAAATCTGTGAGAATAAATAATTTTTTGTTCTAGATTAAAATGGAGATTGTTATGTGAAAGAAAAGAGCTTTTGATTACAAGGAAGGCAGCAGAGGTGTGGCAAGGACTCCTGTTTCAGCAAGAGCCCTTGTTCCAGACTGATCCAAGGGGCAGTTTCCTTTCCCGCAGCAGGCTGCAGAGATAAGTGCCCGCTTTCCCTTTCTGCTCCAGCTTTCTGGCAGAGCTCACTGTGGTCCATGCAGGACTGTGCAGAAGCACTGCTGCCTTTCCAAGCACCACCTTTGCACTGTTCTGGTACCATTTCCCATCATAACATCAGACACAAAAGCAAGGACAATTTCCTGGCTTCTAGGAAGGGCTGAGCGTAACCCTTTTAGTGTTGTCCTGAGCAGGAGTGAAGCTCTTCAGCCTCTGTTCACCACTCGACCTGAATTCGGTCCTCAGGCTGCGCTGCTGGTGCTCCCTGCTGTCATGGAGATCTCCTGGGATGGGAGACACCAGCTCTGGTCCATCCCCAGGGTGCCACAGCAGAGTGCAGAGGTCGAGTCCTTTGGCCAAGGCTGTGTGCTGAGTCAGCAGCTGGGTTAGGGATCGTACTAAGGGTCTCTGCAGAGCAGAGAGCACCATCACTGCTTGGGGAGCAAGAGCTGCAGTGCTAGTTCTGTATCCCCTCCTCTCTGCTCCCTCCCACACTCATACTTTCAAATACTGGGTCAATTTTTTTTTTAACTTCAGCTTTTCTTCCGAGGGGCAGGATCTGCAGGGATGACAATGTGACACGAGTTCTTGTCTAAAAGAGGAGGGAAAACACTGAGCTGTACTGATGGGGCAGAAGGCGGGTGCGTAGGCAGCGGGATGGTGTGGTTCTCCCTCATTTTTACAAAACCTGCATCTTCACAGGGTGACTGGCAGGATTTCTACTACTTGAGTCAGGAAAGGGGACAAAGGACGCTTTGCTGAAACCTTTTCTGCCCCTTTCATGCTTGGTTCTCCAGCAAGGATGGTGTGTCAAGGGAATACAGCTCCTGCTGTGGCCAGAGGAACCGCCAGGAATTGTGCAGCCTCACTCCTGGGAACTGCTGTGCTCTCTGTAAGGAGGTTTTTACATTCTTTGTCTTTGACACTTTTCCAGTAAATGTGCTTAGAGAGAAAAAGTTGGATTTTAACAGGAAGCTGAAATAGCTTTTGTCTGGCCTTGGCTAGAGGAACACCAGTGCTCTCTTTGCATTGCTCCATACCTGAGTCATTGTGCTGAAAAGCAGAGGCACAGGGTGACCGGTGAGTTCAGTCTCCTGAGACCTGGTGCTGTAGCAGCAAACACCCTGAGCACAAAGCATCCTCCAGAAGGCAGCGGTGTGCCGTGGGGCTGGCAGCCCTGACCGCTAGTTTGCACACAGCCCCACGTCTGTGGGGCTCCTGGGAGACTCGGCTATTCACCTCTGCTTTTTCTGGCATGAGTTCAGCCTCCCCCCCTCAAGGACCACAATATTGTCTGTGTGGGAAACAGCACTGATTGAATAGTTTTCAAGCTAAATAGCTGCAGCTCTGTTTCCATATTTACCAAGAGGAGAAGCCCAAAATGCTGTTGAGGTTACTCATGCCTGCTCCCCGCAGGTTTGAATGGCTGCAGCCCACTCGTGGAAGCAGGAGCTTGTACAAGAGATTGCTCTGCTTTGGCATCAGGTGGTAGATCAGAATGGTGCCCACCTCATGTGGGGCCATGAGCTGTGAGCAGTCAAACTGTTTCAGGGTCTCCAAGAAAGGAGCCTGAGGAGAAGCAAGACTTTCCAAGGACCAGGCAGTGTGTTCCCCAGAGCTCAAGCCACCCTTGGCCCTGAGGGCGAGAGGCGCAGTGGGGTGAAGCCCAGAAGCACCAGCAGAATTCAGCACAGCTTGGCTTGCTTCCCATCTGAGCTGAGCTTGCTCCACTCTACTTCTGCTTCTTACTGTGAATTCAAACCACACAGAACAAACTTCAACCAGGTCTGCTCCAGGATTTGTCTGGAATACCCTCATGAGTCTGAAGGGTGATGCAGGAAGATGTTTGGGCCTGGACCAGTTGTTGTTGGGATTTTCTTGGTACCAGAAGCAGAGCACAGGCAGAGACGAATGGGCAGAGACAACCTGGAGGAGCCTGTGATGGTAGGATGGGGACAGGGAAAGGGCTGCTGTGAGTGCCACATCTCCACCAGAGATGGCACATCCCTGCCCCAAGGCAGCCTCCACCTGCACAAGGTGTCCTTGGGAGCCTCGCAGAGGAGGGGCAAATACCTCAGGGGATCCATTTCGCTCCTGGTCCTTTCTGGCAGGTTTTTGCAGAGGTTTCTCAACCCTCTGTGCCCCTGCCATAGGGCTGTGCCTGTCCTGTGGGACATGGGGTGGCATGTGCCTCTGTGCTTCCTCCAGTACAGACCTACTAACCCCAGCTTCTGCTGGGGCTGCTGAGCTCCTTTTCTGCTTCTTCCAACACAGCTTGGCCCCAGAGAAGCCAGGACAAGCACCCACTTCCCTGCCCACATGAGGGGCATCTGCATCCCTCTGGTCCCCGGGGCTTTGACACGTCTCCATGGTCTGAGGTTCAGTGCAGCTTTGGTGCAAGAGCAGTGGTCAACCAGTCCTTGGCTGCTGCAAAATTGCTGGAGGTAAAACCCCCTCATTTCTCAGGTCATGGTGGGGCTCCTGCGAGTGCTGGGTGTCCCCTGAGGCGAGCCAGTGGCTGTGGCTCAGCTGCATCCCCACGGCTCTGGTGTGTGGGTCTGCACCAAGGCTGTCTTGTCAAAAGCAAGGGACCACACTAAGGCTTTGTGCTGAGCAGGAAAGGTGGAAATCAGAGCAGCAAAACCTGCTGTTATCTGCCCGGTTCCCTGTGGAAGAGGCTGTGGTCCTACAGGAGACAGTGCAGCAGCAACGCCGCGTGGGGCGAGATCTGCTCTGTGTTGATGCCGTCAGTGCCGTTGGCCCCGAGGCTTTGGGGACAGCGAGGTAAAGGCTGTCTTCAGAGCTATGGAAGGAATTCAGAGTAGCTGCAGGTTTTGTGGCTGCACGTGAAAGGGCCTGCAGGGAGGTACAGGGGGGGTGTGAGGGGGTGGGTGTCTCTAAAGCAGCAGCGTGTCTGTTTCACGCTGCACACGAGGGGCTGGTCTTCACTGCCTGAACACGGCCAGAGGTAAGCAATGAAGGGTGCAAGTGCTAAAGGCAGCCAAGCAGTGGCCAAGCCCTCCCAAGGACTGGGGGGACAGAGCACGCTGGAGCTGACGGGCACCGGAGGGTCGGTGCCACGGGCTCCACGCTGTTGCATGCACAGAATAGTGTGTGCCGGGTGCAGATGGCTCTCAGACCCTGCTGGGCACAGGTGACCCCAGCACAGGCTACATCGGTCCCCTCAGCCAGTGACAGAGCCATGGCCATGGCCACCCTGGACCTGCCAGCAGAACAGCCCAGCGCTCAGAGGCGGGGTTGTAAGTACCACGGATCTCTGGGATCCCCTCGCCGCACCTCGCCAGCGGCGTTTGGAGGGAACAGGATGCCGGAAACCTTGCGCCAGGAAGCAGCTTTTCTAAGCACCGGAGGGGATTTGCCAACCAACCCCCCAAGGTTCTACACTGTTTGCTTTGGAGAAGGCAAACAACCGAAATCTGAGCGGGCAGGAAAGAGGCGGGCAGCTGTCTGCCCCGGACGGCATCGGGCTGCGCTGCGCCGCACAGCCGGGGATTTCTTGCTTCCTCTCTTTCTTTGTTTGTTTCCATGGATTTAACCACCCTGGGCTGGGACTGCAGGGCAGGGGACAGAGTTGAGGCTCTGCTCACAGCCTGGGGACACGCACCTCCGTGGCAGTGACATCCAACCCCATCGGCTCAGAGCTGGGTGTCCCTATCTCGGCCACCCACAGGGACCAGGACCCGTGGTGCAGTACCAGACTGGGGTGCTGGGTGGGACAATGGGGTGACATCGCACCCTCCTGCCCAGCCACCAGCATCCACCCCTGGTGCTGCTTTAGCTCCTGGATCTGGCACAAACAGCCAGTGGTGGGTTTGCTTCTGGGGCCTCAAACCCTGCAGCAGCAAAACACCTCTAAAGGAGCATCCATGGCCGCTGGTGCCCAGCACAGTTGTGGCTGTGCAGGGTCCTGACTGACCAACTGTGTCCCCCACGCTGGACACCTTCGGTGGGCAGCAGCAGTGGCTGATGAGCTGGGTCAGGGACACAGCCAGAGCTCGGCTGTCTCACTCTGGAGTGTGTGGCAGTGGGCACAGAGATTTTTAAATGAAACACACGTTGTGACCAGGGGCTGAGACATCCCATGGCCTCAGGAGGGATGTTCCTGCTGAAGGGACATGCAGCTGTCTGGGAGAAACACTGAGGTGGCTCTACAAAGCAGATCCTCAGCAGTGCCTGGGACTGGTGGCGGTGGGACTGTGGGGGAGAGCTGAGCACAGTGGGGCTGGGGGTGCCTGACATCGCTTTGCTGCAAAACCTGAACCCACTGAACTCATC
Source organism: Heliornis fulica (assembly GCA_013399135.1). Classification (NCBI taxonomy): domain Eukaryota; kingdom Metazoa; phylum Chordata; class Aves; order Gruiformes; family Heliornithidae; genus Heliornis; species Heliornis fulica. Next base: position 322,992 of record VXBZ01005640.1, on the reverse strand, counting down.
CCCTGTGCATCACAGCACTGCTGCGTTAGCGTGGGGCACGGTGGGCTGCCACACAGAGGGACCGTGGGGGCTGCACGCGGCCCCTCGGCGAGGCTGGCACTGACTCACCCTCTGCTGAGCTCAGGCACCGCAGCCTGGTGACTTCATCCCCTGGAAATAGCAACCAAGGAGGAACCGTTTCTCTGTCACTGCCATACCCGTGCAAGGCACGCAGGCGCTCGCTGCTGCCTGCACCGCTGCCTGCACCGCTGCCTGCACCGCTGCCTGCGCCCTGGCAGGCTGAGCCCCGAGACAGGAGCAGCCCTCTGCTCTCACCCCCAGCCCGGGCACATGCTGGAGCTGCCTCTCGTGGGATGGGACAGGATGGGGTCACGGAGCTGATGGCATTTCACAGCCGAGGTGCCACTGGCCTCCTGAGGGAGGGTGTGGGATGCTGCTGCAGGAGCTGGTGAAGTCAAAGGGTTTCAAGGCCAGAGCTTTATCTCCCCACCTGCCTGCACAGTGCAGAGGGTGCAATCTGCACTCAGGCCAATGTCATCTTGGCTACAATGAGTTTTCCAGAAGGCGCTGGGCGCTCAGTGAAGGCTTCAGGGGAAAATTAATCCCGCAGTTTCCCGGGTAGCAGAGCGGAGCCGTGGCACAGCCTGCAGTGCCTGTAGCAGATAACAAGGTCCCTCTGCTCACTCCCTGCCTGTGCAGGGCTCTTGCTCTTATCAGCAGTGAGCAGAGCTGGCCTGGGCTCTGTACCTGCAACTCACTGCTGGGGCTGTCCACAGCAACCCCCAAACCACTCAGCTACGGCTCTGCCACGAAGCTGGGGGTGCCCAACCTCCTGCAGGGCTCCTCCGGAGTATGTCCCAAGGGAAGAGCACAGGGATGGGGCTCGTGGAGTTGTGGCCAGGCTGGTTGCCTGACCTGGGTGTCCCACAGTGCTGGTCCCTGCGTGCCCACAGCGTGCTGGATGCCCACCTGTCTGGTGCTCGGGGTGGAGCAGGGCTCTGCAAAGCCCTAGAGCAGTGCCAGTGCCAGCTCTGCTCCTGGCGGTCGCTGTGTAAAGGTCAGCAGGGCCGAGACAAGCGAGCTCAGCTCTCACTGTTGCTTGTTCCTCGTGTACTTGTTTGTCCAGATTTCATCAAAAGGAAGGAAAACCCACCAGCTCTCCTGGCTCCCTCCACTGGGGCTCTTCCCGTCTTGCTGGCCTGAGAGGTTGCAGTTCCATGGGATTTTTCTGCTATGCACAGCTCCAGGCTGGAGGCTTTGATATTTTCCAGAGCTGGGGCGGGTGCAGGGGCATCATGCTTTGCTGGCCACACAGGTCTCTGGGCTGGCTGTGCAGGATGTGGCCCGTTGCAGCAGCCCTTTGCTGGACACTGTGAGACAGGGGTTCATGAACTGTGGTGACAAAAACCTCCCGAGCCCCTGTCCCCAGGCTGCTGGGGAGTCCTGGGGCTGGTGACATCCCTTCAGGCAGGTTTGGTCCCCACAGGGTTAGGGAGGGTGCAGAGGGCTGCAGGAAGGGCTGGGATCGATTGGTCGGGCCCAGGGAGGAGGAATCAGTGGGGATCAGGGTCGTACCCCCAGGTAGCTTCCACAAAGCAGCTTCCCAGGCCCATCTGTGGTCATGGAGAGGCCAAACCTTCCCTTTTACACGGAAAAAAAAGTCCCATCTGCAATCACAGCAGGCTGCATTTGACAGCTGGTAACTTACAGGCTTTTAAAAATTAGCCATGGGCTGGTTTAAATGCTGGTGGAGGTCTCCTCTACCCTCACCCCTGGAAAGCCTGAGCTCTCACTTTTCTGCTATCAGATACTTTCTCTAATCTTTGGCCTCCATTTCTTAATGGCTAATTATATCTATTTGCTTTTGTGCCAACATTGTCCTTTAGCTTGAATAGCTTTTTTCCCTCCCTAATGCTTGCTTCCCTGGGCTATTTATAGGCAGCAATTGTATCCCCCCCAGCCGCTGTTTTGCTTGGCTACACAAGCTGCATGCCTTCAGCCTCCTCAAAACGGCCCATCACCCTCCTGCCTCCCAGCGTCCCTTCCCCAGCAGCGGGGCTCACACCAGCACCCAGCATCCCTTCCCCAGCAGCGGGGCTCACACCAGCACCCAGCATCCCTTCCCCAGCAGTGGGGTTCAGACCAGCACCCAGCATCCCTTCCCCAGCAGCAGGGCTCACACCAGCACCCAGCATCCCTTCCCCAGCAGCGGGGCTCACACCAGCACCCAGCATCCCTTCCCCAGCAGCGGGGCTCACACCAGCACCCAGCATCCCTTCCCCAGCAGTGGGGTTCAGACCAGCACCCAGCATCCCTTCCCCAGCAGTGGGGTTCAGACCAGCACCCAGCATCCCTTCCCCAGCAGCGGGGCTCAGACCAACACCCAGCTGGCCTGTCTCTGGCCGTGACCAGGCAGGTGCCAGCCCTGGCCGTGATGCTCCTGGGACAGAGCTGTGTGTCCTTGGAGAGCCCCATGGGGTTATTTTTAAGGCATGCCATGGGCACCCCATTATTTTAGGCAAAAGCAGGGACTGTGCCAGATCCCATTTGCCTTCTCTGTCCCTCCCACCCCATTTCTTTTGCGGGGGGACAGCGAGAGCCCAGCAGCATGGCCCACCAAGGCAGCGCGGGGAGTCGCGTGATTTCTATCTGTGCTTTCATCCTGGGATGAAAGGGATGATAAAAACCATTTGGTTTTATGATAAAAGCAATTGACCCGGGAGGATTCTGCCTCCCCAGGGTGGCCTGCAGCAAGCTGCAGCGATAAGGCCCTGCCAAGCAGCCTCTGAGCTGCTGCGGAGCAAATCCCTCCCATGTGCAAGGAAACCCGTGCTGGGCTCCCCCAGCTGCGCTCGGGCCCGGCCGCCGCGGCCGGCGATGATGTTAGTGGATCTTGTTGGGGGCAGGAGGATCTGCAGGGAAGGACACTACTTTTTTAATTTATTTATTTTTAATGGGCAGATATTTAATGACAGACATCTTCTCCAAGCTCTCAGTCAAGCTCTTAATAGATGGGTTTCTCACCAGCGGCAATTGCAAACTGATTGCAGCAGAAATGGCAAGTGAAGACAAATATAGTGCGGGCTGCCCGCAGGGCGAGCGCGGGGGAACTTCGGGTGCTATTTTTGGTACTCTGTCTCCACCGCTTACAGTACTTCGAATCTTAGTTTCTCCTCAAAAACATGTTTGGGGTTGGGATCTTGGTTTTGTTTTGATTTAGAAGGATTCCTTCCTTGGGATAAAGGGCCAGGTGCTGTGCCTGTGCTCAGCCCTGCGGAGCGGGTGGGTGCCGTAGCACCAGGCATGTTGGTGATCTGCCTCTGTCCCCTCCGCTGGGACCACAACCAGGCCCATCTCGCAGACACGGCGTGGGGGCCGATGTGGAGCCAAACCCTGATCTCACTCTGATCCATGGGAACTTCGTGGGGGGCACAGGAAAGTTCAGTGCACTCGTGAATACAAAAAGGAAACTCTCCCATGCTACCGAGCTGGTGCTGTAGCAGGGGACAGCAGCGGCTCCCCCAGCCCCCCCCCAGCAAGCTCCGCTGCTCAGCACCAGCGCACTGAGCTTCACTCCGTCCCAGCCAGCACCAGGAGCCCCAGTGGCTGGGTGCTGCCAAAGCACAGGGGTACCCAGCTGGGTGCTGCAGGTGAAGGGCTTGCCCTGGAGGGGAGCAGCTCCAGGCTGCAAAATCATAAAGCCCCGGCGTGACTGGGGCAGCAGCGAGGGGGTGCTGGAAGTCACTCAGGTTACTGGGCAGAGTGGAAAAGCCATCCAAGTTATTGCTTGCTATGGCTACGTGACACTGAAGTGATGTTAAAGGCTTCATAGCAGTGATGCCCTGAACTCCTCAGCCCCCAGAGATGATCGGGACGCAGTGACAGACATATGTGCACCCCCCCAGGACCATCAGCCCCGGGCACAGAGGCGTCGTGCTGGCACGTGTGCCCGTGGGTGTGAGAGACGAGGCTGTGATTATAAATAAAGGAGAAGAAACATTAATAGAAGTGACAAGGAAGCACCAGGAAAATCTGGGTTTAACGATGGAACAGAGAAATAAAAGCAGCTCATGGCGGAGCTGCCGTGACCACTGGAGCTTCCGTGACCGCTGGAGCCTTGGTCCTGGGCTTTCCATGGCCACCTGGAAACCTGGGACGTTTGCAGCAGCAGCTCGGAGGGACGATCACCTTCTCCGAGGATCTGGCTGCATTGTGGCCTGTGGGACAGGGTTTGTGTCTGCCTCAGTGGGAGGCTTCTTGGTTTGAGAAGCCCCAGATGCCTTTCTGGCATCTTTTTATACATCCGTGTTTGTGCAGACCCCGTTTTGCCTTGATTTGATCAAGCTGCAGTCTGGCATTGGCAAGAAACCCCTTTGCTGACCATCTTTGCCTCTAAAAAAGTTAAAGCCAGCATGCTGGATGGTGCTGGAGGTAAAATAAAGATAAAATGGGAAAAATAAGTTGTTTGTTGGTGGCTCACTGAGCCACTTTCTAGCAGAGGGCACCTCTGGCCCCTTCACACCCGGCCAGGCTGACACTGCCTGGCCCACACAGTGCTGGGCTTGCACCCAGCAGCTCAGCATCGCCTGCCCTGTGCCAGGGCACGTGTGGCAGCTGAACACCCCCCTGCAAAGAGAGGGGGGAAAAAAAAAAGGGAAACCCCTCCGTTTGTAAAGGTTTTCAGACAGTCACTTGTGATAACACAGCTGTGGGTGAGCAGCTCCAGCCACCCGCTGCGCAGTGCCTGGCCCTGTCCTGTGCCACTGGGCACCTCTGGAAGAACGGGCTGGGTGCCACAGCGGGCACATGCCCTCTGCTTGGTGTTTCCCAACTGGGAAGGGTTTCAGCTGGCCTGGCCGCCACTGGTATGTGCAGATATACTGGGGAGGAGCGCAGCAGCGTGCTTGGGAGCAGTCCAAGGTGAGTGCTTGTGCTGGGAGCCTGGCACAGAGCTC